>CM072559.1:34663324-35263324 GCA_036898215.1 Platycarya strobilacea
TCTTCGATAAATGCTTCCATAGCTTTTTGGCAAACATACAACTGGAATTAGCCTCTTCCCCATGAAATCTGACTTTTCTGAATAAGCTGATACACACTCTTCACAGAGAAATTTCCATTCACTTCTTCCAACCAAATCCATTTATCAGTATGCGTATTGCTAGACAACTGAATTTCTAGAAATCTTCTGCCACAATTGGATCTGTAAGACCCGCTCCCCCTTTTCCCTAATGCTTAGTGAATCCTGCGGAAATGATGTGATAGCTTGTTCCTTTCACATTCGATTGAGACGAGCCTTGATGCACGTGCCAAGTCTCGAAGCACATGCCTGAACCCAATGACGTGTTTTTAAATGATAATGTTGATTTTAAAATACGCCTAGTATTTTAATACTATCGAGTATTTTAAATGTTATGGAAATGTTATATGAGGTATTTTCAGTGTTATTGGACCTAAGCCAACTTTATAAGAAAATACAAGTATAATATTTTGGAGCGCTACAAAATATTATAATTGTACAAGATCCTTTTACTATCCTAGTTTTAGTTATTTAAAGTATTGTACGATTTTAATTAAGTTTTAAATCTCTTACTTAAATATATGATTTTATTCTTTTTAAATAATTAGTAAATTTTATCATTTTAATTAATGATGGAGAATATTATATTATAAATTAAAGTTAAGTTAAAATAATATTCTAATTAATTATTTTGAGTGTTTTAAGTTAAATTGATTTTACGTGTTTTCATATTAGTATTTCAACCACATTGTCTGTCAGTTTGAAGATTGCGAAGCGTCGAGCCTATAAATAGTCCGAAGAGGAAGCCAAGCCCTTCACTTTCTCCCTCATCTTTCTCTCTTCTCTCTCCTCTCTCTCCTAGGCACAGGCCTTCCTAGGGCCGTTCGGCTTCCAACTCGTGGCGATGCCACCGCCGCTCAGCCAGCCTCACCATCGGTCACCCCTAGACCGCCACCTGCCGGCAAGCACACGCATGCCGGTGGTGTCAACCACGGTGGCCACACCTCCCGCCGGCAGCCCCAAACTCAAAATGGGGTTTTCCCATTTTGAGCCGTCGTAGCTCCTTCGTGAGCTACTGCCTTGCCTTACCGCCACCACCATTTGCTTTCTCATCCTCAGAAGTACAAAACCCACTGTCGGTAGCCACCCCAACTCCGCCGTTCCTTCTCCATCAAAAATGGGTTTTGAAACCCACGACCTCTCCTTGCCGCGCCACCACCCGCCTCAACCCACAGCTCATAACCACCCCCACCATGCTCCCTACCCACCGACGACCTCCCCCATGCCTAGCCATGGCCCAACCGAGCCACCATCACCTCTCTTTCTCTCTCACTTTCCCAAACACGAGTTACACTATTTGGGCTAGATCCGCCACCTTTTGGTGGTTGCACCACCTCACCACCACCACTATGAGTTTCCTTTTCTTCCAATGAATATCCTCTTAGCTTTCGGTGTCAAACCGAGCACCCTAACCCAAACTGCCACATTACGTAGTTGTCATCATCGTGTGCGACGTTAGCCCAACGTACAACCCTTCCACTGCCATTAACAAACTCCCCACCATGATGACCACTTTCACCCGACCTAAATTTAGTAACCAAAACCTTAGACTTGAACCCCGAAGCATTCCCATTTCGAGGTCACGACATCAACCTCGAAGGAGCAGTTAATATTTGAGTTAGTGCCTTTCGACACCACTAGCCATGCCAGGAGGCAAGCAATGTATGAGTTTACCCCGTTATGGTATAACTCTCTTTCTCTTGTATTTATATTTAATTAATTGATTGTTGACAGTGTTGTTGATGTTGTGGAGTCTGCTGGGTAGTTGTATGAAGTGGGCTCACTGTGTTCTGAAGTATTGGGAGTCATGCTGTGAAGTAGGATTGTAGACTGTGCTGTATAGTATGGAGGTGCTCTGTGTGCAGATATGGTGTTGTGGCAAGTGTCGAAAATGGAGTATGCGTGCAATGTATTCCATGAAAGTAAAGTGATGTACTGAGTAACGTGTATCGTATGGGTTATGGCATAGTATATTATGGAGAGATGTATACCTGGAGTATACTCGACGTGGGGTGTATGTGCAAAATGGAGTGCGCAGCAGAAGCGTGGAGGGTACTCCCTATGCTATGGTTGTGATGCATCGTAAGGCGTGTCACGAAGATAGGTAGTTGCACGATTGAGGAATGTAAGGCACGTGAAGCGTCAGGAATTGTGGAGTAGTATCCCAAAGTAGTGATGTGACCGGTAGCTATAGTGACGGTTGTCTTTGTATGATAATGTTATGTCTCGAAGTATGTGCGAAGCGATGGAGTCGCGTAGTAGTGAAGTTTTGGGAACGTAACCAAGATACGTTAGGAATCATACTCATGTCAAGTCGGGAGTTGCTATAGGAGTCACATGGTATAATGCCATGTGAAGTGGTCAATGATGGGGTAGCTTGATAGTAGTCTCGAACTACGTGACACGATGGAGGTACATTTGAAATGGACCTTATCGTGTTAATTGACGAAATTAGCTTACAGATAGTCGGGAAGTGAGAGTGATCCTATTAATTGGTATGGAGAAACTTGCTATTGAGGTATGGTGCTTGTTGCACCAGCAGGCAATCAACATACTCTATTTTGATCTTAGGTAACATGTAGGTAGAGTGCATGTATTCTTGGTGACACGTGTACCAGACATGGTTACCATATAATATGGGTACTCTGTCCTAAGTAAAGATTTCGAGGGCATGGGGATTCAAGAGGTGTCCTAGTGTTTGCATTGAGTTTTTGATAGTCTTGGTATAATAAAGACTTCGAGGGCATAAGGATAACGAGAGGTGTCTCAGCGTCAGCAACAAGTTTCCGATGGTTTTAGTGTAGTGGGTAAGGACTTCGAGGACATGAGAATATTGAAAGGTGTTCCAATGTCCACAATGAGTCTCTGATGGTTTTAACATAGTACGGGCTTCGAGGGTATGGGGATATTGAGAGGTTTCCCAGCGTCTGCGGCGAGTCTCCGTTGGTGTTAGTGTAGTGGGTAAGGACTTCGAGAACATAGAGATATCGAAAGGTGTCCCAGTGTCTATAATGAGTCTCTGATAGTCTTAACATAGTGAGGACCTCAAGAACATAAGGTAGTAGGAAAGTGTCCTAGTAAAGTCTAGGTTCTTCTTAGTTTAATTGTTTGCATGTTAGATACACACACACACACACACACACACACACACACACACACACATATATATATATATTGATGCTAATTGTGCGTATGCTTGTAGGTTGATTATTATATGATGCGTTTATGACTGGACTGCATGATATGAAAATAGCATTGATAGTAGGTAAGTATTATGTTCATACACGTCTAGTGTTTACTAGCTTAGTAAAAATAGATAATAGGATTGAAAATGCTAATATACGTATGTATGGCTATTCGTGGTAACCCCTTTTATCGAACCCCAAATACGTAAGTATATGCCTATGATTGGATGCTTATACATAGTAATTATTGTATGTATTCTCTAGAAATTACAAGATGAAATTTGATATTGCTATCTATTAATTTTATGGATTAATGCCATGAACTGATGCTATGATCGGATGTATGATAAAATGTATGCATTGCTATGATTTTAAAATGATGCATGATTTGTATGAACTGATATTATGATATGATGTATGAAATTGCGAAAGTGGTACAAGGGAAGTGTGAGATTCCAGATTTACATGTATTTTTACATATTATTTTATTCTCGATATTATTATTTTAATTTATTTTAATAATATTATTAGTCGTGTTTTATTTATTTAAGATATTTAATTGAGCTATTAATTAATTAATATTGAGTTACATTATTTTTCTCATATTAATTTAAATGTGAGATAATTATTTTAATGATTGGAATTTAATTTCCTTTATTTTATTATGTGAGTTTATTTGATGTGTTTTTATTTATTATTTTATCTTAAGTAGTCTCTGCGTTTAAATTAATTTATTCAGCTCCCTGTTTTGGAATTCTTTTATTGGATCAACACTGTGAACCAAGTTGAGGGGACTGGATCTCGTTTATTTCCTTCACTTTTTCTTTTTCTTTTTTTCTTTTCTTTTTCTTTTCTTCTTCCTTAGTTTTTCCCCAGCCCTCGCGCGACACCCCTCCCCTGCTTCCTCACTTCCGTCCGTTTCTCCTTCCTCCCCCAGTGCCGCCGTCGACCACCCTCTGGGGACACCGCCCAGCCCAACCTCACCCCCACATGCCGGCGAGTCCAATGGTGCTGGTGGTGTCACCTCCGGCGATCCCACCGCCTCTCCATGGCCACAAACTCGAAATCGGTATTTTGCATTCCCTTGCATTTTTCGGCCACCCCTTGGCACCGACGACTTACCAGCAGCCTCCTCTCACTCCGGCGAGCATAACCCATCACCCAAAGCCACCCAGCTCTGCCGGTTGCTCCTCCACCCAAAATGGGTCCTTAAATGAGTTAATCCTCGCCGCGCCGCCGCCCGGCCGCTGTGCATCTCACCTTCACCACCAAATCACTCCCCTACCCCAGCTGGTCATCCCCCTAACTTAGTTTCCCCATACATGGCCCCACGTTCCCGGTACAATCCCAAGCCCAAAAATGGGTTTCCACCCTTTTGGAGCTCGATCCGCCACCTTCCGGTGGTTGTGCTGCCACACCACTACTTCCATAAGATTTCCCACCTTGCGAAGAGTATCTCCCTAAATTTTGGTGTCAAACCGAACACTCTAGCCCAACGTACAAAGTGTCTAGTTGTGGAATGGTGTTTGCTCAATGATCCCGTTTTTACCAGTTGTAAGTACTTTCCAAATGAATTTTGAGATTTAAATATATTTTGCATTAACAACTCTGTGTTTGGTTGATAATTGGATTTATTAAATGTTGGATATTTGTTCATGGTGGTATGCATTGTGTAATTGAACGCCTGTTTATATGTATATTGATATTTGGGAGTTTAAGGTGAGATTTGGTGTTTGGATTTTAATATGAGATGTGGTTATTGGGTTTATGGATTTTAATAATTTTTGATTGAGTCATAACGGGGACGGTAATACGTAACGCCCTTTATGATCAGTGTGTGTGTGTGGATGACATGATGGGGACGGCGATATGTAACGCCCATTAGAGTCATTGTGTGTGGAAGACATAATGGGGACGGCGATACGTAACGCCCATTATGGTCATTGGATGTGTATTTCATAACGGGGATGGCGATACGTAACGCCCGATATGAAATAAGTGTGTAGGAATCATATTGGGGACGGCGATACGTAACGCCGATTATGATTGATAGTGTGTGAATGACATAATAGGGACGGCGATACGTAACGCCCATTATAGTCATTGGATGTGTATTGCATATCGGGGATGGCGATATGTAACGCCTGGTATGAAATGAGTGTGGAAATCATAATGGGGACGGCGATACGTAACGCCCATTATGATTGGTGTTGTGTGTATGACATATCGGGGACGGCAATACGTAACGCCCGGCATGATTGGATTTGCAGATATTATTTTCTGAGAATGATGGATGTTTAGGCCATTTTCTGGGAAAATGACAGGTTTCAATTACTGGTTTTACGTAGACCATTTTCTGGAAAATTGGTTGTGGTTTTAATGGATTTATGGTCATCATTTTCAGGAAAAATGATAGATGAGTTTATTGAGATTTATCTTGGAATCTTGAAGTATGTCGTTTATTTATTTATTTTGAGGAAAGCGATTTTAAGTTTCATGCATAAGGTATCATGTTCATGAGTGATGTTGTTGTTGTTGCATGAGTATATTTTATATCTTGTGGTTTGGTTGGGTTGTGCTTACCTGCGATGCCATTTTAGCGTCGTAGATTTTTTTTGATGCAGAGTTTCATGAAAGTTGAGCCTGAGGAGGCAGCTTCAATGTTGGAGTATTTAATTATAATTTGTCATATTGGGAAGTATTTTTCCATTTTTATAATATGTATTTTTATGATTTATTTTTTGGATGACTGTATTAAATTTCCTGTTAGAGAATTTATATTAACTTGGTTTGTAAAATAATTCTAAAAATTTTGGTACTTAGCTAATGACTTAGTTTATCCGCTGCTTTTATATATGTATGTCACGTGTGCACACACGTTTGGCACTTGTCGTTGGAATGTGTGACCCGTGTTGTCAGCATCCTGATGCCTCAATTCCTGTATTATTTTAAGGAGAATTTGGGAGTGTCACAGGAAGATCCAATGGTCCAAAGTAAGACCCAGGATCTAAAAGAAGAACCGTCAACCCTAGCACATAGGGGTAACAATGTGCAATAGTTTAAAGGAAGTGAATGAATTGAACTGAATGTCATGTTATTTAGGATGTGTATTGCATGCATGATATGTATAAATTGGATGAGTGATTGTTTACTAGATGTTATTGATGGTGTGTAGTTGTTGGTCGTTACTCTTGTTTGTTGATTTGTGACTTATTTGTCTGATAACTATTTAGTAGTAGTGGTTATCGTTGTGCTTGCTTGGTAGTTAGATGCTTGCTTGTTGGATGATCTCTTGTATGCTAAAGACCTGAAGTAATTATTAAAAATAAGATAGATCTTCGGATTCTTTGTGTAATGAAAGTAGTGTACTAAAACACATAGGACGAAAATGCATAATATGACTACATTTATGAAAAGAATGCATGTATTGTTTTGTATATATGTATGTATCCTTGAGTGTTGATTGCTTGCTTGAAAAACCTACTTTGATATACTAAAAACAGTATGAAGTAATGTTTACTGAGTATTCGACTCAATTTTTTTTTTTTTTTGGTGTTCCCTCCCCCACACAAAAGTATGCAATAGGAAACAAACAACCAAGGAAAGAGCATAGCAGTCTAGGCATATAAGAAAAACTTTTTGTTTTATAAATAAAATATTTCTATTGTAAACCTCTTATATTAGGAAAATATATTTTATTTTATAATATGGAGTTTAGCCCCACTAGATAAGAACTAAATGGTTTTTTAAAACGAATGAAATCAACCCCCTTTTCTAAAACCGTTTTATGAAAAAGAAATGTCACGTAAGTATGATCCTACCTTCCTGAGAGTCAGGTTATTATAGGATCAAAGTGAGCTCTAACTTTAGCAACATCTCAAGTTTTGGAATTCTACACAGTAAGTGAAGCCACGACATCATCAAAATCTGTTTCAAAACCAACCTCAATTTGTTTACCTGATTGGGGTAAAATTATTTTGTGACCTAGAATCCACACATCTTGCCACATTTTAATGCATTCTCCATTCCCCACTCTCCAACAACAACCCTCCTTAAGCCACTTCTTAGTCTCGTAAATTCCACTCTAAACATAAGAAGGTTTAGTACCTAATTTTGCTTGGAAAAATGAGGTATTAGGAAAATACTTGACCTTATAAATATTATGCACCAAAGAATCAGCATTTTATAACAAACACCGCCCTTACTTGGCCAACTGCCATATTAAAATAGTGCATATTTTAAAACCTATACTCCCACTATATTTTGGAGCACACATTCTCTCCGAACTCATCCAATGTAATTTCCTTTCACGATCACATTGCCCCCACCAAAACCGAACCATCATACCCTTCAATTCTTAACATAGAGTTAATGGAAGTTTAAAACAACTCAACGCATATGTTGGAATTGACATTGCAACTACATTAATAATAACTTTCCTCCCCCCTTGTGGCAATAATTTTTCCTTCTATCTTCGCAACTTACTCCACACTTTCCATTTAGTTTCTTCAAGTGCACGGCTCTTAGATCTACCCACTAGGTTTGGCAAACCTAAATACTTATCATAATGCTGAAATGATCTCACACCCCATAAATCCATCAAAATCCTCTAAGAAGAGGAAACACATTGTTTGAAAAAATCATTGCTGTTTTCTCCTTATTATAATTCTTCCCTGAAGCCATCTCATTGCTATGAGCAACTTTTTGAAGAGCTTTGTTCGCTATCAATTGTTAACTTGTATGTAAATGTGGAATTGGCTGAACTTTTGAGGGATTACGAGCAACTTTCTGTAGAGCCACGTGAATTACCTCCAGAAAGGAATTATGTGCATAAAATCCCACTAAAGGCACAACACCAATCAATGTTCATACCAATATTCCTATTTTTAGAACAATGAAATTGAAAAATGGGAATCTTAAATGCTAGAAAAAAGGGATCATTTGGTAAAGTTCTTATCTCGAGACTCAAGTACTTTTAGGAACTTGAAAATTTTAAACCGACTATTGAGTACTCAATGAAGCTACAATTAAAGATCGATTTTTAGTTCCTATGTACGGTGGATGATATACTAATTTTTAAGTTGTGTGGGGTTATGTTTTTTTTCCTAATTAGGATTCATGAGGAGGGTATCATCATATTCGAGTTCATTATGAAGATGTCTATAAAATTGCATTCAGAACCCATAGTGGTTATTAAGTGTATTTACAAAAGTATTTCCCACAATTCATTACAACTTAACACACTCGTTGTGGCTCCCCCGACCCTCACGTGTGAACATGTGAAAGATGAGACACTCGAATGATGACCACACGGGTCACATCCCATCGATAAGTGCTCCAAGGTGTGTGCATCACGGATAAAGTGTACAAATAATATTTGAGCGAAAAATAAAAGGGCATACATTCTAGTACAAGAAATTTTAAAATCTATAATTCAATCAAAACTTCTTACAAAAATTATTACAATTACCCAGCTAACCAATAAGCTGAAGACAAATCCTAACTGACAATTACAATACTCCATAACTTCACTTCTTAGGTAGAGCCTGTCCAACGCTCAAATTCGACCTCTATAAAAATCTACGATTTCATAAGATGAAACCGTAGGTGGATAGGAAATACTACATGAGATGATGACATCTCAGCAAGTAAGCAACCAAACACAACCAAGAGTTTAAAACACATATATGCAACCAACACATTCCACAAGTATCAAAGAATACATACAAGAATAAACTCTGTCTTTTTACCCTAAAAGGACACATTAACCTATGTAAGAATAACTCCATCATTTTTCCTGAAAAGGACACAACACAAAACACCAACCTTTCATTTTCCAAAAAGGAATGAACACACCAAACCATCATTTTCCAGAAAGGAACGCAACACAGTACACCAAACCGTCATTTTCAAGAATGAAACACATTTGCCCATATACGCCAGCCATCCTTTCCTAGAAAGGAATGCATCTAGCCATATACACCATCTGTCCTTTTCCAGAAAGGAACGCAACTAACATCACACACCAAAAATACAGTTTCTGGCTCACAACACAATTCCGTATTATTTATTAAGTATATACCTTGGTCTCCCCTAGGGACCATATATACATCCTGACTCACTTCGCCACAATACGGGTAATGATTGTATGTGTAACTTCGTAATGGGCAATGTACAGCTCTGTGTCTAGCACGTACTAGGACCAGACATCCCCTAACCCCTGCCAGTAGAGGGACCACAGAGTCGGCACTAGAGTGTTACCATCTCGTCCCATCATGTTATTATCCAGCGACAACTCATGAGACATCACTCAATCTTTATTCGCTCCCGAGTGACGACAAAAGCTTTACTGGGATATTACCCCATCCCGGCTTTGAGTCGTGATACACACACACACACCTACAAGCCAAACCAGACCAATACCACTCAATACACATCATACCAAGCATAGCTTAAATCATCATACAAGCAAGAGATAATTTATGCATGATGAGCAGATATTGATTGGCATGACAATAGTACACAACAATCCAAAACATTCCACACAACCTTTCTCTATTCAACAATCAAAATTCAATAAACTCATTCACAACCAAATCAATTACGGGATAATCTCATCCTCCATTTATCAGCCTCGGGCCCAACGCACTTACTCCCAATTTTATTAATATTATTAAACAATTAACCAACACTTCAAAGCTGCAAAATAAAGAGTTAGCGTATAAATATTATTTTAAATCCTAAAGTTGAGTTTGGAAGATTACGTACAGAGGGATGAGCAATCTGGACCATCGAACACACGCCGATCCATTTTGTCCATAGTGGGGTAAATTCGTATGTTATTCGCCTCTTGGCACGGCTAGTGACAGTTTGGGTTAAGGTGCTCGGTTAGACACCAGAAGTTAGAAGAATACTCATTAGAGGAAGGTGAATCTCATAGCTGTGATGGTGAGACGGTGCAACCATCGGAAGCTGGCAGATTTACACAAAAGTGTGCAATCCGTACATGAGAGAGTGAATGAGAGTGAGAGGCGATGGTGGCTCGGTTGAAGGAGTGGAGCTAGAGGGTGATTGCCAAGATGATGGGGAAGCTATTGGTAGCGGAGATGAGACTCACAGTGGCGGCGTGGCAGCGCTAGGTTTCTAAACCTGTGGGTCACAAAACCCACTTCTTGGGTCGCGCTTTCTAGTCAAGGGAGGAGGAAGGAGGCTGTGGGAGAGAAAAAGGGTGGCTAGGAGAAGCTCATGGTGGTGCTCGATGGTGGCTGAGGCCAAACACGACAGTTGTAGGCTGTGCGAGATGGGGGAGACCCATTTCGGGTCTAGCTTGCATAAAAGAGAAAGGGGAACTGCCAACGGAGAGAGGGGAGGTTGGCCTGAGGTAGTGGTGGCTGAGGGAGTCGATGACGGTGCCGAATAATGGAGGAAAGACCATTAAACCCATTTTGGGTTTGTGGCTCACGTGCAAGGTAGAGCGCTGTCGAAGGTGCACTGACCTGGGGGTGAGGTCGTGGCATGAGGCGGTCCTGGTGGTGTCATTGGGCGGCCGACGGTGGCGTTGCTGTGGGCTAAGGCCAAATGGCTAAAGAGAAGGGGGAAGGGTGTGCGCGCAGGAGAGAGGGGAGGGAGAAAGAGAAAAAGGAAAAGAAAAAAAGTAAGGGGCTTGGACTTCCTCTTGGGTATTTATAGGCTTTATGTGTTGGATATTCAAACAGACCAACGTTGCACTTAAAATACTAATATAAAAATATGTAAAATCAATTTAACTTAAAAACACTCAGAAGAATTAAGATAGAATATTATTTTAACTGAACTTTAGTTTATAACTAGTATTGCTCATTATTAATTAAAATGATGAAACTTACTAATTATTTTGAAAGGATAAAGCCGCATATTCAAATAAGGGATTTAAAACATAATTAAAATTTCATAATATTTTAAATAATTAAAACGGGACTTATAAAACGATCTTATACAATTATAATATTGGAGCTCTTCAAAATATTAACAAACAAAATAGAATAAAAGTAATAAGACCTAGTACTTTAGTAAGTTAAAATTAATGAACTAATCCAAAAAAGTCTAATAAAATAAATTATACACTGAATAAAAAAAAACACAATTCATTAAACTATAATGAAATTAAAATAATTAGAAGTAATAATAAGTTCATAACTGACAGTGGTACCATCCATTATGAAATTAGAAAGCAAGTCAACCCTTGATCTGATTCTTAAACTTGCTTCAGATGGCCTTTCTGTTGGCATGGTGGCCGAGAAGCCACAAATTATTAATTTTCTTGAGGCATAGTAAAGGTTGCAATTACCAAGCATACGCTTAAACGCCAGGCCGGTTAAAATATAAGTAATGCTAACTAAAAATTATTAGTTATGTTTTTATAAAAACTGTGTCATTAAAAAAAGAATAACCTGACAAAGAGAGTCGAGTGTCAAATTCATTATCATGTCTGTGTAAAACTACTCTAGACTAGTGTGAGCTTCTAAATTTTATGTATTTTACATATTATTTTTATTATTATTAATTATTGATATGTTTTTATTATTATTATTTATTGTTTATTTTACTAGTGATTATGGGTCATTTATTATTTAATGTTGGCCCTTTTTATCTAACCATGGCAAGAGAGGTGGTGGTTGTTGGGATAAACTGGATATCAAAAACTAATCTATAAATAAAAAAATATGACAATCATATAACAAATACCAAGATTTAAATTGTTCTACTCAATATAAGCCTACATTCACTTGCAGGTTTGGTCTGAATGAATTCGTTGTGAATAACCCTGTCAATAGGCGTATGGTCAAATTGAATTTAACTAGTACATGCACTTAAATCTTGATATTCGTGGTGTGATTGTCGTATTTTTTTTTTTATTTTGTTTTCATTACGATACTTCAAATTAGCCTTTGATAACTGGTTTATCTCAACAGTGGAAGATCTTGATGAGTTTTGAGATGTGTATTATAGGGTGAAGTACAAAATTAGTACTTAATTAAGTATTCGCATTTTCAAAATTCATACCATAGGCTTCAACTTTTGTAACATTGATAAACGATCATAGAAGAACGTATATACAATTAAGTATATCTATCAATTGATGATGATCGTTACAAAAAATGAAAAATGTGCCGGCTCAACGTGGATGTCGTCAGTCTCAGTTGCAATTTCAACAACCACCTCTACTAGTACTATATATGATGGCATTTAATTTGAAAATTGTTTTCTTGAGAAGATATTAGAGACTCCCTAGACTTATTTGTCATGACTTTTCCTTGAATAATATATAAGCATATATATTCTAATCAAAATTGAAACATTATCTGTGGCACCGAAAAAAAATATATAGAAGCTTTCAAAACCTTAATTAATGATCATTATGATGATCATGCAGTTGTCCACTTTGATGATCAACTCGAAGAATTCTTTGCTGAAATTTGACTGCTGAATGATTGAAGTATTTGCTCGTTTTCTTTTACAGTTTTTTTCTTTCTTCTTTTTTGATAGTTCTTTTTATTATAAATAAGTGTGGATTTTGCATGATATTAAAGCACAAGTCTTAAATTCATTATTGATCTCTTATAATGGTAGCGAATAAATTAAATATCAATTTTTTTTCTATGAGAATGTAGAAGAAGAGTATGTCGTATCTACGCATCGCACAATCCTTTTAAAAAAATGAATAAATATGAGACTTATATAAAAGAAATAATTTTTTCATATAAATTATTGTTCATCGATTTCGCAAGTGTACGAATCGTAATAGTTAGATAACAAAGTGGATATGTAAGAGTATCGTTTTGCGAGAATTAAAAAATTACTAATATGTATCAAAATATATTTAGTTAAGAACTATCTGATAACTCGAATGAAAAGAATTAATTATTAAATTGGAACAGTAAATTAACAAAATTAAAAAAAGTAAGTTTTTAACAAGAAAGTAAAAATCTAGATTCTCTAATTTACCATAAGTAATTCCATGCAATTTTTCTAATTTAATTAAAAATATTTGTTCCTATTGTTGATGATCAGGTTTTTCTAATTTATTCATTAATATTTCTTAAGCATTAACGAAGTATCTCAATAGGCAAATTCACTACATCTTTGTGACAATTCTCAACCTGTCAAAATTTATTAAAAATAAAACAACTCTATAAAAATTATACAGGCACACAAATATCTCAATCCTACAACATCCAATGGTATATCAAATATAGGCTAAAATAATTATCACTTCTCAGTCTCAAACTGAATCCTAAATTATATAAATAGTGATCAAACATTCACAAACATTAATTCTAGAATGAAATATTCAACAATATGACACAAATATTAAATTAATTCAATTAAGAAAAAAATCACATATTCAAAATTAGACTATATCGTAAACCTAAAAAAATAAATTAGTTTATAAAGAACTAAATAAAAATTTAATAAAAAAATTTAACTTCAAGACATTTAAAAAAAAAAACTAAAAAAAATCGAAAAAAAAACTTGAAAGATTTGACAATGTTGCACCACGACTCCTTCTATTTCTTCATTTTTATTCCGTGCCCCAGCCGAACTCTACTATCATCTCCAAATGGTGCCTTTGCATGTACAGTGCCTTGCGGTTTTGTTCATTGAGTGGCGGCCCAATTGAAGTCTCCATGTGGCTTTATTTCATTGAAGACGTGCGGGTCATGTAATTACAATGACTGAAGTGCCGTGCGTCATATGAACTCTAACACCACGCAGATTTCTCAAAATTAGTTTATAGTAGCCACATGCAGGCCTATTTTGCGATGCGTGACTTTCAATTGAAGTCTAGGTTCAAGTTAAGTTCGTGGGGCCACGTATTTCCCTTCTCTTCAAGTTATGAATTGCCGTAGCGTGTCTTGCAGCTAGCTCAAATTGATTGTAGACAAATGAAATCTTCTCATTCCTTCAACACAAGAAAAGAATTAAAATTAAATTAAGTTAAAAATAAATATTTTTAATAAATAAAAAGATAATAAAAAAAATATTAAAATTATAGTTATTAATTATATTTTTTTTTTCAAAATGATTATCCAATACTTTTACCGTACTACACGATTGTATGGCTTGTTATTGACAAAGAAATTAATGAGTTTGTCCATTAACATCTGCAGTGAAAAGGCAGATCACCCGGCCCATAAAAATGATATTGCTCATAAATAATATATCGCATTTATTATTTATAATCCGTGATAGATATATAGGCTGTCTCATCTAATTGTCTTTGTCATCACAATAAATCATGTACATCTAAGAAATGTCCTTACGTAACCGCTCAACTTTTCAAACTTGTATGCATACAAAGAAGAACTGTGCTAGAGCTGCCCAGCAGCCTGACAGCTTCTTTGCTATAATGCAGTTATCGTGCAGTTGTATATATCTGTCAGGTGGTAAGAGTTGTCAGTCGCTATCATTATGCTCATATTTCACGAGACAATCCTTAATAAATAGGGATAATGGTACATATATTGAAATTATAAATTACGTATAGTTATTTTAATTTTTTTAATAATGAATTTTATTGTTTTTAAAACGACGGTACGTGGTTTGTAATTTCACATCTATCATTTCTCAATAAATAGTTAGAATTGACTTTACATCTCTTCAGCCCTTGCTAGAGTTCGTGATGAGTATCCTTAAACGATGTTAATATAGGATTTGCTTCCAAAATCTTTAGCACTTTGTGCGCTTTGATCCAAAATATATTGACCGGCTTTTCGTTTCTCTTCATTTTTCTCCAACCTTGCTCACAAACAGTCTATTCTTTCCCTCAGTTTTATATATATCCACATGCAACCACATCCTCTTCATCATTCTAGACGACATTTTATAGTAGTAGTTGCATGCCCAGGCCTCCAATACCATGGATTCTACAGTTTTTCTCCTCCTATTGTCTTTGCCATTTTCTCTCCCGTTCTCATTTTCAAGCGTGGATACCATCCATGAAGGCACATCCCTTTCAATTGAGAAATCGGATGACATTCTGGTATCACTTGATAGAGTTTTCTCTGCTGGCTTTTATTCCGTTGGTGATAATGCATATTGCTTTGCCATATGGTTCAATAAGCCATCCCACGGCAAGAACCAGACTGTAATTTGGATGGCAAACCGCGATCAGCCTGTTAATGGAAGGAACTCCAAGCTTTCTCTCCTCAAAACTGGTAACCTTATCTTAACCGACGCTGGAAAGTTCACTGATGTTTGGGCAACAAACACTCAGTCACTCTCCCCAGTGCACTTATCCCTCTACAACACCGGTAATCTTGTTCTACAGAACATGGAAGGTGTTACTTTATGGGAAAGCTTTGATTTCCCAACAGACACCCTTCTTCCCCAACAACTACTCACTAGAAACACAAAGCTCGTCTCCTCCAGAAGCCAAACCAACTATTCCTCTGGTTTTTACAAGTTTTTTTTCGATGACGACAATCTCCTCCATCTTCTTTATGATGGTCTTGAGGTTTCTGGCATATACTGGCCGGAGCCATGGCTCGTGAGTTGGGACGCTGGAAGGTCCACGTACAACAGCAGTAGGGTCGCAGTGCTTGATACATTTGGGAGCTTCAGCTCTTCCGATGATTTTACTTTCATGGCAACCGACTACGGACCGAAGCTTCACAGAAAACTAAAAATTGATTACGATGGTGATGTTCGATTGTATAGTTGGGACGAGGAAGGGGAAACGTGGTTTGTGTCTTGGCAAGCCATTCAAAGTCCTTGCCAGATTTTTGGTATTTGTGGAGCAAACAGCCTATGCAGTTATATTGTTGGTTCTGGTAGGAAATGTTCATGCCCCCCAGGATATAAGATGAAAAATCTAACTGATTGGTCCTACGGGTGTGAACCCGAGTTTCATCTTTCTTGCAATGGAAATGAGTCTGGCTTCCTGCTATTACCCCATGTTGTGTTTTATGGTTATGATTATGGGTACTTCCCCAATTACACAATTGATCAATGTAAGAATTTATGTTTGCAATCGTGTGACTGCAAAGTTTACGAATTCACCTTCTCCAAAACAGATGGTTCTTCAAAATGCTACCTTAAGCAGCTGTTGCTTAATGGACGTCGTTCATCTGATATCCATGGTGACACCTATTTGAGACTGCCTAAGAGCAATCTCTTCTCCTACGCAAATTCTGTACAAGATTTCAAACTAGATTGCTCTTTTAATAGTACAGTACAACTGGACAGAACGTATAAAAGAAGTCAGGAAAATGGGATAGTAAAACTCATGCTCTGGTTTGCATGTGGAGTGGGAGGACTTGAAATCACCTGTATCTTTTTGGTGTGGTGCCTCTTGAGCAGAACCCAGCAAGCTTCAAGAATAGACAAACAGGGCTATCTTGTTGCTGTCACTGGGTTCAAAAGATTTACCTATGCTGAGCTCAAGAAGGCAACAAAAGATTTTAATGAGGAGATTGGAAGAGGTGCAGGAGGAATCGTGTACAAAGGGGTATTGCTTGACAAGCGAGTTGTAGCAATCAAGCATCTCAATGATTCTAACCAAGGAGAAGGTGAATTTCTCGCTGAAGTAAGCATCATCGGGAGGTTAAACCACATGAACTTAATTGACATGTTGGGGTATTGCACAGAGAGAAAGCATAGGCTTTTGGTGTACGAGTACATGGAACATGGTTCTTTAGCCCAAAACCTCACATCCCATGCACTTGATTGGAAGAAAAGGTTTGACATTGCCACAGGCACAGCAAAAGGTCTAGCTTATCTGCATGAAGAGTGCTTGGAATGGGTTTTACATTGTGATATAAAGCCACAAAACATACTCCTAGACTCTAACTATCAACCGAAGGTGGCAGATTTTGGGCTATCTAAGCTACAAAATAGAAACCTCGAGAATTCAAACTTCTCAAGAGTAAGAGGAACCAGAGGGTACATGGCTCCAGAGTGGGTTTTCAATCTTCCTATCACCTCCAAAGTGGATGTTTATAGCTACGGAATTGTTGTATTGGAGATGGTGACAGGAAAGGGACCGACAAAAGGTATCCATGCTATAGAAAATGGAGGGGAGACAGAACCCAAAAGGTTGGTTGCTTGGGTGAGGGAAAAAATGAATCAAGCGGATGCGATGGCTTCCTGGGTTGAGGAGATCGTTGACCCAATATTAGAAGGCAACTACGAAAAGGGTAAGATGGAAACTCTGGTAACAGTTGCTCTGCAATGTGTAGAGGAAGAGAAAGATGCAAGACCTAGCATGAGCCAAGTAGCTGAGATGCTTTTATGCCAAGAAAATGATAGTCACGATGATGATCATGGCGTGATCAATCTCTAATTGGGAATGGTACGTAGCACCCATTTTCGATCCTAATAAATAGTTGTTTTCATCTTAAGTAATTTATCATGAATAAGCATGTTTCTTGTAGTAATGAAGTTGTGTACTTGTAAGCATGGATATGAGTATATCATCTTGCAAAGGGTCAACCTGCAGTT
Source organism: Platycarya strobilacea (assembly GCA_036898215.1). Lineage (NCBI taxonomy): Eukaryota > Viridiplantae > Streptophyta > Magnoliopsida > Fagales > Juglandaceae > Platycarya > Platycarya strobilacea. The sequence continues at coordinate 34,681,069 of CM072559.1, forward strand.
TCTTGATTCTCATTGAATATGTCATGGCTTTCGCAAGCTGTCCAAATTTGCATTATGAAGTGGACTAGGGTTTGGTATCTTCCTTTTCATTTTTTTTTTTTGTCTTTCCATATTGTTAATTGATTTGGCCTCTAGCTTGTAGTGCGTTTAGTAAGTCGGACGATTAAGACTTTTGTCATGCTTAACGTCCAGCTTTACGTTAACTTCCCAGGATCACACGCAAGATTAGATACCGTTGCAAATCCGAGTAACACTTTTTTTAACTAATATATATTATAACTCCCCATAAAAACCGGCATAACGTATGTGGTATAATATGCATTGAGTTTCTATGTTAGACCTTGTCAGGAATTTTGGATCATTAGTACTCCCAGCTAGGATTGCATGACATGTTACAAATGGATAAGATATTCTTCCATGTACCCAAAACGTATGTTCCTTATAGTTTCTTGATCATCACAAATTGCAAAAAAGGAAAAGGACTAAGGTAACTGTAACACCCGGACTCAAGCCCGCTGCCCAGGCCCAAGCCAGACACTAAGCCCAGGCCCAGGTCGGACGGCCCCAGCTCCTAAAACGCCTAAACGGCATCGTTTCAGCAGGAAATTCTTCTTCACCTCTTTCTTCCCCTATACTCCCGACAGTTTCGCATCTCCCAACTGCTGCTCTTAATCGGATCACCCCTTATCTCCCCCACGATGTCCTTTCATTTCCCACGGTATCTAACCTTCAGGAATTGCTCTACAAGACATTTTCTCTTCTTTGGCCGATGGTTTGCCCTCTATTCTTGTACTGCGATTTCCGGAGTTTCAAGCCCATCACAAATTTTCTTTTCGCACGCCAGTGGGATTTTCTTCTCTAGTCATCCTTTAATGTTTCGACCTTTTCTTCTTCCAATTTAGTTTGCTCCATTTTAGGTCTTAGAAATTGTGGGGTTTTATTTGCAAGTTGTAGAATCGGGTGCTTTGGATTTTCTTCACCGGAGACACTATCGTTCAAAGGTAGGAGTTTAATCTCATCTTGATCTTATCCTAATCTTTCTCTTCAAATTTCTGGTACTTGTAACATTCAGACTTTTAGTCACCTTCAACAGATTATATCTTTCTCTGTTAGCTCTTGCCGCGATATCATTCTTGGAGATTAAAGGATAGACTTTCCATTTCAGGTCAGTGCATAACCTCTCACTTTTAAAAGCCTCAATCATGAATTTATTTCTTTTTCTTGTAAAAACTTAGTACGTTTCTAGTCCCTAGTTGTGATATCTGTTTTCTTGAAATAACTTTTAGTAGTTGATTGGGTTTTAAGTAGTTGAGGTGGGCTGGATAATTTGGCGTCCTATTTGGAGAGATTTATGCTAGCTGTTTGAGTGAAGCGTATATGGTAATTTTTCCTTGTTGGGTGTGTTTATTGTTTCTGGAAGTTTGGATATTTTTGGGAAGTGGTTTGATTTATGGAGGATATTGGTTTACTTGTTGGAATTAATAATGAAATTTTAACTTCTTAGCCGTGTTGAGTTATAGGCGTTTTGTTTAAAGAGATCAATGCTAATTGGTTGTGTGGAAGTTGACTATCCTCAAGTAAGTCAAGTTGACTAAGGTGTAGCTGTACGTTCATATTTTGGGGCTGGTCAACATGATAATGGGTGTTATTTGACTTGAAGGTTGTAATAAGTGGTAGTGCTTTAAAGTCGGTGTAGTTGAAGAAGGGAGTCGTTGCTATTTTTCCATTTTTTTTAGAAATAATAGATTTTATGTCTTTTTATAGATTGGGTTGCTGGGCATTAATGCTGGAATTCGTTTTATTTTTATTTCATTATGAATAGGTGATGAGATTAATATAGGTCGAACTCAAAAATTTATTAGTCCTCTACAAGAGTCAGGTAAGCGGGGTTTTTATCCTAAATTTGCGTAAAAAGAAAATTTGTTTGAGGTTGGTTTTATAAAATGTGCATATTATGATTTTAAAAGAAAAGTGTGAAAAACACCTCAGTATATATATTTCTGCATCTTCTCATGAAAATTTATATGATAGAGAAAGTTTCTTTTGACATGAAATGTGTAGACATGAGCTATATTTGACATGATTCTAAGGTAGGCATATGGGCGAATATGAATTCTAAGGTTTTCTTATACATGTGAAATAAAATGTTTTGATTTGTTTTCTGTTTATTTGAAATGTTGAGAAAATGAAAAGCATGTGGTTTAAATATTCATGGAAAATCTTTGGCATGTTTATCTGTTTGTCTTGGCTTCTGTATATGGTTTTGAGATGAGAGTATGGATTCACGTGATATGGTTGGTACCACCATGAGATGACATGATAGGAGTGCATTCACTTTGGAAACAAAGTGATCATTTATATGTCTCTTTCCTTTATGCACACTCAGGACTCCGAGAATGAATAAGGGAAAGTCTCACAATATAATACCGCCTGATTTGGCCACCGGGGATAGCACAACTCTACCACGAGGGTTAAACATGGTACATGTTCTGAAATATTGATAAGATAAGATGTTACAGTTACTTGTGCCAAAGTGTTTTGTTTGAAAAGTTGGTTTCTGTTTATACTTTATGAAAAATATATGTTCGTTCAGCTTTTCGCTTGATAATATATTTTTGGAGCTGTTATGTATAAATAAAATTTCTATGTTTTCATGCATAAGAAGTTTTTATTAAAAATGCTCATACTTTACACACTAATATATGTGCTTTGCTTACTGAGTTGTGATTGAACTCACCTTCTTATCTATATATATTTCAGATGAAGTAGAGGTCTCGACTGAGGATCAAGACTAGTATGTTGGGACAGACTAAGCTGTTACCCTTTGGTTGAAGTGAAGACTGTATTTAATGATTTGATGTTACGTTATTTAGTATTATTAGATTCAAGTGTTAGTAGAATATTTTTATTCTTGTGATGGGAAGATTGTGGATCCTATATGATGGTATTACTTTAAATTTAAGAATTCTGTGGATATATTTATGATTGGATTGTCTGGATTTGGAGATGAGAAAATTATTTATGGATTTTAGAAAAAAAAATATTTAGAAATAATATTAGTAGATGAAAACAGGTCACATCAAACACGTTGGATTTTAGGACTCCTTATGAGTACGGGGTGTTACAGAAACCCCCCTCCAAAGTTCCTTCCAAGTCACCGCTTCTTATCATCCACTGTCGTGAATGCTAATCATGAGGTATATTTGGAACACTTATCTTAAATGATAGATATATGAGCCGCTTAAAATGTATCATGTAATATATACATGTTAATTCTACTAATTTAACAACGTTGCCAAATTTGAACTCCATTTTGTAAGCTAGGGTGACAATTGAAAGATGAATTTGGATAGTTTGAGTAATTTTAGGGAGAGTTGATTTTAGGAGGTCAAGAGGGAGTCAACTTTAGTTTAATTTTTTTTTCTCTTTTTCAACATTTTTTTCAATTCCTATACCAAAAACAAGCTAATAGAATTCATTAGATCTAGGAAAACAAGGTTGAAAATGAGGGAAAAAAAAACTAAAAACAAGGTTGAAAATAAAAATGAAGAAAAAATTGTTGAAAACAAGTTTGAAAATGAGGAAAAAACGTTAAATTAAAGCCGACTCTTTCTTGACTCCCTAAAACCGTCTCCCTCTAAAGCTATTTAGATAATTTACTCCTTTGCTTGAAACTTTAATTATGACGTGCACCCATCTTTATATTTGGACTTTTAAGTGGGAAAGAAACCTAATTACATGTGAGATTAACGTCGAATTACCCTAATACATTAAGTAATTGATTGTTATCTGGAAATAATTAGGATACAATAATGCTTCATTGACAATATTTATGATTGCTTAGTCTCCGATTAAGACAAAAACAAAAATCAAACAAGGTTAATAATAAATAAATAAATAAATAAAGCAATTAAAGTCTTTATAATATACTCGATCTTTTTTTTTTTTAAAAGTCAGAATTATTATTAACTACTAGACGCCCTATAATGGTTTATTTTTTAAATGTTCCTTTCTCGTATGGAAGATGCATGATACTCTATGCAAATTTAGAGAGAAAAAAATATTAAAAAAACCAACATAATCGATACGATGAAGATACATAAAAACCATGGTGCCTTCCCACAAAATGCCAACAACTAGTCTACTTGATCGGATGTTGCATTCGTTGTTGAGGTTTTCCCCAAACAACAAATTAAAGGATTTTAAAGACGGCACCAAGTTAATCGTTAGAATAAGTTATACAGTCATCCCTAAAATGATCACATGATTTAATTATATTATAGGGGTCATTTCATGGTTTACTATATTAGATTAAATTAGTGGCTTTTCAATTTCATTATTATTGCTTGCACATACACGCGTATATATAAACTAGGTGGGACCTGAAATTGACAGCTAGCTTAGACCTGCGGCCAAATGAGATAGTGTGCAGAGATTTGAGTTTTTCCACCGATTGAAGATTGTAAGACCTGGGGACTAATTGAGGCCCAGCAATGCCGACTATTTGCACAATTTAATATTGTTTAAATTTATGGGTTAAATTGTGACGGTTGTCTATAATGGGTTTAAGAAAATTAATTTGTGATTTTCCAAAGAAAAATGGAGTTTTCAAAGTGTGAAATAGTAATGAGTCAATAATTAATAACATGACTTAAAACCTTTTAAAAACTTTCTGAAAAAATCGGGTTTTAAATTGCTAAAAAAATATTGGCGTTATTTAAAACCAAAAGTTCTACTCGGAAGGCGACACCCCACATGCAATTTGAGTACTCCTTGGCAATCTTATCTCAAAGCTGGAAGATGGGCAAATCCAAGCTCTTGAGTATGGGTTAAAGAGGGAATCTAAAGGAGAAAATATATATGGAAGTAAAACTAAGCTAAAGCAAAGTTGAAAAGAGAGAGAGGCAAAAAAGAATCAACCCCCAATATTGGTCATTTGCTGCTTCTCCTCTACTGTTTATTTCTCTTTGCTATAAATGGAAATCATCTGCTTCTTCTCTGATTTGGTGTCATTCCGATACACAAAGACATATACCTAGCTCTCTTTTTTCCCACTTAATTATTATTTTTTTTATCCCCATTCTCCCCAGATTTAATAATTTGCCGAAAGAAGGCACCGGAAACTACCAAGCTGGAGTACAGATGCCGTACTAGACGAATTCTCCGATGATTGTAATTATGGTTAGTGATCAGAAGCTTTCTTTCGGGCATGGTTTGTTTGCATCCTTTGCTTCTATCTACTGTGGATATATTCTGTTCGATTAAAATTAAAACAAGATTCAACATTTGAATGGTGGCCTGCTGCTCCTAGAGTCTGTGATTATGGTTTCAAAGTTCAATTGGAGAGAGAGAGGGGTAGAGAAGTGTAATCACTAATTTGGTGTACTCAATCTCATTTTAACATCTTATAAAATGCCTATGTGGCGCAAATCTATTGGCCAATGGGAAAGCCATTTTGGCACCGATTTGGCCCGGAGCTTATTTCGTGAGTAAAACAAATGCATCTTTGAGCTTACAGAGGATTTACCTTGTGCGATGTGAGGATGAAATCTCAAACTCACCTAAATATTAGGTTGTGTGCAGATGTTATAGGAGCTAGGCGGCAATCATTCATTGTGACGGTGAAAGAGAGAGAGAGTGATGGACTGAATGGCGTTGGGAACAAAGTTGCACTTCACAGTTCAATACGATGACTCGACGGGACCCTAGTCTGTGCAGGAGTTCTTCATGGTGGCTCTAAGGAAAAGCCATGGTGGTTTTTCCTAGTCTGCGCAATGGCGTGAGGGGATAAACTTCGGCTCCATAAGCACAATGAGTGTGCTTTGTTTTGAATTTAAAAAATAAGGTCTTTTGATGGTGTAAATTGTGGCTAGAATAAATCTCTCTCTTGAGAGCGAATGAAATGCCCTTATTCCTTTGCTAGGGTTTGCAATCTTTGGAGAAGGGTGTGGCCAGCATGGCCGGAATCGAATGTTTCGATCCTTTGACTGCGGCAACAAGACAGCGGATGTGGGCGGCAGTTGCAGCTCAAGCAGCACAACCTCTCTTGAAGGATGTTGTTCCTTACAAAGTGCCAAAGATGATAGATGGGGAAGTTTGCGTTTTATTTTCAAAAGATGAAATTGAAGAGTTTGCAAAACCGTTCCAGTATGCTCTAGTGTTGAAATTTCTAATGAAGATGATTTTAATAAAGCTCTTGCTAGAGAGGTTTGTGATGTTGATGGCAATTATTTCAGGGTGTTTCATTGGAGCCCAAATTTTAGAAAGGAAATTGAGTCGTTGGTCATTCGTGTGTGGGTAAGTTTTTTGGGGTTACCCCCTAATTTCTACCCAAATTCTTACTTGGTGAACATTGCTGCGCCTATAGGGAAATTTATTCATAGTGATAATGCTACAACGTGTGCCACCAAAATAGATGGTGTAGGTTTTTTGTTGAAATGGATGTGGCGAAAGAACCGATTCTAGGCTTGTGGATCGGCAATCCAAAAACTCCATCAAGCATTTATCAAGAAGTGTTTTATGAAAATTTACCTGCCTATTGCAACCATTGTCGAATGCAAGGGTATAATGCTAAAACATGTAAATGGTTGAATGGAAGCTTACAATCGGAAGACGAAATTTTGCTGTAAAGAATCTTCGGGAGGAAAGTATGAATTTTTTGGAAAGATGAATACAATGTTGATGTGGTACATGTGAAACCCTTGCGGTATGGATTTGGTTAGGCCCCAATAGAATTTTGGTGTCTTTTGTTTATGCTAAATGTGCTCAATTAGAACATGATGGATTGTAGGTGGAGCTCCAAAATATGTTTATTGAGGAATCTCCATGGTTGGTGATAGGTGATTTTAATACTATTCATTCTGATCCTGAATGTATTAAGGGGGAACCCTCGTCCATTAGCGCCTATATCTAATTTTAATGATTGATTGGTATAATGGACATGAGAGAAGGTCCCGTTAGCTGGGCTAATTTGGATAGAGCATTGGTTAATATTACTTTCACTAATTTATTTGAGACAGCTTATATGGAGTACCTGTCAAGAAAGTCATCTGACCATTGTGCTATGGTGTTGCACTTGTGGTTGCCGAGGGCTACATATGATCCTTCTCCTTTTCGGTTTCAAAACATGTAGTGCTTGCATGAGTCCTTTTTGAAGTGTGTGGAGAATGTATGGTTACAATTGGAAAGTAATAATTGCTTGTTTAAGTTGGCCGCAAAGCTAGAAAAATTGAAGATAGCTTTGAAATTATGGAACAAAATTATTTTTGGTCGTGTTGATATTACCATTAAAGCACTAAAGAAGAAACTGTATTTATTTGATTTTCAGTTACAATAGTGCTCTGATCCGAAGGTGGAAGCTAAATTTTTTATAACTATATTGGAGCTGGCCGAATGGGAGGCTAGGGAAGAAATTCATTGGGCTCAGAAAGCTAAGAGAAAATGTATTCTTGAAGGGGATTAGAACACTAGATTTCTTCATGCATCTATTAATCAAAGATGGAAGTCATCTACTGTGTTGAGCATGTATCCTTTTTATGGCACTGTTGATCATCTTCAGAGAAAATTCCCCTGGGGACCACATCCCACTTTCAGAATATTTTATCCTCTACGCTGAATGTTCAACATGTGGATATCAGAGAATTAATTTGGCCTGTGATTTCTTTAGATGAAAATGCAATGCTTTGTTAGGCACCTTTGGTTAAAGAAGTTGGAGCTACGGTCTTTTCTATTCTGAATGATAGTTCTCCTGGGCTAAATGACTTTAGCTCTTACTTCTATATGACTTGTTGGGAGGTTTTTTTTAATGGTGCTCCTTTGCCAAGGTTTTATTCCTCCTCCTAGATTGTGTTAATTCCAAAAGTTTCAGACCCAAAATGCTTTGACAAGTTTAGGCTTATAAGCTTTTGTTTTGTGGCTTATAAAATTTCTTCTAAGACTTTAGTGCAATGGATGGCGAAATTGTTACCAAAGCTTATTTCTTAAGAACAAGGTGCTTTCACTCCTAAGCATAGTATTTTTTTTAGAATATTACATTGGCTCAAGAGACGGTTCACTTGATACACAAGAAAAATCAATGTGGCAATATCATGATGAAGATTGATATTGCTAAGGCATATGACTGAGTACATTAGAGGTTTCTTTTGGAGGTTCTCAATGGTTTAGGCTTTGATGCTAAATTTTGCTGATTAATTGTGGAATGTATACATTCTCCTTTATTAGTAAGTTCTACCATCCAGAAGAAGTGCTTTCCCGGCTTTTAAACCAAAAATCTGTGGAAGGTGGTATTGGTAAGTTCTACCATCCAGTTGGTGCACAGTTGGTATCTCATTTACTTTATGCGGATGATTTGTTGGTTTTTTTTTAATGAAGAAGTACAGTCATTTCAAATATTGTTAAACACATTGGAGCTATATGAAAATTGGTCGAGGCAACAAATTAGCAAGGAAAAATCAGCTCTTTATTTTTCAAATCATATTACTTTTTCGAGGTAGCTGGAATTGTTGAGATGCTCGGGTTTTGTGGAAGGGTTTTTCCCAATGACCTATCTAGTGGTTCCTCTTGTGTTAGGTCATGTGACGCCCCCAAATTCCCCTTAAAATAAACATGGAAATCGAGATGTCGGGATGATGACAACACGGGTCACATGTCCCAACGACAAGTGCCAAACGTGTGTGCACACGTGACATACATAAAATATAAGTCGCAGCGGATAAATAAATCATTATTTAAGTACCAGAATTTTTAGAAATATTTTACAAATCATTTTAATAGAAATTCTCCAACAGGAGATTTAATACAGTCATCCGAAATACAAATTAAACAAATATATATTTTTAAAAGGGGAAAATAATTTCCCGAGATAACAATTTTATAACAATAATACAACACCGGCGGAGCCGTCTCCTCAGGCTCAGACTCTTCATAATCTGCATCCAAAAACTACGTTGCTAAGATGGCATCGCAGGTAAGTACAACCCAACCAAACCAAAAGATAGAAATATACTCATGCAACAACAAAACTCATGAACATGACTCCAAATGTATGAATCTCAAAAGAACATCTTTCTCAAAATAAATAAGATAAACATACGCCAAAATCTTATTTGCTCCACGATAAAACTCCAATAAAATCATCCATCTTTTCCCATAAAATAATATCCACAAAGCCAATCATACCGGACGTTACATATTGCCGTCTTCGATATGATAAACACACACACACCAATCATAATGGGTGTTACATATCGCCGTCTCCATTATGATTTACACACACTCGTTTCATACCGGGCGTTACGTATCGCCGTCCCTGATATGAAATGCACACCCAATGATCATAACAGGCGTTACGTATCGCTGTCCCCGTTATGTCATCTACACACTATCAATTACAGTGGATATTACGTATTGCCGTTTCCATTATGACTGACACACACACAATGACCATAATGGGCGTTATGTATCGCCGTCCCCATTATCTCATCCACACACACAAGCCGATTACAACGGGCGTTACGTATCGGCGTCCCCGTTATAACTCAGCCAAAAACCATTAAAATCCATCAAACTCAATTTAAAACCCAGTTTCCATTTCCAACACATAAATATCCAAAATCATGCAAAAATTCAATTTTCAAATATTTCCATGAGCATGCGCGTAAATACACAATGCAGACAACCATGCACCAAATATCCAACATTTAAATAATCCAATCAACCAACAAATACCAACATCAATCAACACATAGATATTAATGCAAAAATATATTTAAATCTTAAAAGCTCGTTTGGAAAGTACTTACAGCGAGTAAAAATGGAAATCCTTGAACAAACGCCAATCCGCAGCATTCGTAGCAGTCACCAATACGTTAGGCTAAAATCGGTGAGAATCTCATGGAGATGGTGGTGTGGCAGCACAACCACTGGAAGGTGGCGGATCGGGATCAAAATGGGTGAAAACCCATTTTCGGATTTGAGGTTGTACCGAGAAGGTGAGGCAACGGTTGGGGAAACTGAGTTAAGGGGATGACCGGCTGGGCGAGGGGAGTCTTTTGGTGGCGGTGGTGAGGCCTACGGTGGCCGGACGGCGGCGTGGTGAAGAACAACCCATTTTAGGGCCCATTTCGGTTTGGGTTATACTCGCTGGAGGGTGGGGAGTCTAGTGGTAAGTCGCCGGTGCCAAGGGGTGGCCGGCGGTGACCGGAAAATGCAAAAAAAGCTAAAACACTCATTTCGGGTAGGGGGCTGTGTAGGGGTGGTGGGGTGGCCGGAGGTGACACCACCAATGCCGGTGAACTCGCCGGCGTGTGGGGGTGACGTTGGGCTGGGCTGTGTTGCTAGTGGGTGGCCGACGGCGGCCTTGGGGGAGGAGGAAGAAACGCGAAGAGATGAGAGGGAGAACAGGGCTCGCGGTCTTGGACCGAGTCCGTGAGAAAGAAAAGGAAGAAAAAGAAGAAAAGAAAAGAAAAGAAAAAGGAAAAAGAAAAAAAGAAAAAAGAAAAAAGAAAAAAGAAAAAAGAAAAAAGAAAAAGACTAACTAGAAAAAGAAACACAATAAATTAAATAAAAGCTGACTTAAAATACTACAATTTAATATCAATAAAATAAAATATTTAAAGCCCACTAATAAAAATAAATTAAATCCAAGCGCAATATTAAAAATAAAACAATAATTAATATAATGAAAGCAGATCAAATAAACTCACATAATAAAATAAAGAAATTAAATTCCAATCATTAAAATAATTAACTCATTAAAATAAATAAGAAAAACAACGTAACTCAATATTAACTAATTAATAGCTCAAATAAATATCTTAAACAAATAAAATATGATTAATAATATTATTTAAATAATTTAAAATAATTAACACCAAGAATAAAATAACGTGTAAAAATACACGTAAGTTCGGAATCTCACAGATCATCTTAAGGGAAGATCTCGAGTTTTTGGTGAATAAAATTTGTGCTAAGGTGTCTGGTTGGAAACTCGAATTGTCATCACAAGGGGGTCGCTTGGTCCTTTTAAAGAATGTTCTTTCTTGTATGGCTATGCACCTATTAGTCGTGGTTGATGTACTATGGATTTCTTTGAAAAAAATTAATTTCATCTTATCTACCTTCTTTTGGGGTGAGGTGAATGGCAAGGCAAAGAAAAAATGGTACCCTTTGGTTAAATTGTGTAAGCCAATTTTGGAAGGGCTTGGGGTCTTAGAGAGTTTGTGGATGTGCAACGCTCTCTCCATATTAAATTCGTTTGGCGCTTGTTGACCATGGATAATTTGTGGACTCAATTTTTTACGGCAAAATATGTGAAATGTGGCTCTGGCATTAGCAAAAAACTCAATGGGATTCTCATGGTGTTGTAAATTAGGAATGAGAGTTTTTCCAAATGTTTGTGATAATATTACTTGGCGGGTCAGGGAAGGAAATGTGTCCTTTTGGTTTGATTGGTGGCTTGCTTCAAGGCTATGATGTTTATGTGCATCAGAGATGAACAATCTATTAATTCAGATTAAAAATTATTGTACTAAAACTGGTTGGGACTTCGACCAATTGGAGGAGTTGGTTGGCACAGAGATTATGGGGGAGATTATTTGTTTCTTGCCTGAATAAAAAAGAAAAAGAAAAAGATGGGACGGATGTTCTTATCTGGAAGCCAGCGTCAGATGGCATTTCTTCATTAGCCTCTACATGGGAAGTAATCCGCCTGAAGCAAGATAAATGTCTAGGTATGGATTGGATTTGGCATAAGTTGATTAAAAAAAAAAAATCTCTTTGTACATGTGGAAGAATCGCCTTCACTATTTACCTATGGACTCTAGAGTGCAACAATGTGGTATTCAATTGGCGTCGAGCTCTGATTGTTGTATTGATAAGAAAATTGAGACCATTGATCATGTTCTTGGCATAGGGGAGTTTGCATCTCAAATCTGGGATAGAGCTGCTGAGGTTTTGGGCTTACCTACTATGCTTACAGCCACACGGTGGGGACGTGTATTTGGGGCTGTAAATGAACCAGACTACTTGACAGCCCGCTCGGTACTTGCTCGGTTAAACTCGAATCGAATTCAACTCATAAAAAAAAAGTTCGCTCGTGAAAGCAGATACCCGCTCGATTAGTAAATGACACATACCTGACAAAACTTGACTCGACTCGACTAAGGTTCACTCGTTTATGCTCGAATTGACTTGATTAAAGTTCATTCATATATTAATAAATATATCACATATATATGCTATATATATGTGTATTGCTAATAATATAAGCATAATACTTTTATAATTAAAGATATAACATGTAATCTAATTACTTATATCTATATAATGAATATACTTCATAATTATATTTTATAACTTATATAATAATTAATCTATAAAATTTAATAATTTTATATATTAGTATGTGAGAACCATGTATGAAATACATATATACTATCATATTATGTGTATTTATTAATAATATATGTAAGCATATAACATATTGTTATGTTGAATAAATTTCAATTAGTTAGATATTAAATATTAAATTTTATTAAATTTTTATTTATTTATGTAAATATTTTATTCCAATTTTTTTTTTTTTAAAATAAAGCTCGAGTTTGGCTCGACTTGACTCGAGTTCGTTTGTGGGACAAGCTTGAGCTCGAGCTCGAACTCGAATTGGAAGTTTAGCTTATTAAGTTGAGCTCAAATAAAGAATAAATAAAAATATCGAGTTCGACCTCAAATATTTTGAGGTCCTACATGTATTTCATTGGTTTTCTTTGGCCAAGAAGTGATTTTCTTATCATGGGATCGGTTTGCTACCTTTTTTAATAACCTGGAGATAGTGGCAATACCGATTTAAGTTGCATATGGAACAAATTGTTGAGTCGGCGGAAGGGGTATGGAGATCCATAAAATTCTGGCTCAGGAAATTGTTAGCCAAACTTCTGAGGGTTGCGTCAATACCTTCTATTGATGAGCATGTGCTTAATTGCTTTGAAATTCCTTTTAGTTGCGTCAAAACCTTCATTTTGTACAATGAAACTGAATTTTGATGGTAGTTGCAAGGGTAATCTGGGTTCTTGTGGAGGAGTTGGTGTAATTCGGGATGCCTTCAGAAATTTTAATAGTGCTTTCCCATCCTTTTCTGGGCGTGGCACTAATAATGAAGCTAAACTTTGTATCCCTTACAAGGGTGTTGTCTTGTGTAAAGAGCTGCCTTCTCAATCTTGAGATTGAATGTGATTCTATGATGGTAGTAGATTGGATCATATTCAAAAATTGCACAGTTTGGTATCGTTGGGAGTAGTGGGAGGAGGTAGTTAAAGAGCTTCATAGGGTTCATTTTTCCATACGTCATAAATATAGAGAAGCAAACCGAGCTGCAAACTTCTTAGCACGGCAAGGTGAAACTGATTTGAATTGCATATATGAGGACGGGGGATTGCTTCCCAGGAAACTGAGGAGTATTATGAGGCTGTATAAGATTGGCTTTCCTAGTATTAGAACTTAATAGTTTTATTTGGCTTGTTATGCTGCTCTTGTATCTGGTTTTGTGGATTTGGTTTATTGTTTGAATGATTTGGTTGATGTATATGGTTTTAATAATGTATCAGAGGTACCGCCCTCCTTTTTAATAAGAGATGTTGGAGCATGTTCTTAACACGTGATGTTGCAAAGAAGGTATGGGAGATTGCAGCGAGGTTAGTAGGGATTCCTGATGTATTGGTGCAATCTTGGTGGGCGAGGGTGAGCATGTGGTTCTCTTGTGCTAACAAAGCTTCTGACAAGGGTGTACTCATTGGTATGCTTCCTAGTTTGATTACATGGAGGCTATGGCTGCATAGATGCAAAGCGAGGATGGAGGAGAAGTAGTGTGGGCTGCCGTTAAATCCTGGGCTCAAAGGATTTCGATGGATGTAATGAATGAGGGTATTTTATGGAAGGGGATCGGCTGTCGCCAGAGCATCTTAACATTCCTTTTAAGCTTCCTAAGAAGAGGCAATCAGCAATAGTAGTTTGGAGGAAGCCAAAGCAAGGTTGGGTGAAATTGAATGCTGATGGGAGTTGTAGAGATAATCTTGGTTTTGTGGTGGTGGGGGTGTTATTAGGGATGTTTATGGAAATGTAAAACGGGCATATTCCAGAAAATTTGGTTATAAAACTAATAATTAAGCTGAATTGAGAGCAATTACTGTTGGGATCGGCGGAAGCTCACAAATAATATGGAGACCAAAATATAACGTGGTTCGGCCAATTTAGCCTACGTCCACACAGAGAAAAGAAAATTCCACTAATAACCGGTGAATTACAGAGAATATTTAGGGAGGAGATCACACCCTCTCAACTCGCCTCTCCCTTCTCTCAGAGCTCAACGAGCTCTTTCTTTCTCTCCTTACATCTCTCATTCACGCCCCCCCATTTGTTTCAACCCTAGTTTCATGTATTTATAGGCAAACAAATAAGTGTGAACGTGTAGTGGAATTCTGGCGGAGATTCCGGCGCCTCCATCCAGCTCCTTCCGTTCGGCGCCTACCACTCTAGAAGCCTCCAGCTTCTCATCACGTTGTATAATTTTGGTGTTGACTTGACTATTCCAACAATCTCCCCCTCAACACCAAATGGAGGATGTTCTGACATCTTTTAATTCAAGGTATCTATTCAAACTATGTCTTCACATAGCTCTTGTGAGATTACCTTTGTTAGCATGTCGTCAAATTCTCTTTCTCATGGATCTTCACAAGCTTCAATAGCTGCTGATCCATCACCTCATATATCCAATGATGGCGAATCACATTGTGACCCAAGTCAAAAGCTCTTTTGACTTTCACAATACACTTTGTACTCCTTGGTTGAACCATGTCTCTTGGAGAAACCGCTTTAATCACAACATCTCTTCCGTTGTGAATAAAGCCACACATGCCTACAATCTGGACTGTCTTAATACAGCTCCCCCTGTAAATGTGTAAATGAATCTTGATATAGATCTTCCATCAAGATCACCAGCCGTATCAGCTTAACCTTCCAAGACTGGATCCGCTCCCCCATAGTACAAAGTTGATGTACCTTTGCGGTACCTGAGAATCGACTTTACTGCTCTCCAGTGTTCTTTCCCTGTATTTGAAAGAACACTACTCACTATTCTCATAGCATAAGTGATGTCAGATCTGATATATACTACTTGTGTACATAGGACTTCCTACTGCTGAAAAGTAAGAACTGCAATCATCTCTTGAATCTTTCCTAACTCCTCTCATCTGCCAATTGTGCAGATTCTAATGAAAAGGAAACTGCTCCCCTTGCTCAATGTTTATTCCTCCATCAGTTCGGCTTTAATCTTTGATTTGAGTGACCGTTTCTCAACGTTCAGAGTTGAATCTCAACAAACGGAGCTCACCGTTGCGTCCGGACTGGTGGAAAACCTTGGAAATGACTCTTGTCTCGTTCCAAACCGATTAAAATTGCGCCGAAAACCTGAAAAATAAGAAAAATGGAATATTCCCCACTATTCACCGGAATATTCTCTCCGGTCACCGGAATATTCCCTCCGGTCACCGGAATATTCTCACAGTCACCAGAATATTCTTGCACCAGAATATTATTTCCGACGACGGAATATTCTTTTCGGTGACGGAATATTCTTTCGTTGACAGAATATACCGACGGAATATTCTTTTTCCGTTTGGGTACTGTAGCGGGTCGGAAACCGGGTCAAACCGGTTCGGGTCGGATCACCCGGATTTAACGGGTCGGAGGTTGTCTTATTCACTGCGCGCGCGTGGGTCCTGTTGCCGGCGCGTGGCCATCGCCGAGTCGGCGCGTGTGGAGCGTGTAGCTTCGTCCGGTGTCCGTTTGAGACGAAATTTTCACCAAACTTTTCGTCTTGACCTGAGGAATCTGATGGTATCCTCCAAACTTGATTTCGATCAAGTTTAAAAATGGGTCTTTTACGAAAATTCACAAATCCGGCCTACTACTAGCTCTGATACCACTTGTTGGGATCGGCGGAAGCTCACAAATAATATGGAGACCAGAATATAACGTGGTTCGGCCAATTGAGCCTACGTCCACACAGAGAAAAGAAAATTCCACTAATAACCGGTGAATTACAGAGAATATTTAGGGAGGAGATCACACCCTCTCAACTCGCATCTCCCTTCTCTCAGAGCTCAACGAGCTCTTTCTTTCTCTCCTTACATCTCTCATTCACGCCCCCCCATTTGTTTCAACCCTAGTTTCATGTATTTATAGGCAAACAAATAAGTGTGAACGTGTAGTGGAATTCCGGCGGAGATTCTGGCGCCTCCATCCAGCTCCTTCCGTTCGGCGCCTACCACTCTAGAAGCCTCCAGCTTCTCATCACGTTGTATAATTTTAGTGTTGACTTGACTATTCCAACAATTACTTGTGAGGTGAGGATTTGTAAATAGCAAGGTTTCCTTAATGTGGAGATAGAATGTGACTCAAAGGTTGTGGTACAATGGATTAAAACAAGTAATTGCAATGTTTGGTACCTTTGGGATTATGGGGAGGAGTTGCAAGCTAAGTTGAGGGGAATAAATTCTCCATTGATCATCAGTACATGGAAGGAAATGAAGTTGCAGATTTTTTAGTAAAGCAAGGTGAGGCGGGTATTACACGGACTTCCATGGTGTTGGAGGGGCTTCTACGTGAAATTGGGAGCATACTTCGACTTGATAAAATAGGTTTGCCTAATTTTAGATTTTAGATATTGGGTTATGATTTTAGCTTACGTTGATGTAAATAATAGGCATGTTTAGCATCGTTTAACCTGTTTATTTTATTTATTAGTTTATTTGTTTAGTTTATTGTATAGGTTGATTTATTAAAGTTTTTTTTTATGCCTAAAATGGCTTATTAGATTATTTGTAAATTCCAAGTGTCCTGCTTTGTTACTATAGTATTCCTCCGCCATAAGTAAAGACGATCAATAAAATTAGAATACCATCATTTTCTCTAAAAAGAAAAAAAAAATTGTATCATTGTTATCATATCGTAGTATATTCATACCTTTATCATCACGTTTCGGTTCTTTACAAGTGCGTCCGAAAGTCACACATATTTCTTGAATATGATATCTATCTAGTGTGATGTGTGAAATATGAGACATTCAACTTGGATGATCTTGTTAAGGCCAATCTTGTTGAGGCCAGAATTCAGATTGAGATCCTTGTAGGAGAAGGCATTCCAACATCATGAATTGTTGAAGTGGATGATCTTCAAAGGCCGGTTTATTTCCGATCCATTCTAGTCTCGACAGGGACGAGAGTTGGACTTTAACAGTTCCAATGAACGGTCACTCACTTTTGATACTTATAAAATTTCAGAAGAAGATGATCTAGAATTTGGTCAATCATGTTTATTAGAAGTGAACAATAGAGTGGTTGTAGCAGCCAAAACTCATCTACGTCATAATATTTATTATTTATTTAATACTATCTGAAATAATTATATAGGCAACAATAAATATTGTTGGGTTAGCTTAATATGTCTCTCTCTCATATTTAAAGTCTTTAAATTTGGTCGAAGAACATAAAAAACCTTGATCCATGCATCACAGCCTCTAAAGCAAGATAAAAGACGCAACTGAATATAGAACGTGACAATCCAAACCCTAAATCTAGCTGAAAGCTCCATAATTTTGCTTTGTAAAATCACAAATTAATTATCTTAAACCAAATATATAAAACCGTCATAACTTAACCCATAAACTTAAACAATATGAAATTGTGCATATAGTCTTCAATCCAGGGCCTGAATTAGTCCCTTGGTCTTACAATCTAATTCAATCGTTGGAAAAAAATCAAATTTATGCACAATATCTCAATTGGGTCTAAGCTAGTTGTCAATTTAAGGTCCTACGTACCTAATTTTTATTATATATATATATATACATGTAATAATGCTGAAATTGGAAAGCCACTAACTTAATCTAATATAGTAAACCAGAAATGACCCTAATATAATCAAATCACGTCATCATTTTAGAAATGACTGTATATCTTATTGATCTTCCAATTAACTTGGTGCTGTCTTTAAAACTCCTTTGTTATGGCAGGAAAAACCTCAACAAAGACTGCAACATCCAATCAAGTAAACTAGTCGTGAGCATTCTGTGGGAAGGCACTGTGGTTTTAATAATGTTTTTTCATCGTAGGGGTTATGTTGGGTTTTTTCTCTTTTTTTCAATAGAGTAGCATGCATCTTCCATACGATAAAGAAACATTATGGGGCGTGTAGTAGTTGATAAAATCTGACTTTTTTTGAAGAGATTATCATAAGGACTTGCTTTAAATATTTTTAAAATTTTTTTACTCCTTGTTTGGTTTTTCTTTTTGTTTTAATCTGACACTAAGCAATCATAAATATTGTCAATGAAGCACTGTATCGTTATTATTACCAAACAACAATCAACACCATATCTAATGAATGGGATGCCAGAGAATATAACAAGTCATCATTATATATATATATATATATAATGATGACTTGCTATTATTTAAAAATGACATGGAAAATATTAAAAAAAAACTACATTTAATCCCTTTAAAGCATTTTTTTCCATAATATGAGGACAGCACCTCCTGAATTTTATTGAAGCTCATTTATGGCTGAGAAACCGCGGTAACAATGTGAGCAACATCAAATACAACGCAGCTATGACAGCGAAATAAGACCATCCAGATGGCAAAACGTCTAAGCCAAAGAAAAATTCTAATCCATTTCAAAGCATTTTTAAAATAAGAAAAACCAAGTTTATCAGTCCAAATCAAGCCCCTCAAGAGAGAAAGAATAGAGTTCATCTCAAAATAAGACCTGCATAGTCATTTCACTACAAGAAAATTGTTTATATGTAATCAGTTATTTCCTGTCAAAATATTTATTTTCTGTCAAAATGAGTCTATTTTTACAACAAATAATCTATCATAAATACTCATTTTTCTCGTAGTGTTTGAACCCATTCTAGCCAAGTAGTCAGCTGGTGCATTGCCTTGCCTAAAAACATGAAAAATCAAAAACATCTTGCCTCGAAGTAAACCCATCAGTTCTTCCCAATAATCTTCAAGATATTAGATAGAACATTTTCTTTTTCGAAACCATTTTACCACTAGCAAAGAACCCATCTCTATCTCAATCTTATCCAAACCTCTTTGCAGATTAATCCCTTAAAAGCATAATCAGTTCGGATATTTGGTTAATCTTCAATTCGAAACATGTGCATGCACTCTTCATGATCAATGTTAGATATTTAGTTTGGAATAAATTTGGTTAGATGCAACAACATCTTTGTTTCTAAGGTTCGAAAATATTCAATTACTTGTACTCAAGTTATTGTTTTTGAAGGCTTGAAACTAGGGTAACTCGATGTTAATTTTTCATGTAATTATGTTGCTTTTCCACTAAAAATCCAAATCTAATTAAAATGAGTGCATGCACGTCATAATTAAAGTTTTAAACTAAGGAGTAAATTATCCAAATTGATCTTTCAATCTTTCAATTGTCACCTTACAAAAAGGAATTCTAATTTGGTGGCGTTGTTATTTTAGAAGTGTTGGGAATAAGCAGTTTAACAAACACCAATAAGTGAAGTAACGTAGCAGATGTAACACAGAAGAATATAAAACGATCAATAGAACACATAGATATAAGTGGTTCGGCTCAGAATAAGCTTACATTCACTGTGGGGTCGGTCTCAAAACTTTATTATAAATCAAAGATAGAATACAAAAATTGAATTAAGAGATTCTACAAAGTAATCACTTAGTCTCACGTGTATACTCTCAACCTCACAAGTGTTTACTCTAAAAACTACTCAAGGCTCACAAAAAATACAGAGGAAAAACATAATAGAGGTTTGGGTGTCGTGCGTTCAAATGAACGCGTTTCTCTTATATAAGTGACACTCGTTCGAGCAAGAATGCTCTCGATGAATTCTCTATAGTAGCAATCTTCTGAATTGCTACAATGGTGTCTGCAACGATATCTTTGAGGAAATGTGTGATACCTCATATGAGAATGATAAGATAGGTGGTGTATGGGATCCCACATTGCTTGGGAAGGAGAAGTTCTAGTTCTTTATAAGGTTCCAATGGGGCTTTAATTGTATCATTGACTAGTCCTTTTGGAGTATAGGCCATGTGGTTTAGGCCTTCCATTGGGGCGTTACAAATGGTATCAGAGCCTATTCCAACCAGAAATGTGGGACTTGAGCCGTGCCACCTACAATGGACAAACCCGACAAGGACATCGGGCATTTAAGGGGGGTAGATTATGATACCCCATATGAGAATGATAAGATATGTGGTGTATGGGATTCTACATTGCTTGGGAAGGAGAAGTTCTAGCTCTTTATAAGGTTCCAATGGGGCTCCAATTGTATCATTGACTAGTCATTTTGGAGTATAGGCCATGTGGTTTAGGCCTTCTATTTGGGCATTACAAAATGATACTTGACATCAATGTACTTTGTTCTCTCATGATATATTTGATTTTTGGTCAAATGTATTGCACTCTGACTGTCACAGTGAATTGACATCCCTTTCTGCTGTAGACCCAAGTCATTGATCAGGCCCTTTAATCAAATGGTCTCATTAACAGTTTCAGTTACTGTCATGTATTCTGCCTTTGTAGTTGATAAAGCGACAATTGATTGTAGTGTTACTTTCCAACTAATAGCAAAACCATAAAGTGTAAACATATAACCTGTCAATGATATTCTTCTATTTAAATCTCCATCATAATCAGAATCAACATATCCAACAACATTAGAACTAAAATCTACATCTCTATCAAAGATTAAGCCAACATTCAAAGTTCCCTTAAAATATCTCAGTATCCATTTCACTGTCTGCCAGTGAGTTTTACCTACATTAGCAATGTATCTGCTAACAACACTCATTGCCTGTGAAATATCTGGATGGGTACAAACCATCGCATACATCACACTGCCAACTACGCTAGAATAGGAAACACACGCCATAGTCCATTCCTCCTCGTCTGTCTAAGGAGATAGGGAAGCTAAAATCTTGAAATGCAATGCAAGCGGTGTGCTTACAGGTTTGGAAGTAGACATTCCAAACCTGTTGAGAACTTTTTCAATGTACTTTCTCTAAGACAAGTACAACTTACTAACTTTCCTATCCTTGTGGATTTCCATACCCAAAATCTTCCTTGCTATACCTAAATCTTTCATTTCAAACTTATTCCTAAGTTGAGTTTTCATCAAATCAACATCATACATGCTCTTAGCAGCTATAAGCATGTCATCAATATAAGGCAATAAGTGAATGAAAGATCTATCAGACAATTATCTATGATAAACACAACTATCATAGTTACTTCTCAAATAACCATGATCAATAATAAACGAATCAAAATGTTTATACCATTGCCTCGGAGACTGCTTCAAACCATATAATGATTTCTTCAATCTGCATACACGGTCCTCCTTGCCTGAAATGATGAATCCCTCTGGCTGATGTATATAAATTGTCTCTTCAAGCTCGTTTTGTAAAAACGATGTTTTAACATCAAGCTATTGTAGCTCCAAGTCATACAATGTCGTGATGGTAAGTAAAACTCTGATTGAATTGTGTTTTACAACTAGGAAGAAGACCTCATTGAAGTTGATCCCTTCTCTTTGACTGTAACTCTTAGCAACTAAGTGTGCCTTGTATTTTGCATCTGTATCATTTTAGATTCCCTCTTTTCTCTTGAAGACCCATTTGTAGCAAACAGTCTTTGTCTTCATTAGCAACTTAACCAAATCTCATGTTTGGTTCTTATGAAAAGACTCAATTGCTTCAGTCATTGCTAAGTACTATTGAGCGGACTCTGTACTCCTCACAACTTCTGAATAACTAGAAGGCTCCTGACCAACTATAGCTTCTGTTGTAGTAAGAGCGTACATCACCATGTCTGCATAAGCATATCTCTGAGGTAGTCTAATCTACTTCTGCTGTCTACTAGTAGCAATACTATATTTCTGCTCATCACATGCATCAGCCTCTGAATCAAAATCATGCACATCAGTAGTGGCATGATCCTCGGTGTCAACTAGCATCCTCTATGGAGCCGGTAGCTCCACTTGTTTGCATTTTCTCTGGTCTGTACCTGTCATCACAATTAACTCCTTTCTTGGATGAAGCATAAACTGTTCATCAAAAACAACATAGCTGCTTATCACAAACTTGGATGATTTAGGATCAGTACACCACACTCTATATCTCTTCACCCTATTAGCATATCCCATGAATATGCATTTGTTTGCCCTTGGTTCAAGCCTACTCTCATTGACATGAAAATAAGCAGGATAATAAAAAATCTGTAAATCTAACTAATCAACCGGAGAATAAGACCATACCTGATTTGGTGTTTTTAAACCAATAGATGTGGCTGGTGAGCGGTTAAGTAGAAAGCAAGCTGTGTTGATTGTTTTCGCTTAGAAGTCTTTAGACTAGGCCGCATTAGAGAGCATACTGCATGCCCTCTTCAATAGTATCCGGTTCATCCATTCAGCTATCTCATTTTGCTGTGGACTGTGTCTAACTGTACGGTATATGGCAATGTCTTCGTTCTTACAGAATTCATCGAAGTCTTCTCCGCAGAACTCCATACCATTGTCAGTCTGAAGCCGTTTCACTTTTTTGCTTGTCTGATTCTCAATCAAAGTTTGAAGTTGGTGAAAACATCACTCTTTTGCTTAAGAAAATATACCCACACCTTCCGTGAGTAATCATTAATTAATAAGTAGGTAGTTAGCTCTATCTCTCAATGGAACTAAAGACGGACCCCAAAGGTCGGAATGAATGTAGTCCACAGTACTCTTGGTTCTGTGAACTCCTGTAGCAAATTGCACTGTTTCTCAAAGATGCAATACTCGCACAAATCAAGTTTGTTAATATTTTGATTCTCTAACAACCCTTGTTTACTAAGGATAGACATTCCATTCTCATTCATATGGCCCAAGCGCATATGTCATAGATGAGTGAGATCTAAATCTAAATCAACTGATATAGAAACTGAAACCGCACCTGTCACTGTATTGCCTTGAAGGAAACAAAGTTCATCAAACTTATCTCCTCTCATTACAATCATGGAGCCCTTGCTGACTTTCATTGCTCCACCTTCACCTGTGTACCTAAAGTCTAAAGAGTCAAGTGCTCCCATCAAGATAAGATTCTTCTTCAAATCTAGAATGTGTCAGACATTTGACAATGTCCTAACAATCCCATCATACAGAATTATCTGAACTAAGCCAAGTCCTGCAATCTTGCATGCCATATCGTTTTCCAATAAAACAGAACTCCTGTTGACTAATTTGTAAGACGTGAATCAATCCCTCTTGGGACACATATGGAATGTACAAGCTGAATCCATGATCCACTTGTCACTGAAGCGATTGCTTGAGTCACTGATTGCTAGAACAATATCCAAGTCATCAGAACTATTATCTACAACACTGATGGCATTGGAGGGACTGGTGGATTCCTCCTTATTCTTTAGTTTTGTATACTCATTCTTGTAATACCGAACTTGTGACAGTAGTAACATTTTACATTTTTTTTGTTACCCTTCGACTGCGACTTACCCCTGAACTTGCCTCTGCTCTTCTCTGAACTCTTTTCACTGGATCTTTCTCGGCTAGAGGAACATTTTACAAACAAGTCAGTAGCTTGATTTTCACTACCCTTGTGACCAAAGTTACTTCTCAATTCATTGAAATTGAAAGCAGATTTCATATCTGCTAAGGAAATGATACCTCTTCTATACAGCATGGAATTTACAAAATTTTCAAATGGTATAGGTAATGAACACAAAACAAGTAAAGCTTGATCTTCCTCTTCAAACTTAATGTCTATATTTCTAAGATCCATGACAATATTATTAAATTCATCTAAATGTTCTGTGATGGAAGTTCCTTCATGTAGTTTAAGAGTATACAACCGTTGTTTCAAATACAAATGGTTAGTGAGGAATTTCTTCTTATATAAGCTTTCAAGTTTTTCCAATAAACCAATAGCGGTCTCTTCCTCAACAACTTCTTTCAAAACACCATCAGATAGTGATAAAAGAATAGTGTTGTATACCTTTTCTTCCTGGTCCTTAGATAGTATAGGAGAATCAACAAACACATTCTCTTCAAGAATCTTGAACAATCCCTACTCACGCAACAAAGTTTTCGTCTTTATGCACCATAAACTGAAGCTGTTCTGTGGTTAAACTCATCCCTTATTTCTAAATGTTTTTCAGATGAATTTGAATGTTTCAATAAAGGATCAAATTATGAAGTTTTGGGTGAGATAACTCAAGAATGGTTGATTAAGTATAGAGAATTTATATAAACATTGATAAGGTTTAGTAAGAAAATATTATTGTATTTTTGTGACTTACCATTTTTGGAATTAATGATATTAAGGAAGTGAATTTTAAGACCAGGTTTTATATGATATTTGAAAATTTGGAGTCTATAATTATAGTGTTGAATGTGAGTATGTGTGATAGGTAGTAACTCTCGGACCCCTACGGGATTGGGGCATTACAGATGGTATCAGAGCAAAGGTTTAAGATTCTGCAAACTTTATGCAGTAAGGTTTTTTGGAATTTGAGGTTTTAAAAATTCTATAGACCCAAGATATGATTTTTATTGAGATGTAAGGTTGCCATGTTTACATACTCATAGAAGGTGGAATACAAATTTAAGATTTGAGGTTCTGCAGACTTTATGAATTAAAGCTTTTGGAATTTGAGATCTTAGATTTGATTGGTTTAGTTTCTTGGGAAGACTTTGATAGGATTTAAGATTTAGATTTTGAAATTATTTTGAGTGTGATTAAAAAAAAAAAAGAGGTTTAAGGTTCTGCAGACTTTATGGATTGAAGTTTTAGGAAATTGAGGTTTTTGAATTGGTTGATGGATTCTGTTGGCATGAGTTGGATAAGATTTAAGGTCTAAAATTTAAAGTTTTCATGAGCTTGAAAGAAAGCCAACTTTGAGATGTTGCGGACACAATAGATTGAAATTTTGGGAATTTGAGAATTAAGAAATGATTATATGAAAATTTAAGGTTTATATTTTAGGTGACTTTGTGGAATGAATCTTGGTTAGGACCTGGAGGTTTAGACTTGCAATATTGATGTATTAAAGAAATTCTTAGGCTTGTAAATCAAATGTGGAGGTTGGTTCTTTTCAAATGTACTTGGTTGAGATACAATGTGGTTAGCATTATAAATTATCAAAGTGGCACAGCGAAAGCGTGATTTTGATCATATGATAGTTCGAGAGTTTATCCTTCTACTAGTACGAGTTCTTGGATTATATCGAGAGTTCAAAGTTATTTGTAGGTTCGACATTATGATCAAAGTTTGGGGTTGGTATGGAATGGTTGTGACAGATAAATTTTAAGTTTAGCTTGTAGTGCTAACAAATTTCGGGGACGAAATTTTTTAAGGGGGGAGAATGTAACACCCGCTTCCAATGTCACTTTATTTTCAAGATTTTTTCTTATTTGTTTTTAAATAAATTATATGCCTAAAACTTTTTCTTTGAAGATTTATGTTTTTTCTTTTTAAGTTTGAGAGTTTTGTTATAAATCTTTCTATTGGTAGGTTATATTATTTTATTTTATGTTAAATTGAAATCTAATTTAATTTAGTGTTTCCAACTCATGATTTATTTCTTTGTATGTCTTTTTTTTCAAAAATGCTAGCTGTCTTATTTCCTTTTACCCTTATTTCCTTTTACCATATATACACGACTCAATTCTCACTCACATGCATACGCGCGTATCTCGGCCTTTAGGGGTTGATATGCATGTTCCTCCCCAAAAACGTTTAACGTTATCCCTCATTTTTCTCCTAGAGTTTTCAACCATTAGACTTATTTATAAAATGAAAATACGTTTCAAAATTTCACTTTCCAGATCATAGCCGTCACGCAAACCTAAACTTCCCATCATTTATGTTCCTAAACCCACGGCCACTACGTGGTCCGCATGTTCAGCTCTAGGGTTTTTGGGTTCCTATAAATATTCATGTCTACTTTTTTGGCCTTGCACTTGAGAAAACCTTCACTGCCGCAGACCCCATATGCACATCTCTCCCCCTCTTTTCTTTAGGATTCCCATAGCTATATTTATATATATATAAACATTTGAATATTCAATATAGCATAGAGAAAAAAAAACTACCAAGAGCCCCTGCCCTAACACCCGACCAAGAGAAAACAAAGCCACGGCAGTATCCTCGCCCAAAGCCGTTGCTAACTCCACCTAGCCTCATAACTGGTTGTTCCAGCAAGCCCTTCACGTCCGTGCAGACCACCACCAGCAAAATAACCAAGTTTTCCAGTAGCCACTTACCACCACGTGAGCCTCAGCCCCACCGTGAGACATTGACCATTGCTTCAAATCTCCCCCTTTCCATTAGTTTGCAACCCCAAAACCACCCCTGCTTGACTCGTAATTCCGCTGCAAGAAACCACCGAAAAACAGAAGAAAGATGCTCTGTTTTACCATACCCGAAATAGAGTAGTACCCACCACTTGAATCAGTCTACACCTGTCATGGGAAAGTAACCGCCTGTCGCCAGCCTCCACCTCGTCGTCACCTCATGCAGAGATGGTGCCACCGAGCACCTTGCATCACCCAAGCCACCAATGCCTCTTGGTAAGCCACCACCACAGTCATGCACCCATATATGAGGGAAACACCACCATGAGCCAACCCAAAAGTTTTCGCTGCCCTCTTTTCATGTCCTCGGTCATCAAAACTGCCTAGACACCGCATAACAGCCCTACAACACCACCCAATGTTGCTGAAACCGCACGAAAATGTGAGTGGGCATTGCTCTATTTTGCACCACCAGAACATGGGGATTATTTTCTTCGCCGTAAGCCAACAAGCCATCACAAGCGTCGCAGCGCTCCATCGATGCCATGCTCATCTCCTCTGTCCATGGTTCCACCACCGTGCACGACCTCCATCCCTCTCAGTAAACCACTGGAACCTCCTCGGTTTGTTCTATCTCAGTTTACTCTCTCTCGTTCTCACTGTGCCCCTCTCGCTCTCTCTCTTTCGTCAGTGTTCAGTCTTGCCTTTTGCTGGTAACCACCTTAAGCCCTAGTTCTTCCACTTGTTGCCTCTACCTCACGGTGAGTCTCCGTCGTTTGAACTTTGGATTTTGCGTGTTTATTTCCCTGCAAGTCAAAAATTTTATTTTGTTTTATGGTATATTTTACGTAAGCCTCATTAGTAGTTAACGGGATGCATGTTTTGCAAGATTTACTCCTTTTGCCCTCAGTTTTAAAGCAATGTATTTTTAGTTATGTTTTTTAGCGGGTTCATCTTATTTTTCGGTTTCATGGGCTTGTATTCTCTCTGGTCCCTTTTTATTTTCAATTGTGTTTTGTTAACTCATTCTTGAATTAAATGTTTTTGGGTTTGGTTGGGCTCTAAATTATTTTGGATTCATAATTTAATTTATTTCATATTGCATCGTGGGTGTTGCATTATTTGAGAGAGTTGGGTTTTTGATTTGTTAAGAAGATCGGTATTTACGTCGATGGTCTTGAGAAAGGATGTAATTTTAAGATTATGAAAATTTCAGGTTTTGGAAAAATTTGATGATTTTAGTACTTTAGGTTTAAATATCAGAATACATGGGTGATTTGAGAATTTAAGGATGTGCATGATTATTTTTATAGGTGACGAGTAATCTGTGTTCAGCTTTATTGAATATGTTTCTGAAAAACTAAGAAGTCCAGGTAAGCAGGGTTCCTATACTTAGCTTTACACCAACTCTGAGACCGAGATTGATTTTCTGAAAACTTTGCATGTTTTTGTTATAAATGAGAATTTGGGAAAAACAACCTCGATCAATTATTTGCATTACTCATGAAATTTATGTGATAAAGAGGAATATGTTTCTATCATGCATTGTGCAAACATGAGTTTAGTTTTTTTCATGTTGTTTCTGAAATGTGAAAAAGAACGATATTAATTATCTGAAATATTTGTGCATTGATTTATAAAGATGCTCTGAACTCTGTTTTGTTTGGTGAGAATGTTTCTGAAAATATTTTGGAACTCCGTAATATTTTGATGTGGATTTGAAAACTTTTGGCATGGTATACTAATTTGTATCTGACTCTGTCTCAGCTTTGCTCTGCTCTGCTCTGTCTCTGCTTTGTTTGAGTTGATACCAACTTTCTCTGTCTCTGAGTGTACCCATTTTGAAAATAAAATGGTTTATTGTGGACTTTACTGTATGCACACTCGGAGCTTCGAGAATGATTAAGGGAAAGTTTCACCTCTGTTTCTGTCTGGTTTGGCCACCGAGATTAGCACAACCCTACCACAGGGTTAAACATGATCTTTGCTGTGTAAGATGCTCTGTTTTGATATGACGATGATGCTCAGTTTTGCTATGCCTAAATATTTCATATTTCTTATCATTTAAAAATCATCATTCCGTTATATTTGAAGATGTGTTTTGTTCTGCATATTAAAACTAAAGAATGTTTTACTATGCATATTGTATTTTGGAAAAATGATCTTATTTGCACTCTGGTATATATTTTTTGCCTACTGAGTTGTGGTTAAACTCACCCCTTATTTCTGAATATTTTTCAAATGAATTTGGATGTTTCAGTGGAAGATCAAATTATGAAGTTTTGGGTGAGATGACTCAATAATAGTTGATTAAGTATAGAAAATTTATATGAACATTGATAAGGTTTAGTAAGAAAATATTATTGTATTTTTGTGACTTAGCATTTTTGGAATTAATGATATTAAGGAAGTGGATTTTAAGACTAGATTTTATATGATATTTGAAAATTTAAAGTTTATAATTATAGTGTTGAATGTGAGTATGTGTGATAGGTATTAACTCTTGGACCCCTATGGGATTGGGGCATTACATGTCCTTTTGTGCAAGGTGTGATATTGATCAAGAGACTATAAGGAATGTTTTGGGTACATGGAAGAATTAATATTTTATCCATTTGTAACATCTCATGCACATGTATCATACTACATCAACTAGCATTACAAATATTGTTTTGCCGCAGTATAGAAAGCAATTATCGAGAATTTTTTAGAAGGTCTAACCAAGAAAGTCAGTACAAGATATGATCCAACATACGTACATAGCCAGAAATATATGGGGAGTTATGTTTTATATATATTAGGGGAAAAAAGTGTGCTTCGTATTTACAGACCAAAGTCTCAATCCCCCAAGCTGCCATAATAAACTTACTGAACTCACTAGAGGCCAAATCAATTAACGGTATGGAAAGAAATAGAAAATCAAAAGGAAGATACAAAACCCCAGTTCACTTCATAATGCAAAGTTAGACACTTACGAAAGACATGACAAATTCACATAAAATACAAAAAAATCAACACGAAAACATGGAGACAATAAAAGAAATTAACAATACATCATGCACAACCATTAGGATCAATAGACTCTAGGTTGAACCTATGTTGGGTCATATAGTCACAACCACGTACGCCTGCAAGAACACTATTACTTTATTACTACAAGAGAAATGCTTATCGTGTTCAATTATTTAATTACGATGCAACTATTTGTTACAGTTGAGAATGGGTATACGTACCATTACCAATTATAACACCGTGATCATCATAATGACTATCATTTTCTTGGCGTAAAAGCATCTCAGCTACTTGGCTCATACTAGGTCTTGCGTCTTTCTCTTCCTCTACACATTGGAGAGCAACCGTTACCAGAGCTTCCATCTTACCCTTTTTGTAGCTGCCTTCCAGTATTGGATCAATGATCTTCTCAAGCCAAAAAGCCAATCCAGCCACTTCATTCCTTTTTTTCCTCACCCAAACAACCAACGTTTTGGGTTCAGTCTGATCCCCTCCACTATCGACACCTTTTGTTGGTCCCTTTCCCATCACCATCTCCAATACAACAATTTCGTAGCTATAGACATCCACTTTGGACGTGGTAGGAAGATTGAAGATCTACTCTAGAGCCATGTACCCTCGAGTTCCTCTTATTCTTGAGAAGCTTGAATTCTTGTGGTTTCTATTTTGCAGCTTAGATACCCCAAAATCTGCCCCCTTCGGTTGATAGTTAGAGTCTAGGAATATGTTATGCGGCTTTATATCACAATGTTAAACCCATTCCAAGCACTCTTCATGCAGATAATTTAGGCCTTTTGCTGTGCTTGTGGCAATTGCAAACCTTTTCTTCTAATCAAGTTCATGGTATGAGAGGTTTTGGGCTAAAGAACCATGTTCCATGTACTCGTACACCAAAACCCTATACTTTCCCTCTGCGCAATACCCCAACATAATTATATATATATATATATATATATATAACTGAGGGAAAGAAGATTGAATGTTAAGTGGGTAGCACTGGCTTGGAGAAAAATGAAGTGAAAGGAAAAGCCGGTCAATATACGTTGGATCAAAGCGCACTAAGTGCTTTTATATTATCATCGTTATGAATAGTCATGACGAAGTCTAGGCTGGAGAGATTTATAGTCAAAATAATCGAACTGTTTATTAAGGTTTGTCTAAACGTGAAATGTGGGCATAATGATAGCAATTGACGTCTCCTACCACGCCTAAATTTCTTTGTATATATGTATGTATGTATGTATGTATGTATATACAAGTTTGAAAAGTTCGGCGGCCATGTAAGGACATTACGTAGATGTACATGATGATTTATTGCCATGACAAAGAGAATCAAATGGGACGGCCTACATACTCATCTTGGATTATAAATGTGGTATATTATTTATGATCAATACCATTTTTGTGGGCCCGGTGAGACGGCAGATGTTAATGGACAAACTCATTTCTTGTCCATAATATTACACAAATAGTGTAATACAGCATAAATATTGTATAATTATTTTTAAAAAATATAATTTATTATTAAAAATAATTTTTTTATATGAGTCTCTTATTTATTCACATTTTTAAAAGAATTGTGTAACACGGCTTACATACACTTCTTCTAAATTCTCGTGATAGTAAGAAAATTCATATTTAATTTATTTGAAGCTAACACTACAAGCTGAGATCAGTAACGCATAACTATTTACTTATTTTCATTATATATATATATATATATATATATATATATATATATACTTATCAAGACTAGCTAATTCGAAGTACTGTGTGTTAATGTCATTAGAACTAGTGAGACCATCACTTAATTCAAAAAATTAAGTAGTTTGAAGTTAAGATTTCTGATTTGATATCATGTAAAATTACACTTATCTATAATAAAAAGAACTTTCAAGAAATTAAAAAGAAAAATTTTTGAAAAGAAAAGAACAAATACTTCAATAATTCAGCTAGCAGTTAAATTTCAGCAAAGAATTATTCGAGTTGATCAATGTGGATAACTCATGATCATTAAGGTTTTGAAAGCTTCTATTTTTTCCGTACTACAGATAATGTTTCAATTTTGATTAGAATATGCTAATCTATTATTCAAGGAAAAATGATGACATATAAGTCTAGGGAGTCTCTAATTTCTTCTCAAAGAATCAATTTTCAAATCAAATGCCATCATATATCGACGTTGAGGCACATTTTTCATATAATTAATACATGAGAATAAAAGGAATTAACACATGCTATATAATCATATATTTAATTTTTTTATAATGAACATCAATTTTTGTATGCCACGTGACAATCCCCGTTAGTTTTCTAACAAGAGATTAATTGATATATAGATATACTTAATTGTATGTCTTCTATTATCGTTTATTAACGTTACAAAAGTTGAAGCCCATGCTATGAATTAAAAAACGCGAATACTTAATTAAGTACTAATTTTGTACTTGATCTTATAATATACATCGACTCAGAACTCAATCAATATCTACCACTGTTGAGATAAACAGGTTATCAAACCCTAATTTGAAATATCGCAACAGAAATAAAATAAAATAAAATAATACGACAATCGCACAATGAACATTCCTAGCCTGGCCCCTATAAATCGTTGATGTTGATTAGTGGCATGGCATCGACCAATTGCGGGATTTTTTAAGTTGAATATAGATGGTAGTAACTATGGCAACCCGGGTCCTTCGGGTATTGCCAGCATCATTAATTAGAGATGATCAAGGCCACTTCATTCATGCTTTTGCTTCACATGTTGGTATTGGTTCCAGGCCAACCTGTGTAGTCCGTTGGGAGGGCGGTCTTTTTAAAATCAAAGTTTAATATTACATAGGGACCAGTAGGGTACAAGTCAGCCTCTCCCAACTTGACATTCAACCCCCTGAGTTTGTTCCAGTCACAGACTCGCAGCACATGAGCATTTCGTGAGTCACATACATCACTGATCACCGGTTAAAGTCCATGCAGACTACAGTTATGAACTAATGGTCACACCAAGTCGCACCACATTTCACCAACAAACCAATGGTCCATGCCATGAACCAGTTGCTGGCTTGCAGCACGAGACAAATCAAACATCACTGATTCACTCCTTTTGTACCATTGCAATTTACTTACGTGTTTGGTCAGTTTATTGTTACCGATGTCGTATAAATTACTCTTATATACTCCGAGTCTCTGTCATTCGTCATCGAGTTAAGGTTTCAAGTTTCATCTTTTAAACTTTTTCTTTCCGAACTAAGTGCAGTGAAGTCTCTGTTTGCCGAATCATAGTTTCAAAGCTTACTACAGTTGATTATTGGCCCTTGTGTTTCTGTAAGTTTGTAACATTCTTGGATTCTTGTGAGTTGTGAGTTGCCCTGTTGCCGGTTGCTCAAAACAAAGCCTGGTTCCATTGCGAGTTGTGAGACGCCGGAGACCTGGAGGCTGGACGTGCGTATAGCCAGGGACATTTCAAAACAGAGCTTCAAGCTTGGTTTGGGCCCTGCCTTGTTTTCGGTTGCTCAAAACAGAGCCTGCTTTCCTTGTGAGTTGTGAGACGCCGGAGGCCTAGAGGCTAGACGTGACTCACAGGAGGAAACAGAGCTTGGTTCAGGCCCTGCCCTGTTGCCGGTTGCTCAAAACAGAGCCTGGTTTATGGTTTCTTTGCGAGTTGCAAGACGCCGGAGAGGGACATTTCAAAACAGAGCTGAGACTTGAGAGCCTGGTTCGAGCTTCTTGCTTCCAGGTTCTATCATTCTTTGCATTATATATATTTTTTTATATATAAATAAATTAATAATAGATTTAGTCTAACAAATTAATATATATATATAATAAGAAATATATATTATATATAATAGATTTGTGTTGCTATTTGCTAACTTGCTGTGATATATAATATATATTCTGTGCATATTATATATAAATAATAAATTTGTCATTGTAATTTGTGGTGTTGTACTGCTGCGTCGCCTACGTGCATATAATTTGTGTTGTTGTGCATTATGAGTATATAATATATTATAATTTATTTAGCCTAGCAAATTAATTATAATATATATAGAGAATTATAAATATCAAATATATATATATATAATAGATTTGTGTTGCTATTTATATATAACATAGATTTGCCGTTTGCGTTGCTGTACATATATAATAAGTTATATATAAATTTATAATATATATGTATATAGATTTAATATATAGATTATAGTGATTAGTGTTATTATGAAATAACATATAATATATTATATATAGTTTTGTTCAAATCTATCTTATATATTTGTCATTTGTGCAATAATGCATATATTATATTTATATATATATATATAACAAATAAAAAATGAGCAAACCAATAACAGTTGATTCTTTTTTTAAAAAGAAAGACATGAACAAGTCGGAGACTGAGAGTAATATGGATATACCACACGAGGACTTGGTAACAATAGAATGTGATGCATCTAGAAATGGTGAGCGTCTCTCTAAAACTTTAAGAATGCAATCTGAAGAGATAAATGATACCAGTTTGGAACGTGACACTTCTATTATTGATGAGCGTCCCTCTAAAACAAATATGGGAATTTCCTACTAACATACAAGATAAGATACGACGTGCTTATCTTAAAACTGGTCTATATCAATCTAAACTTTCAGAATATGCATTTTCAGGAATAAGTAATCAACATCGTCGATTCCAATTTTCTTGATTTCAAAGATATTCAAATTGGTTGGAATACTCACCTTCGAAGAATGCTGTATTTTGTCTTCCATGTTACGTCTTTGCTAAAAATTCAACAGCCCGTCTAGGTTCAAATGCATTTACTAATAAAGGTTTTGACAATTGGAAAAAAGTGAATGATGGAATGAATTGTCCTTTAATAGGACATGTGGGAAGAGATCCAAATTCACCACATAAAAATGCTGTAAAATCTTGTGAGGTTCTAATAAATCATTCAAGACATATTGATAAGCTAGTTGAAAAACAAGCATCACAAGAGATGGAGAATAATCGATTGCGGCTCAAAACTTCGATAGATAGTGTTCGATGGTTAACATTCCAAGCATGTGCCTTTAGAGGTTATAATGAAAGTTCTGAATAAAAAAATCAAGGTAACTTCATTGAATTAATAAAGTTTCTAGCAAATTATAATGATCAAGTTAAAGGAGTTGTTTTGGAAAATGCTCCACAGAATGCCAAATATACATCACCTAAAATTCAGAAGGAAATTTTGCATTTATTTGCAAATAAAGTACGAAATGTGATTCGTAAAGAAATTGGAATTTTGTATTCTTGTTGATGAAACTTGAGACAAGTCTAAAAGAGAACAAATGGCTATTATTTTGAGATTTGTTGATAAAGATGGTTTTATTAGAAAACGATTTTTTCATATTGTGCATGTTAAGGATACCATGGCACTAACTCTAAAAAATGAGATATGTGTTCTTCTTTCTCGTTACGACTTTCAAGTGGAGAATATTCGAGGTCAGAGATATGATGGAGGAAGTAATATGCGTGGTGAATGGAATGGACTACAAGCTTTATTTCTCAAAAACTGTCCTTATGCATATTATATACATTGTTGGGCTCATAAACTACAATTAGTTTTGGTTGCAGCCTCTAGAGAAGCCAAACATATTCATCAGTTCTTTATCCATTTGACATCTATAATTAATATTGTTGTTGGTTCTTCTAAATGTAATGATGAATTACAAGCTGCTCAAACTGTTGAAATTGAAAATTTGATTGCTTCCAATGAGATTGAGACTGGAAAAGGGATTTATCAAATTGGTACACTACAAAGACCTGGAGATACTAGATGGGAATCTCATTTTCAATCTATTTATAGTTTGATGAGGATGTTCAATGCTACTTGCACAGTTATAAATACTATCTTAAATGAGGGATCAAATTATTCTCAACGTGGTGATGCTGAAGCAGCTTATATGATATTGACATCTTTTGAATTTATTTTGATATTACATATGATGAAAAAAGTAATGGGAATTACTAATGCACTTTGCCAGTCTTTGCAACAAAATTTCTAAGATATTGTGAATGTCATGAGCCTAGTTTCAACTACAAAAATACTCATTCAAAAGTTAAGAAATGATGGGTGGGCATCTTTGCTTATTGATGTTAGATCATTTTGTGAGAAACACGAAATTGACATTCACGATATGAATGACCAATATATTAGAGGAAAATCACGTCGTCAAGTTGAAAGGACAATAATAGAGCATCATTTTAGGATTGATATATTTACTACTACAATAGACTTCCAGTTACAAGAATTAAACAATAGATTTAACGACCAAGTAATGAAATTTCTTATTCTTAGTGGTGCTTTAAATCCTAAATGTGCATACAAATCATTTAATATTAATGACATATGCAAATTGACTGAGAAGTTTTATCCACAGGATTTTATTGAACAAGAAAAATTCCTTCTAAGAATTCAATTGCAACATTATGAACTTGATGTGCTAATGCATCCAGATTTTCAAGATATATCTATATTATCTGAATTATGTAGAGTACTAACAAATTCAGAGAAGTCAAAAATTTATTATTTGATTGACAGGTTAATTCGTCTAGTCTTAACTCTTCCAGTTTCTACTGCTACTACTGAACAGGCATTTTCTATAATGAAGCTTGTAAAAACTAGATTGCGAACTCGAATGGAAGATGAGTTTCTTGTAGATCATTTGCTAGTTTATATTGAAAAAGAAATTGTCAAAAATTTCACTTCAGAGATGATAATGGAAGAATTTTATTCCATGAAAGATCATCATCGAGCTTAATTTGAAGAGAAAATTTTAAGTTAATCGCCCCCCAATCACTAAATCCTGGTTCCACCCCTGATTGGTTCTAATACAAAGCTGAATTACTAGCTCTTCTTCATGGTCTCAAGGCTTGTAAATTACTGGGTATTAATTTTGTTGAAATTGAATATGATTTTATAACTGTAATATCATGGTGGAAACGTAAAAGATGTCACTACAAAAAAAAGTAGTTTTTCTCACAGATTTTTTTCCTGCAAATACAATTTGATAGCAAATAATGACATTTTGCCATAAAAAATTATCTGTCAAAAATGTTCTGTTAGAAATAATTATAATAGACCATTTTATTTCTGACGATATAAAAACTGTGAATATTATTCATTTTTTCTAATAGATATAGAATCATAAGAAAATTTTGGTAAATAATATTTTTTTCTTATGAATTTTGAAATTATTACTGACGACACTAATTAGTTATAAAAGAAATACATTTTCCAATTCTAACTTTGGCAACAAATAATTATTTTCTCTTACCCAATTTATACCTTTACAAAATTTATTGTCTCAAATAATTATATTGTACTAATTTATTTGTCACGAATTAAAATATGTGAAATATGGCCTTTTTTCACCAATAAAAATGATTAGAAAAAACTTATATATTATATATTTTATTTTTTCTCGCCAAACTAATTGATAAAAAGAAATTTAAAATATATAAACCACTATCTCTCAGTCTTAGCCCCTCGTTCCTTCCCCCCATACCCTCCCCCCAAAAACCCCTCTCTTTCTCTCAGTCTCAATCGACAGGGGCAACAGCCCCCCCTTCATTCCATATCTCTCCTTCGGCCACAACGGCGCCATCACAATGCAGTCATGCAATCATCGGCATCAACCTCCCCTCACCGACGCCAACCTTCCCTAGCCCCCACATTGCCGGCCTTTCTCCCTCTATCCCGAAATAGCCCCTCCCTCACTCAATATGCTCTCCTCTTCAGCGCAGTACCGCCACAGCATCCCACCGTCTCAGACCATTACCACAACCTCATCAGACCACCCCCACCTTCGATTTGCTTTCCCTCACGCCTCCCTCTCTCTCTCCTCCTCACCGAATCGAGCCCCCTCCTTTCACAAGTTCTTTCCCTCATAGTTTCTAGTAAGTTTTCTCCAACTCTTTGATGTTTTTGCAGGTTGTTGATTTGAGTGAAGTGTTGATTTTTATTTAGTTTTAGTCTGTTTCTCTTAGTAGCAAATATTACTCGATCTACATATTTAAGTTTTTCCAAATATTACTTGTAAGTTTCTCTAATTTTATTGCTGTGGCTCATAATGTTCGTATATGATTAATCTTCTACATGCACATTTAAGCTTTTCGGGGTTTAAGTTATAACTTGGTAAAAGATGTGTTATGTTTGCACCGTCTTTGTCCTTGTATTAAAAAAGTTGAAATTATTGTATGCTAATGTAGTTTGTTTTCCTGAGTAGCTCTATCATATGATATATTTGTGTTCTATGAAATAGGAAATTAGGATTTAGCATAGGTACAAAGAAAATTGCATATTTTTAAAAGGAAGTCTTGAGTAGTTCTATCATATAAGGTGCAAAGAAAATTGCATTTTTTGAAAAGGAAGAAAACTTCCATGCTTACAGTTTGAGGTTTTTGTTTAAAAGAAAGATGTTCTGGGCCCATCTGGTTATATTTGTAATTGTCAAATGTTTACCTCCATAGTTGATAATTTATAAAATCCAATTTCCTACAAATGCCCCAATACGTTAAAATTGCCTGTTAAAATTATTATAAATAATATGCTTCTTACTAAAAAATTTAACCACACGCTTGCAGTTTTTTGTTGAGATTTTAGAGCCTTCTTTATTTTCATTGATTATTACAATTTACATACTACAGGTATATGGTCCTCTGTGTGTGAGTGTGTTATGTGTATATTTATTAAGTGCTCAAGCAGATATTATTCAAAGCAAAGTTTTACAGGTATACCCATTTGTATCTCGATACAACAGAGATGCTACCCATTTATAGAGATGATATTATTCTTTTGATGATATAATATTCTACGAAAAATGGAAAAATGCTCTGACTGTCTAACTTAGACATTGTGATGTATGTTGGCTTATATGGTTTGTTTGGCTGTAATGGTTATGGGTTGTTTTTTTGTATGTATATATTCTTCATAAAACAACTTCTTTTTGTTTTTGTGTGTGGAAACCTTATGGAGCCTTGTTATGTAAATGAGGTGCTTTAATGCCTACTTAGTTAAGGATGCTGATATCCTGTCAGAGTGGTGATTAAGTACCTAAAGAATAAGGTGCAATAGATGTTGTGGATAATGCATGTTTGAGCTCTTTACCTGAATGTGAGGCTCCCATGTATCATGTTTTAATCGTTGTGCATTCCATTATTGCAGAAAGTACATCAGGCCATTGATATTCTTCTGGCAGAGATTGATATATATGAGCTTTTTTCTTTTAAGCATTGCAAGGGAATGAAGGTTAAGCTTACTCTTTGTGAAAGTGATCTTCTTTGTGATGGCAAAGGACAGCAAGTTTCTTCTTTTTCTCTTTAAAAAAATTGGTTTGGGGGTGGGGGGAGATAAGATATGGGTTGGGTGAGGGAATACTTTATTAACTTGTTTATAATGAACTTTTTTGCTGTTTGGTAAGTCAAAATTGTTCCCGTTCGTTTTATATGCAATTTTGGTTATTATTATCAGTAGAAATAAAATCATAATCATGTAAAGGACAACATTTGTTATTTTCCTTGTGTTGGAATAGTGTTGTATCTTATTCATGAATTATTTGCTTTGTGATACCTTAACTTTCCTCCAGCCTTACCACAGCAGTTGAGGGGCGAGTGCAAGACATTGTCACAGAATTATTTACAACACATATTGCACCTTCTTGAAGGGAAGGGTGGAGAGTTGGAATGGCAAAATATAATAGATAGGTCTAGTCCTAACTTTGCATACCAAGCTTAGTGCCATGAGCCCAAGGTAGATTCTTACTTTGATTTTCATCACATCTCTTTACTCTGTTCTTCTTTTGTTGAAATGATTTGTATAAGTGTCGCCTAACTGTATTGCCCTTGAGAAGAATATTGGCACTCATGCCATTACTAATTAAATGATTAGATTGTTCATATGCTTATCTTTATATATTTTCTTGCAGTCTTTAGTGGATTGTTATATCTTTGGCATCATAACTTGAATTTGCTAAGATGTCTTTATATCTTAGGACACCTAACTTTGAGATCTATGTAATCTAGGGTCTCTATTTCTTGTTGTGATTATTGGGATTTTGTATTCTTGGTTAGATGGTTGACCACATTTTTTCTTCTTTTTAAACTACCTAGAAATTATTATTTGTATTCCAATATATTTTTTTTGTTTGTAATATATTTTTCACATTCTTTATGTATTTTAGGAATAAGGCTGTGAGCATGTGATATTGTTTTACTACTTTTTTTTTTCATAGAAGACTATTTCTGGCGATCATAAATCGTCAAAAATATTTTTTTTGGTCGTAAATGCTTATTTCCCGTGATTTTCACCGCGACATATAAGTATTTCTGACCCCTATTAACCGTAGTTAGCACATTTTTTACAACAAAATCTTATACTTTTTGCGATGAAAAGAATTGTCAGAAATAAGAGTATTTCTCACAATTTTTATGGTCGTAGCTTTAAGCACTTTAAATTACCAGTCTATTCCTGCGAGTCTGCTACGATCTAATTTGGTGACAAAAACTTTATTTTGACAGAAATATATAGTATTAGTCACGAAAAAACACACAGGAAAAGACAGTTTTTGTTGTAGTTTGTAGACTGTGATATTTGAAGGACTTCTAGGAGGAAGTTATTGAGATTATGGATTCAGTGATTTGTTCTATGAATCATGTTTTCAGAGATGGGAATAAAGTGGCCAACTGGTTGGCAACGAAAGAGGAGGCATATATACAAATATTGCATGGCACACATTTGGGGATGTTTCGAGACTGTTGAGAGGTTTAATTTGCATAAACTTTTCAGGTTTGCCTTCATTACATTCGTATTAGTGAATTGTTTGAATTTTATTTTTGGTCTATTATTTCTGTCAGGTTTCTTTTATCGTTTAAGCATGGTTAGATTGGTTTTATTGTTTCATTTAGTGGATTGTATATGTTGCTTTTATTTGATTTTAATTATTTTAATGCATGAGATAAATTTATTAAATCTTTGTAAATTTCAAGTGTCTTGCGTGTAACTATAGTACTATTCATCTACTATAAGTGAGAACAATTAATAAAATTAGGATATCATTATCTTCTCTTAAAAAAATAAAAAATCATAAGATGATGACCCGAATATTACTTGCACAATCGGTATGAATTCCCCCAAGAATAGAAGACACCTGCATCACTTGCATCTTGAAACCAAACTGAGGCTCCACCGTTAATATGAAAAGAAGGTATAGATATCCTTTGGCCTGGTGGAATCTCGTGATATAGAAAATACTGATTAATTCTTAACAGAGAGATAACAAAATGACACATAAGGGAATGTACTCAGCACTAGAATTCATTTCAACGTGAATGATTACAAGAATGAGGTTGATATTTATAGACCTGAAAAATAACAGTAAATGAAAATGAAATACAATATTCCAATTCTGTTACAACAGCCTTTCAGGAGATTCATGAAGCTTCTGCCAATGTGGAATTTTCCAAGTCATTTGCCTTCTTGGTTGCTGAGTCATGAGTGCTTGTGTTAACATGCCCCGTCAATTTCACTGGGGGTGCACACACAATGAGACTTGCTTTAAGTGTGCTGAATCTGGTGGCAACTATAGGCTTGGTAAACAAGTCAACTAATTGATCCTTGCTGCTACAAAAGGAGACTTGAAGAGTTTTTGCTGCGACCCTATCTCTTACAAAGTGAAAGTCTATGTCAAGATGCTTGGTACGGGAGTGAAAAACAGAGTTGGCAGTGAGATAAATGGCACTTAGGTTGTCACACCAGAGCACCGGTGGAGAGTGTAATGAAAAACCAAGTTCCTTGATGAGTGTTTGTAACCAAATTAATTCAGCTGTAGTATTTGTTAGGGACTTGTATTCGGCCTCAGTGCTTGATCTAGCAACAGTGTGTTGCTTTCGAGAACTCCAAGAAATGAGATGTTGGCCTAGGAAGATATAATATCCCCCTGTGGAACGGCGATCATCTAGGCAACCAGCCTAGTCAGCTTCTGAGTACGCATGTAAGTTGAAGTTTGATGTGAAGGAAAAAAAGATGCCATGATCAATTATCTGTTTGAGATATAGCAGAATACGTTTCACAGCTGTCCAGTGGCTTAGTTTAGGCTCATGCATAAACTGGCAGACCTTGTTTACTGAGAAGGAGATATCAGGTCTTGTAAGAGATAGGTACTGGAAGCTTCCAACCACACTTCGAAACAATGTGACATCTTCAAATTTGGGAGAGTCAAATTTAGATAATTTTATGGAAGCAGACATAGGGGATGAAACAAAGTTGGCTGCCAATATATTTGTTTCGGTGAGAATATCAATGATGTATTTTCTTTGACTCAATAGCAATCCGCTAGGCAGGTATGTAAGTTCTAAGCCAAGGAAATATGACAGGGGTCCTAAGTCCATGACTGGAAAGGTTTGACAAAGTATATGGATGAGGGACTCGACAGCTTCAGGGATGAGGATGTAATCACCATATCATTGATATAGACTAAAATGAAAATACACAGACCATTGTTACGAAGAATGAACAGGGATAGGTCACCTTGGGATGCCGAGAAGCCATAATTGATGAGCCAGGAACTCAATTTGGAAAACCACACTCTCGGTGACTATTTGAGACTGTAGACTGCCTTGTTGAGTTTGCAAACAAAATTAGTTCTGCTTGAATCAATGAAGCCAGGGGGTTGTTTCGGTGTAATCAATCCTGGATTGTTGATGAAACCCCTTTGCAACAAGTCAGGCTTTGCGCTTTTCGATGGATCCGTCGGCACGTAATTTGGTCCTGAAGACCCACCTGCATCCAGCCACATTAGAAGTACAAGAAGGTGGAACTAAGGTCCACGTGTTAGTCTGAACAAGCGCATCAAATTCATAGGATATGGCTTGCCGCCATTCGAAAAACTTGGAAGCTATGGTGAAGGACGAGGGATCATTTGGAATCGTTGCAATGGAAAGAAGACATCGCCGTGGAGGAAAGGGGATGGTGCCATCAGTAAAGTGACGAGGTTTGGAAGAATTTGTTTGGGAACAAGTGATGATTTTAGAACGAGGAGCAATGGCAGAGGATTCGGGTGAAGAGGTAGAAAATGGGGAAGAATTAAGGGTTTGAGTTGGGTTGACGACAGGAGATGGGTTGGGTGATGGTGATGGAGGGTTAGAGGGTTCATGGGCCAGAGTTGGGTTGTGGGATGGACCTGGGCCAGGAAATGAGTACCAAAGAATGGGTAGAGGGACAGTAGATGTTGTGGACTTGGATGGAGGGGAAGAGGGCCTAGAAAAAAGGAAATGTGTTTTCGTCGAAGGTAACATCTCGTGAGATATAAAGACGGTTGTGTTTGAAGTCCAAGCATTTGTACCCTTATGGGCTGGGCTATAACCAAGAAATACACAAGGAATAGATCAGTAATTGAGTTTGTGGTGGTTGTAAGGCCGTAAATTGGGCCTACAAAGACAACCAAAAATTTTCAGAAATTTATAATCTAGGAATTGGCGATGGACCATGTAGTGAGGTGATTTGTTGTGGAGAGTAGAGGTGGGGAGTAAATTGATGAGGTAGGTAGCTATTTGGAAAGCTTCATCCCAGAAATAAAGAGGAAGGGATGATTGGGAGAGGAGTGTGAGTCCAGTTTCAACTATATGGCAGTGTTTTCGTTCGACAAGACTGTTTTGTTGGTGAGTATGGGGACATGAAAATCGATGAGAGATGCCAAGATATTTCCATAAGGCCGTGAGAGGACGAAATTCACCGCCAGCATCAGTTTGGATGGATCTGATTTTAATATTGAAGAATCGTTCAGCAAATTTAATAAATGAAGTAAGTTCTTGCAACACATCTGATTTGAGTTTGAGAGGAAAAAACCATGTAAATCTGGTAAAATGGTCTACAACAGATAAGTAAAAATGAAATCCATTTCTTGAAAATAAAGGGGCCAGACCCCATACACCAGCCCAAATAAGTTCAAGAGGCCAGGTGGTCCGATTTGTGGTGGGATAAAAAGGCAATTGATATGTTTTAGCTAAGGGACAATCCGCGCAAGTAGAGGTAGAATCTCTTGGAAAATAAGGCAGATTGTTGGTGCGCAGAATGCTCGAGACAACGCTAAGGGAAGGGTGCCCTAGCTGTTTGTGTCAAAAATTGAGGGAGACTCGTTCGCCGATGTGAGTAGATGGATTTTTGGTGGAAACTGGTAGAGGCCGTCACGCAGAGGGCCGCTGATTAGGAGCTTCCCTATGGTCCGATCCTTAACCAAGAAGAAGGAAGAGTAAAATTCAAAGAAGCAAGAATTATCAGCACAAAATTGAAAAACAGAGATTAATTTTTTGTTATTGAAGGAACGTGTAGCAAGTGAGACAAATTAAAGGAAGAAGAATGAGATTTGAAGGAGGAGTCACCAATATTAATGATCGGCAAACCAGCACCATTTCCAACACGGATCTGCTCAGGTCCCTCATATAGCTCCGATGAGATGTTTAAGTGGGAGAGATCTTGGATGATATGGTGGGTGGCGGCTGAATCAGGGTACCAGGATGAATCTGGGATTGCTGAGGGAGAGGTGTAGTTGGCGGAGAAAGAGCGCGGTGGTTCATAGTGGTAGGCGTGATCAAAACGATAGTAACACTAGAGAGCAACATGGCCGGGTTTATTGCATACCTGGCAGGTTGGTCGGTTTAGTGTATGAGATGGGGTATTTGAAAGAGAGTTTGAAGGAGAAGAACGTCCCCTGCCTCGAGATGATCTGCCTCGCTGAGAACGTTGGCCACGATAATACGAGCGACCACGTTGGTCACGGGTGCTAGATGTAAAATTGGCAGAGGGTTCTGGTGTAGGAATGATGGGATTATTTCTGGACATTCAGTTTTCTTGAATTAGTAAGAGATGATATAATTCATGGGAGGTGATTGGGGCAGTGCGAGTGGTTATGGATGTGATAAAATTTTGATAGGTTGAGCCAAGACCATTTAGCAGATAAGTGACGAATTCCTTGTCAGAAAGAGGATTATCGGTGGATGCTAGTGTAGCGGCTAGCAATCGGACTTTGCTAAAGTAGTAAGAGATTGGTTGATCTCTTCTGGAGAGATTGGTGAGTTGGAATCTAATTTGAAACTCTTTTGCTTGTGATATAGAACTAAACATAGATTCAATGGTTCTACAGAGGTCTCTAGTAGTGGTAGCAGACGCTACATGGCAGATAACTTAGTCCGAGAGGGAAGAGAAGAGTATGCTTAGAATGGCTTGATCCGTTCGTTGCCAAGAAAGGAAGGCTGGGTTTGGTGTTGGATTAGATGTAGCAGTAGTATTGCCAAGAAAGGGAGGTGGAATGGGCTCGATTCCATTGACATAGGAGAAGAGGTCCTGGCCTCTTAGGTAAGCAAAGAGTTGAACACGCATAGCAGATAATTATTTGAGGTAAGTTTGATGGAAACGATATGAGAAAATGAGGGAGGAAGGAATGGAGAAGTAGGAGGAGGTTGAGATGAGATTGGAGGCATTTCAGCCATGGTGAGAAAATTGGATCTAGAGACTACTAGTTGGCAGCTCTGATACCATAACAG
Source organism: Platycarya strobilacea (assembly GCA_036898215.1). NCBI lineage: Eukaryota > Viridiplantae > Streptophyta > Magnoliopsida > Fagales > Juglandaceae > Platycarya > Platycarya strobilacea. The sequence goes on from CM072559.1 coordinate 34,726,050, forward strand.
ACTAATAACAAAATGACACACAAGGAAATGTACTCAACACTAGAATTCATTTCAACATGAATGATTACAAGAATGAGATTGATATTTATAGACCTGAAAAATAACAGTAAATGAAAATGAAATACAATATTCCAATTAGATTACAACAGCCTTCCAGGAGATTCGTAAAGCTTCTGCCAATGTGGAATTTTACAGGTCATTTGCCTTGTTGGTTGCTGAGTCATGAGTGCTTGTGCTAACAATTCTACGTACCCATGTCGAAGGATTTTGCCTATAAAATCTTGAAAATTCCAACTTAATGCCTCTAAAAAAACTAGGCCGATTCATCTAGACCGGACTTTACCCAGCCCAATTTTGATTTTGATTTTATTTTTCAATAACTTTGACATTTCTACTTAAAGGGTTTAAGAAAAATCCGAATTCAGAACTCGAAAGAATAAGCCTAGAGAAAACCTCTATCAACAATTTTCTTATGCTAAACTTCTCCAACACCTTCAAAATTTGTGTCACATTTGTGCTAGGATCGTCATTACCCATTGAGGTACCATCCGAGATTCTTGAGATTTGTTGTAGACTTCAGTAAGCCATTTAGCTTGAGTTTCTCTATCCATTCTTGCCGACTCATATTGTATCAGAACTGTAATTGTGTATTCGATTTGCTTTTGTTGTCTATCCTACTGTTGCCTCAAATGCAACATTCCCTCTTTCAACTGAGCAAAAGAACAAATTCCTTCCGCCATGGCTCTAGACACCACTGTAATGGACCCCTTCTAGTGAATAGTTTGAGACAGTCAGTCTCCAAGAAGTGGAGAGAGAGAGAAGATGCAAATTGTGAAGGAACTTCTTAACAGGCTTCGTTCTTTCTTCTAGTCCTGACTATTTATAGTTTGGTGCCGCTTTACATGATTCTATACGACACCGTGTTACACAACGTATTACTCTTACTACTCAAACGATGTCTCCCAACTTACTCATGTATTACAAGTTCAAAACGACAGCGTACAACTAAACGAGCCAAATGACATTGCCGTATCTCCAACTAATTAACTGTTTCTCTTCCTGTCGTTCACCACAGCACTTCACAATATCCAGCCATTGAATACGCCACATTACCCCTCAAATTCACAAAGCGTTTCTAGAACTAACATGAAACACATACATCCAGTTTCACGAATGTTGAAATCCAGGAAAGCTCAGATTCAAATTTCAAAATGGTGACAAGACATCTACCTAAAACTGTATTTCTAATGTACTATGTACAATGTTGCCGAAAACTTACAACCGACCCGTCTTATTTGTTGGTGCTTGTTTCAATATCTTCTGGTACGTGGTACGTAGAAAGGAAAAATGCACTCTGATGCTTCTGTAAGAACCTGGCATCACAAGATGGATAATCTCTCAGCATTAGCACGTAGAAAAATGCACTCTCAGCATCAGCATTAGTATACCCATGATACCTTATTTTTCTATTTGCACATAGATCTACGCGAGATCAACACGTACAAATGAAGTGACACACTTAACTTTGAAGAACTTCGTTCTTTCAATTAAATGAAATTCAACGGTTTCATTACGCTATGCTCAGCCAAAATCAAGCTTTTGCCAACACAAATAATATCGAGTTTGCCACTCGCTGTATAAATTTCAGCAATACAAAATTGATATTTTGGCTCGGTAGCATACATAGTAGATCATCCTGAACAAATATAGATATAAGATGCATTTTTGTTTACTCATTTTTATTTTTCACGCGTGGACAATATATATGTTAAAGATAATGAATAGAGGCCATACTTGAGAAAATCCATTAATTTTTGCTGCAGTTCCATCAATGTCTCCTCTTCAATGTTGGCATGGTACAATAACTCAGGCAACTTAACTGCAGATTGGGGAAGAATATTACATTACAAGCATGAAGTAAAGATGGCTATAACTTTTTACAACCAAAAAGATGCTACATTAAGCAGTTTAAGAATTATTAACAATTAGAAAGCAGTTTGAGAATTATTAACAATTAGAAAAAACTAGCACGGGACAAACAACAGCGGCAATCCACTTTTATAGACATCTCTCTCTCTCCGTGGAACAATAGGTTCCTCATTGCTGCCCCCACAAAGACGCCAAAGTCTTTCAAGCTCATTCAGTTTGCATTGATGGTTACATTATGGTTCACTACTTACTTTTTAAAGAAAGTTAGCAGCGAAAAGACAACAGGAAAGTTGGGATTTTGCTGTTTTGTTACTTTTCATTGTCTTGGATTTGAGTAAATCAACTGAGTTTTATGTAAATATTTGAATTTGCATTAATGCTAGGTTTTCCAGTGGGATTGGAATCGTTGGATCATAATTTGAGAAGCACAACAATATATGAGTTATATAATGAATTTACAATATGGATACTATTTTCTTGCAAGTTTATCAAAAGGTTGGGACGAAAACAAGCAGAATTAGTAATCTTATGGTATACAAACAAGATTATCCTACCGAAAAGGCGTAAAAGATGTTCAGCACCATATATAGTTGAAGGAGAGACATCATCTGAAATTGCTTCATCATATTGCTGACGCTCACTTTTGTATAGAAGCATCACTGGCAATACTTTGTCGAAGTAACAACGTAATCCTTTCAGAACTTCTCCAACTGAATCAGCTAGTCTATATCCATTGAGCATGTTACAAGAGAAGAAAGACTTAAATAAAATAGACATATTTAACAGAAAAATATTGCATATGCAAATTGGAGTCTATAAATACAGAAGCTGCAGGGTGCATAAATAGTAAGTTTAACAGTTGAGGGTATTTTCACAAAGGCTATCTTTTCACAGTTCTGAACTTAAAGAAATATATCCAGTAATCTAGGCATGCGGAGCACATCACAACCATTCCATGCAAATGCTGCAATGACTGCTTGGCTAGCATGATGCGTGTGGAAAAGGGACAAGAGGTAACATCATCAACCAATGATTTGATATTTTTTATATCATCTCAGTTACAGAAACAAAATATAGTTATTATAGAGGATACTCAGATGCCAATGGCAAAACTATAACTTTTATCATTCAATGACATAAATCTATCTTAAACTGTAATTTGGTGAAAGACACCTAAAGATATCAGAATGAGTGGAATTTTTTTTTTTTTTTTTTGAAATGGAATGAGTGGGAATGTGAAAATAAATAAACAATGACTGGATTTTATCAAATGATTCTCACTATGAAGTATATTATCATAAAACACATATATATTCTAAACTAGCCCATTTTTTGATCCAGTGGTTCCATTTTTTTTTTTTTCCAATTTAATCAATTAGTAAGTTACATAGCACCCAAGCAGTAATGCAACACCAAAATCACCCTCCAGGTGAAAAAGGACCATCTGACTGGTAAAGTCTAGTTATTTATTACATATAAAATATAAAATATAAAAAAAATTGTTCTTTCTGGTTTTCTCTTTTTCCTTTACGGGACAGTAAAGCCAAAGTGAGTTGCCAAAAGTCACAAACAGATATTTGTGCAAACCAACATTTTTATTCCCCCTCCCACTTTGACAATTAGATCTGTTGGAAGTTAATTTGTAATTTGCATAGAAGTTACTGGAGAAAATAACTTCTAGTATTTCAAGATAAGACTTGATATTCTCAAAGTTGACTAGATGTACCTCAATTCTCTTTCAAGTATAAATATTTATATTTGTCAACCTATGGTGTAGAGAGAAAAAAAAAGGGGTAAAACCGTGCAGCAGCTCTCTATAAGTAAAAAAAAAAAAGAAAAAAAAAGGAGTTTTATTAGTCCATTGTTCTCTCATCAATAAAAAATATATACTTCACACCTAGCTTCTTGCATACGCCAACCAATTTTGGAATCAGAGCAGGCCTATCCCATGCCAGAGTGTTTTCAAGTTAGCAACACTCTCCTGCAAGTCTCCATGGCAGCAAATTGTGGAGACACCTTGTTTGCCTATACATCAAACCAAGTCCCTATTTTTAACGGAGAACACTATGACTATTGGAGCTCTCAAATGACGATGATATTTATCTCCCAAGATCTTAGGGAGTTGATTGAAGATGGTTTCCAAGACCCACCAGCAGCTGGAAGTTCGTCTTGGACAGAACAAAATCAGAAGCAGCATAAGGAGAATATGAAGAGAATTGCTACTGTCTTACAGATTATTCATCAAGGGATAAGCAAGTCTATTTATCCCAGAATATTTGGTGTAAAAAAAACCAAAAAGATGCATGGGAGACTCTACAAAAAGAATTTCAAGGCTTGAGCAAAATCATCTCCATTAAGCTTCAAAACTTACGGAGAGACTTTGACAACTTGGGAATGAAAGAAAGTGAATCTGTCAAAGTTTTCCATTCAAGAGTTGCAAAAATAATTAATCAAATAAGAAGCTATGGAGATACCATTGAAGAAAAGAAGATAGTTGAAAAGGTTCTGAGAAGCTTGCCTCAAAAGTTTGAACATATAGTATCAGCAGTATAGGAATCAAAAGATTTATCAAAACTCACCATATTTGAGTTGATGGGATCCCTTGAAGCACATGAACGAAGAATGAGCAGATTCTTAAGTCAGTCATTGGAGCAAGCATTCAGTCCATTCTTAATGTCACACGAAAGGATTTCATCAAAGAAAGAAAGAGAGAAGGCAGCAACCAAAAGAAAGATCAATGTGGAAAAAGGCATAGCAACTTCAAAGATGGGCAGAACAGAGTAAGAGGAAGAAATGGAGAAAAATATCAGCAAAAAAACAAAAAACACAACAGGTACCTCTAGCAATTGCTGTATTATTTGCAAAACATCTGGTCATGGATCTAAAGAATGTCATTTTAGATGCAAAACATCTGATGAAATGGAGAATTGGGAGTGGGAAGACAATCTCTAACAGACCACAAATTTCGAGCTTCCTGAATGAGAGAAGACTCAGGAAAATACAAGTTCTCTGCAAAGTCCAGATTTTGTCCAAACACCAATACATGTCACCACACCACCAAGATCTCCAAGCACATCCTCAACAAGTCCAGATTCATACGATTCAGAAAGTCCTCCAAAAAAGATATGTTCATTGTCATATGTGTACCAATCTTGTGAATTTGCATTTTTTGCTTGGGAACCACAAACTTTTGAAGATGATGTAAAAGAAAATGTATGGACAAAGGCATTGGATGATGAAATAGCTAGCATTGAAAGAAATCACACTTGGGAGTTAGTGAATCTGCCCAATGGAAGAAATGTGATTGGTTTAAAGTGGATCTATAAAACCAAATTCAAAGAAGATGGCTCAATTCAAAAGCACAAGGCAATAAGCAGATATGCACAGCAGCTCAGTGGATTTTCATGAAACTTTTGCACCGGTAGTTCACATGGAAACAATTAGAACTGTTTTGGGTTTAGCTGCACAATTAAGAGTTGCAAGTGTTTCAACTTAACATTAAGTCAGCATTTTTAAATGGGGAATTTGAAGAAGTATATGTAGAACAACTAAAGAGCTATGTGAAGAAAGGTGAAGAAAATAAAGTGTATCGACTTTAAAAGGCTTTATATGGCCTAAAAGAAGCCCCAAGAGCATGGAACAGCAAGATTGCTAGCTATTTTCGCCAAAAAGAATTTCAAAAAAGCAAAAATGAGCCATAACTGATTGTTAAGCATGAGGGCAGTGGAGATTTTCTAGTTTGTTTATATGTTGATGATTTGATGATTGATCTATATGGGCACAAGTATGAAGACGGTTGAAGACTTTAAAATAGCTATGATGAGATAGTTTCTTGGTATTCAAGTAAGACTAACAAAAGGTGAAGTTTTTATTTGTCAAGAAAAGTACATTGAGAATTTGCTGAAAAAATTTCATATGACAGGATATAAACCGGTATCTACACTTATGTCCCCTAACGAAAAACTGCAGCACAATGATGAAGCAGAGAAAGCAGGTGCAAAGGCTTACAGAAGCCTTGTTGGTTCCTTCACCTATCTCACAAATACAAGGCCAGATATTGTTCATTATGTTAGTCTTATATCAAGGTTTATGAATCAGCCCACTAAGTTTCATTATGTAGCAGCAAAATGAATCCTTCCTTACTTGCAAGGAGCAAAGAAACTTGCCATTATGTACAGGAAAGCAACTGACAGCAAACTCGTTGGTTTTACTAATAGTGATTGGGCTGGATCACTTGAGGATAGAAAAAGCACATCAGGCTACATTTTTTTGTTTGGGGTTCACAGAAGCAAAAGACAATTGCCTTATCCTCTACAGAAGCTGACTACAACATTGCAGCAACAGATGCCGCATGGGAAGCTGTATGGATAAGAAGGATACTTTCAGACTTGAAGCAAAAAGTTGAAGAGCCTATGGTCATTTGTTGTGACAATATATCAGCAATTGCAATGACTAAAAATCCCATTTTTCACGGGAGAACAAAGCACATTGAACTTTGGCATCACTTTATTAGAGATCTGGTTAATCAGGGAGAAATTCAGTTGAAATTCATCAGTACAAATGATCAACCGACTGACATTCTCACCAAAGCAACTATAATTGACAAGTTTGAGGGATTCAAGGAACATTTAAAAATCACAAATTAAGAAGGGGTGTTGGAAGTTATTTTGTAATTTCACATAGAAGTTTTTGGAGAAAATAACTTCTAGTATTTCAAGATAAGACTTTTGATATTCTCAAAATTGACTAGTTGTATCAAGAATTCTCTTTTGAGTATGAAATATATGTATCTGTCAGCCTATGCAGGTGCAGCAGCTCTGCATAAGACAAAAAAAAATAACAAATAAAACAGATTTATTAATCCATTGTTCTCTTATCAATAAATAAATATATGTATAATCGATACTAGGGCTGTTCACCCGACCCGATGAGCACACTTCTGAATCGACCTGCTTAGTTGCTTACCCATTTACCGATTAGCAGACCAATAAGGTTTTAAATGGAAGTCCCTGTACGAAAATAATTCAGCTCTTAATACTTTACTTTTTCATACCTGGGACAGAGATTGAAGGATTCAATAACGGGCCAAATTCGAGCTGCGAACAAGAGCCTAGGGGAAGAAGATAGCCCAGGTGGCAAGATTGAAGGTTCAAGACTAGCTGAGACAACAACGAGCTCTTAATCCTTCAAAGCTCTTCCTTTGTCCCAAGTCAAGAATGAAAAGCTCATACCTGGGACATTGATTGCGAGGGCCACGATTGCCATATAGAAGTAATTGAAAGAGAAGTACTATTTGATTGTCTGGCCACATCTGTCAATTCCTCAAGTCGGTCTTTGGGAGAAGACGGAAGCAGCTACGGGTATTGTTTTGGGGAAAAATAAACGAGTCGGGTAATTCGGGTCAGGTCGAGTCGGCAAAACAGGCGAGTCAGAATGTCGGCTTTTTTGAACAATCCTAATTGACACCTTGCATCTTGCATATGCCAACAAGATCATAAATATTTTTTTTATCCTTTTGCAACTTTGAAGAGAGACAACAGAAATATTTTAAGACAAAAGCCATGTTGAGTATATTTTCTCAGTTGCTTTGAGTAGAACAAAATCAGAGGAACCTGGAAGCTACATGAACAATGCTAAAAGAGAAAACTTAAAATTTTATATTGAGTATAAATAATCTTGTAGTCCCTTATCCATGAATAACAAAGTTAGGGCACAAATATAAGCCAATATAAATTAATTGATATCATCAAATAAAAATCAGTCTAAAACAACTTACTATTAATGAGGAAAAGAAAAATGTTGCGTGAACCAAGAATGAAAGTTGGCAAGAAAAGCAGGCAGGAGCTTACATGCCTTCCTTCTTCATCCTATAATCCAGATATTTCCTCAATATGTCATCGACATTTGGGATACGTGGAAGTTTAACAAGCTGCAAGGGAGGACATGAGATAAAAAAGAAAGAAAAAACCGAAGTTATAAATACATAAGAACAAATGAAAACCTATATGTAGGTGACTGATAACTAGCAGTCACACAACAAGCTCTACTTTGCCTAAGATAAGGTTGTTCCCATCTGATCCCCACACACTTGTATTAATAATACTGTTGGGCAGCCCAAATTCACCATGGGGAAACTATTAAACCCAATCATTCCCATCTTCAATGTAACCTGGTCTTCAATATGCTTTCTTAATGTTGTTTCTCAGATATAATCCATCCAGTTCATCACCCTCGTGATGACACATAACATGGTACTGTCAGATACTATGGTGGAATTTGGTTCCCTATAAGTTCATGTTAGAATTTGTCAAATCATAGCTATAAGGTTATTACAAGTAATTATATCAATAAATTATTAAAAAAAAATGAACACCACAGTAATGACTAACTAATTGAAATTTGCCAGTCAATGGATCAAATTGCAAAACTACTATTCACCCTAAATAACATAGAGTTCCAATTTATATCCTAAATTATCAACAGTCTCTATGGTCTCTCTATTCAAATTAAAACTTTTTTTTTTATAAGCATATTCAAATTTTTTTTTATAAGATTCTTTATTGAATAGATGCAAACTAGGCAAAGCCAATGTACACATGAGGTATACAAAAGAGATACCTAGTTAACACTAGCAAGTTGAAAAGAACTCAAAAACTCATGAACATTCCCTCCCTTTAGTACAATAGAAGAAAACCATTGAACCAAAGAAGATACAAAAAAGTTCCATATTTCCCCCATGGTCCTTTCTTTGTTGTTGAAGTATCTCTTCTTCCTTTCCATTCATAAGCACCACAAAAGACATAGAGAAATCATTTTCCATGTCGCAGCCAGCTTAGCACATTGATGGTACCTATTCCAGAATGCAAGTAGCTCCACAACACTCTTGGGCATAACCCAATACAAACCAGCTCTCCTAAATAGTCTATCCAATAGCTCATTTGCCACTTCACAACGTAGAAAAATATGGTCAATCGATTCTCCATCTTTCTCACACTAGTAGCACCACTCCACAATAATCATACCTCTTTTTCTTAAGTTGTCAGCCGTCAAAATTTTACCTAAAGGCACTATTCAAGTGAAAAAAACAACTTTAGGTGGTGCCGGAGCTCTCCATATGGCATTCCAAGGGAATACAACCAACTGTTGGTCTTGCAAAGTCTTGTAGAAAGACTTGACAGAAAAAATCTTGCTTCCGGAACTTGTCCACAACATGTTATCGAAGGGTTGGATAATGAATATATCAAGTTAAATAGAACAGATCAATGCAATATAATGAGTTTCTTTTTTGTTGATCACTACTAATAAGTAATTGCATTCATAGCGCAAATGATAACAAATTTTTTATCCATACATCCCCTTTAACAGTCAGGTAACCACATGAGATAATTAAGAATGCAAACTTCAGTTCACCACACAGAATATGTAGGGACCATGTAACAAATGATCATCTGTACATCCCTATAATAACAAGGAACGCAGACCATGGTTGATAGTGCAGAATGTGGCTAGAACAAAGACAACAAAAATAAGTACTTTGACCCATCTAGATCACATTTAGAATTATGATAATAACCTAATGACTTAGGCAGTTACATTTGGAACTTGACAAAAAATCATAAAAAAAAAACTCTTTACATGAGCTCATAGCTGTTTTGATGTTACTTGTATGCATAAACCTTGAAAACAAATGCACCGACTACATTCCATCGTTCCTTCTGTTAAGAAAATCCCAGCAAAACAGATCACTCATACTCAAGAGCAATAACATGCACATCAACATGACAAAAGAAGAAGGCTCCTCTCTTCAATAGCAAGTCTAGTGTATATTTTAATAGCAATCATGTTTGAACACCAAATTAGGCACTATCTGATTACCACAAATCTCTCTCTGTCCCTTTTTTGGCAGGGAGATTGGCTAAGTTAGAAACCTTATGTACAAAAGAATAGAGGATATACATACCTTGCCTAAATGAGTAATAAATTCACAATCGTCAACCAATTGTTTCTTTAGTGGAGGTGGGAGTTGGATGTTCACCAGCCTGTCCCAGAGTAAATTGCCATCCTCCTAACCAAAAACAAATGGCTTGGTGAAAGATACCAAAAGAACAATTGAAATCCCATAAATGTCAAGAAAATCTTTTTAACTGATATGGATGAATTATCAAACCGATGCATCTGAATTAATCAAGATAATGTGAAAAGAACAAAACAATGCATGGGTGAACTTGAAGTGCTTTAGGCAATACCTTACTAACAAAGTCAGTCTTTCGCTTCTTGGCCCTTGCCACTGCATATAATTTACAAGATAGGTTAGGAAAAGGGAAAAGGACAGAAAAATGTTATTACTCGGTGATCAATCTTTCCATCAATCATCACTTTTCTTTCTGAAATGAAAGAATCTAGACACACATATTCAAAGAAAAGAACTTATTTTAAAAAAAGTTAGTTATTCTAAACAAATTTGTGCCTTCTTGCTTTACTAAGTTAGCCTTATATCATTTCAGTAAGTTTAGCCTATAGCACCTCAACAATGATATCATTCCAGCCCCACCATAGTTGAGTATAAGAAAGCCTTCCATGCTACCTGATAGTTAAGAATTAAAGTAGACCCCAGACACCCCATCACTCTACTGCCTAAGCTCATGCCATGGACTACAATTAATGTAAACATATGAAGGGAAGAATGCTTACGTTAACCACCACCACCACCACCCTCCACAAGCAAACCCCCCCCCCCTCCAAAAAAAAAAAAAAAACAACCAATCACACACGCAGAGGAAAAGGAACACTTGGAAGAAAAACACTTGAATACCTATCAAAAGTTAAAAAAAATTAAAAAAATTAAACAGGATGATTAAGTTAATCACTCCCCCGCCCACCCCAGAGGCAAAAAAGAAAAAAACACACACACACAGAAAAGAAACACTTTAATGGCTCATCTACAAGTTGGTAGCTTGGGCATGAAACATAACTTATACTGTTCATTAGCATTGCTACTTTTCTTATATTGTCAATGACTGAAAGTTCTGCCATTAAAAGCAAGGAGAAAAGAACAACAAAGAAAGGAAAAATAGAATAATAATAATACAAGCTTTATCGCTACATCAAAAGAGAAAAGAAAAGCAAAAAGAACAAGATAGATAGAAAAAAGTGCTGTGTGCTTGGGCTATACCTCTTTCGAATCAATAAAACTTTACTCTTATAAAAAAAATTAGGAAAAGAAAATTAAGAGCATATCTGATACTTTAGATTCCATTTTTTTTAAATGAAGATAAATTAGTCGTAATGAAATTGGCAAGAGGATAAATATCTAACTGTGGGAACTTTTTGGTTTAATCAGTGATGCACGAGCTAGCTTTGTATTCTTCTCAAAGGATTGCTTCTTATTGAGGGCCTGCTGTTTCTGCACATTTTCCTCGGTAAACTTCATCAGGCGATCCACACCTACCCATTCATCCCAGCTGTTGAAAAACAAGGCCTGAATTAGTTAAGAGTTACCCAGAGTTGATAAGCACAACAATAAGCCACAAAATAGGAGAGGATAAGTTCAAATAAAAGCACGAAAGCATTATTTTATAAATTAAATTATAAAGGAAGAAGAGCTATAGTATTTGTATTGGAATTCCAAAAACACAGATCCAAGAGCAAATATATGAGCTGTCAGACTTCCACCAGCAATTACCAACCACCTTCCACACAGAACATTACAACCGAAGTCAGAACATTTCAGATTTCAGGTACATTTGGGAAGTTCACTCACTTTTTGCTCCATCCCTGCACGGAACAAGAATTAAATCAGGATTCCACACTAGAATTATTTAATTTTGCATAAACCCAACATTCATGTCATGATTGATGCAACTAAAGAAAAAGAGATAAACATAACATCTATGTAGCAATGAATAACCAAAAGAACAACATAATACTATGGCACAACACACTGCTGAAGAACATCTAAAATATAAAATGACCAAACTGAAATACTTACAGGATAATGAACAAAAAACCTCCACTCCATCTGGTATTCAATCTTTGTCACCTTGGACAAAAAACATATAGCATATTATACTAACCAAATTAAAGACCATAAACATTTACAACACATAAAGGTAACAACATTTGACACATCAATCTTTCCGATAATCCATATGCATGCTCCATATTTCTATACTTTTTAAGATACTAATCACTCAAAAGCTCTACAACAAGGAACTATTATGAAGCCAGAGTGTTTCATAACGCTTCGGAAAAATTATTTTTTGCACCCTTGAACTATCATTGTTATTTCAATTTACATCATAAACGACCAAAACTATCAATTATCACCATAAACTACCAAAATTTGGCACTACCCTCAGTTGAGATTTATAAAACAAACAAAAAATATATCAGGCCCTCAATAGTCATATCTTACTGAAAATGCAAATTGACAAATTTTGGAAGTTTATGTTGAAAATTGATAGCTTTTGTAATTTAGAATGTGAAAAGAAAAAACCACGGTTGGAAGAGTGCAAAATGCAGTTTTTCCCAGTTCTTAATAAAAAAATTCACAGAACACCATGCTGACGTCAATTTTGTTTTCCAAAAGAAGTGTCCAAACACTTACAAGCAACTGGATAAGTATAAAAAATAGTCTGACCCAGAGCAGTTCCCAAGTGAAAGTAGTTGTGGTACTCTCCAGCTATGTGGCTTCAGAAAGAAAAGGCAGATATATTTAAGGGGCAAATTGCATAAGCCCCTGGGTTTTCAAGTCAATTAATATGTATCCCATATATCCAAGCTAACCTTTATTAACCAGAAGTAAGAGAAAGACGACTAAGAACTAAAGCCTATTCACTTGAATACCCAGCAGCATTTTACTATAACATTACATAACCATGGTAGCCTTAAATGTTGACACATGAAAAAGTCGTTCTGTGAGTTCTGTTGGCGCCACATATAACTAATGTGCCAGGTGGGGCAGTCCTGGTGCCTTTCTGGTTCTAAGTACAACAATGACTTACTAAAGGTCTAAATTGTATTGATAGTAAAGCATAAGTTGCGAACTGTAATAACTATATAAGAAAATTGTAGCATCTGATGCCTACTCACTTCGATCATGACAAAAAATGCAAAATTGAATACTTCTTGAAAGAAAGTAAAATAATCGTATTTCTCGCGAAAAAAATGGAAGTCCACGAAGTTTTCGAATTTACATGGTGCTTCTGTTAAAAGGATTCTTACTTTCGGAAAAAGAGAAAGAGCGCAAGAAATGAGCATAACCCAAATTTTCCTTCTGTATTTTTTGAACTTCTATAATTATTTTAAAGAATACCTCGGAGAGGAAAATCAGCATGGGGGGAAAAAAACCAAGATACAGACCGAGAGAGAGTACCTTGGCTTCGTATATGCGCATGCTATGGAAAGCAAGGACCTTTTCTCCTTCGGAGAAGGGGCAGGAATCGGTGTCAGGAGGGCAATCGCCATCGTCGCCGTCAATTTCTAAGTCCGGGTCGGTCTTGGTGATGTCGGACTCGGTGGCAGAGGAGTAAGTAGCCCCACTCTTTGAGCTTTCCATATCGGCGGTCGAACAAAGTTTGATTGCACGGACCCCAAGTAACTGAGAATTTCAGGGTGTTTTCAGTGCTTTGTCTAAACGCACCGCCTTTGTTCGAATCAATCGCCAGCTTGTCGGAGTTGCCTCTTCATTTCACTATTGGTTCCTTAAAAAGCATAACGGGATCATGTTGTCGTCCCTAACAATCTTTTTCTTTTTCTGGAATAGGTCTGAAATTAGTTGAGGATGTGATGGTAGAAGTTTTAATAATCAGTTTTGGGATTAAAATGAGTCAATGACTTTCAAAGTTCAAACTGGTTAATGGATCTGTAAAAGGCCATTTTAGTTTTAGGTTTCATGTTTGGAATGCTCTGGTGAAGTTCATTTTTCAAAAGAGAAATAATTTCCACAACGAGATTACATAAACCCGCTTCATATATATGGTAATGAGCAATGCTAGAGACCATCTACTATTTAAGAATATCCATCACACTCATGAATAATATTTAAGGATAAATTAGTAAATTTACCCTAAGCATTGCTTATGAGTGCAATGGGTACTCTCAATATTGGATGCTCTAAAGATTTTTTCTATGATAATATAGTTTGTAAAGCTACTTTTATTTTAGGTAACGTTTATATTCAATTCATTTTAATTAATCTTATTTTAAATTTATTATTATATTTTTTCTAATTTTTATATAAAATATAATAAATAATTTAATTTTTTTAAAACTCAATTTAATTTTTTTAAATTTAAAATAATAATAATATTAACAAATAATATTTTATTCAATAAACTTATTTCAACTCATCTTTAAATCCAAATAAAAATGAATATAAAAAAGTCATATACTTTATAAAAATATTAAGGAGTTTTTTAATCTATTAATTAATAAATAATGTTATATACAGTTATGAGTTGTGCAAACTTGCACACTCTTTTTAAAAAATAGCATGGTTCATTATTAAGAAAATAATTTTTTTTTATATAAAGCTCGCATTAATTATTCATTTTTTAAAAAAAGATTACACAATATTTGTATACTAGTAACTTTAAATATCATTTCTCTTAAATAAGTTGGACGTGGGTGCTATTTTTTCGATGGAATGGGAGGGATGAAATGCTTATGCTGTGTAGAAAGAAGATAGTGTATACTGTATATGAGATGGATGAAATCAAGGCCCTTTCTGCTCTACAGAGTCTTCAAATGCCTCTATTAATGGGTTTGTGATATCTCAATAAGGATAAATAAGATATAAGATCTTATATTATTTGGAAATGAAGAGTTATTGTTCTTTATAAGATTTTAATGGGGTTCTAATTATATCATTAATTAGTCATTTTAGAATATAAATTATGTAATTTAAGCATTTTATTAGAGCATTTCAAATAATATCGAATCTTATTCTAATCATAAATATGGCACTTAAGTCAGGTCATCTACCATGACATCAAACATTTAAGAGAGGTAGATTGTGATACTCTGATAAGGATGAGTGGTATATGGAATTCTATATTGCTTGGAAAAAAGAAGACGTTATTGTTCTTTATAAAATTATAATAAGACTATAATTATATCATTGATTAGTTCTTCTAAAATATAAATTATGTAATTTAAAATTTTTATTGGGGCGTTACAGGATGTCTCTAATTTGATTTTAAAAGGTAATTCTTTGGTCATATTATGGAAGCAGTCTTCTAATTCTAACCATTTACCTTATCATGATCCATTATTACCAGAGTTTAAAAGTGTAGTTGGATGGTAAAATAATTGATCTCAAATGATATGTTAATAATAGTAAAAAAAAATAATGATAAAATATTTAATGATAGTAAAAAGAAGTAAAATATAATTAAAATGTAATAATAAAATAATAAATAATAATAGTGATCCACACCTCATATCACTGCACTATCCAAACTGCACACCATAAATCTTTGCTCACTTATTTCTGGCATCCAAAAATTGTTCATGCAGCTAGGCAAGGAAATGTGGCAGCCGATCATCTGAGATATGTCGGTACAACATTACAATATGGTGGCAGAAACCTCCATCACGGTGGAGCTTTGTTGTTTGTTCACTCTGTCCTTATCACGTTTTCTGCTTGTTTGCTGAATGTAGAAATTGACTGTATAGTCTGTTTTATGAATGGAAGTATTTGATAACTCCAAAAGAAAAAGTCTCAAACACTCTTATTTATTATTTTTTTTTTATGTGGAACTCAAATTTGTCGAAAATATGCGAAACTTGCATATCTTAAAATTATAGGCAAATAATTTTCCTCCTCAAAATTGTTCAACTTCAAATTGAATATCTATGGGTAGAATTAACATTATTATCTCAATTTTTATCTACTCAATTATAAAAATTTAATGAAGATTAATAAGCACAAAAATTCAAATAAAATATGATAAGAAGTTATATTTTAACAATGCATGTTTTAACCGTTCTGATCATCCACCATTACATATCTCAATATAAAACATGTTTTGAAAAAAGTTACTCAAATTTTCTTATTAACCTTCAAAAGTCGAATTGAAAACACATCTGAAAATTCTTTCAAAAAAACTGATTCATAAAACTTCTCAAAAATTTATAAACCAAGCATCATCTTTCTCTTTGATTTTGGGTGTAATCTGAATTTGCTAATTAAATAATAGCTTTTCCAACCTGTGAACCATGCTTTAAGATGCCCTAAAATCAAGGATTAATTATTAGCTCTTAGAAAAACACTACTCCCAGTCCCACCAATAAAACTCATGGACAAATGCCGCATATAGATCTTTCATGAATATACAATATTGTCTATTTTTTCGAAGTATAGAACCTTTTAATGGAATAAGTTTTTTGTGAGGGTCAAAATCTCTTCTTTCACCTTGCAAATTGAACCATAGAAGAAAGGGAAAAAAGAAAAAACATAAAGCCACCCTCCGCCCTGGTTAATGCCCACAAGACCTTCGATGATTTTCAACCGATTTGGGTGAATTTTTCCAATATTCAAATGCTATGGTTCTAATTATCAATAAAAAAAAAAATGTTATTGTCTTGGTGCAGTTGGTGGAAACAATATACTCAGCAAGAAACAGCAATGAGTAAGACTGGAAGTCACAGGTTGGGAAAAGGTTTATCTTTATATGAAACTGATTGGCCCTGTTTAGAAGTTGGAGTAAACTGAGATAATCTAATTTTAAGTTTAATCTATCATTTAAACACGCAACTCTCAAATCACTAAATTCATCTCAATTCAAAATTTCTTCACATTTAAGACCCACAATATTTTTCAACTTAACACTTTTTTACATGTCGTATCTACAGTTTTTTTCAACTTTCCAGAAATACTTATAAACTCATTTTAAATAAGTCTATAGAGCTCACTTCTCTATCTCAATTCACTATTATTTATAAAAAAAAAAAAAACTCAACTCATATTAACTCATATTAACTCATCTCAAAATTCACAAAATTCAAACGGCACCTGATGAATCAAACACGAGCCAATTACCAAAGTTCCAAAATGCCAGCTCTTGAGTTTGGTCATTGAACAACACATTAGATCGATAGATTAGCCGACGTTAAGGAGACATAATTTGATTGTAATATACATATATATATATAGTACTTATTTTTCTTTCTTTTTTGTGCTGAAATTGTTTCATTTATTTCATTTTTGTAACGAAAATCATTTTGTTTAAAATTTTCTTCACTAGAGTCATAACCCCAATTTGAATATCTATTTAATTTGGTCTTCACTTTGACTGCTTGTCCTTTGAACACTGAAAGCAGCCAGGCTATAGGGTCCACACACCCCTTTTTGAAGGAGTCCTTCATACCGTCTGAGCTTGTTTGCATTACTTGTAGTCTCGTATATTTTCTACTTTGTAGCTTGCAAACGGATTTCTTCCCTTGGACTATCTTAATTCAATTCAACAACAAAGAAAATGACAAAAGAGAAAGCCGATAACTGGAGAAAAACTCATTTTCTTGGCCGAATTTTCTGTACATTCTTCGCTGTATTTCTCTGACGTTAGACCATTAGTTCACTGGTATATGGGAAAAGAATCTTTACCTCCGACCTGTTGGATTATAACATAGATAATTATTAAATTTATTTCTTTCCATCAATTTAATTTTTTAGGATTAGTGACGATTTAATACGAAAAATAATGCACATAATTGCTAGGAAAGCTTGGCAAATTCTAAAGCTAAATGGAAGAGATCATGAGAGATGAGAGATGGGTCACAGCATCTACATTCAAGCATTCCAACAACTTTAATGGTATTCTCCGTGTTACATTTGGTTTGTTTTCACAATTATTTTTAATATTTTATCTCATTTCATCTCGTCTCATCTTATTTCATATCATTTAGTCATTACAAGAATTTTTTAAAATTTTCACGCAAAATAAAATAAATCATTCTACTTTTCAATTCGGATAAAAAAAAAATATAATATTAAAAAATTATTTTAATAATATTTTATTCAATTTTCAACTTTAATCTCAGATCATCTTATCATATTTGCGAAAACAAACTAAGCTTAAAATAATCTTAGGCTTAGAATAATCTTGCCAATTATGTTCCCCTGAATCAACAAGAGAAATCTTGTCCGAGATCAATTAATGTATCTTCAACCAGGCTCCTCTCTCTCTCTCTCTCTCTCTCTCTCTCTCTCTCTCTCTCTCTCTCTCTCTCTCTCTCTCTCTCTCTCTCTCTCTCTCTCTCTCTCTCTCTCTCTCTCTCATACACACACATACAGAATGCACACTGGGTAATTACCAAAAGCCGATTCTTAGAACTAAAGGATGAAAGTACTCGAATTGTACATATGCAATAGAACAATGAAATCAAAGCTTCATTACATTCATTACAAATGTTGTATATCATGTGTATCAAACACTAATTTTGCATGATATCACAAACACAAATTATTAATAGAACAGTTGTTCTCCTATATCACTTTAACCAATAAAGGAATGATAAATCTAGCTACTCTTCTGTAATACATATGAATGAATAATTCAACTACTTTTATTTTTTTTTTGTAAAAATAATTGAAATTTGAAAGAATCACTGGTGCATGAATGGCAGTAACCATTTAGTTAGTGTCCCTCACCAGGACCTGGTCCCGAGTTCTTGACCACTTGCAGATTTCGACCATTCGTGACCCCATGACCATCTCCCCCCAGGCTTGGACCGCCCCCGGTTTTGATCCCTTTTAAAACCAAACCATCGAAGAAACTACTCTCGGACTCTCTGTTGATGGCGCTACTGCCAGGCTTTTCATCAACGAGAGGACGAGCATCTGACATGAAAGGTACAGAACTTAACAGGAGAAGAAGGAACAAAAGGCTAAGGGACTTCAATATTTTGGCCATTTGAGTGGTTAAGGCTTTAGTTGAGGCTCAAAACTAGAGCTGCTGGCAGATTCTGGGTTATGTACAGGTTGGAGTGCTGTATTTATAGAGAGAGTTGTGCATGTAACTGAGGTGGGATTTTAGAATAAAGGTTTGACTGACGAGAAAGTTCTGAGCCCTCGTTCAAACACGTGGGTGGATTAACGGGTGCATGCCGCCGTCTCTACTTATTCTACAAAGGAATGTGAGGAACACAGGAAGCAGTTTCCTTGTTTCCAAATGGAGAACGCATAGGCGAAAAAACTAAAAGAGTGGTCCAAATCCTTAGGAACGAAAATGAATAGGATCGAATAAGAAAGATTGTATTCATGTTTCTTTTTTCTTGGTTTTTTTGGGGGAATAATTTCTTGTGAGCTTAGGTGTGGAATTCAAACATTGGAAGAGATTATTTAATTTCTTTGGTCTGCATCCACTATTGCCCACGTAAATGCCTGCGTTATACGGAATTGAAAAAACAAGGTGGGGACCAAGATCCATGCACCATTGGAGTAGTAAGATACTCAAATGGCATGAAAGCTAACATCTTTACATACATCTTCAACGAAATTTATGTACAATATTAATCAATGATCATTCTCAAAATTCAAATAGAGATATTTAAGGTAATAGACACCACACAGCACAAGAGTTGCAATGAAAATATGCAGGAGCAAAGCAGAGACATGCATATGCAGAAGAAAGACATACAATGACAGAACTTCATGCACAAACAATAAAACACCATCTATAGGCTACTTTCACGTACTTACTTTTTTGCTTTATTGTCCTAATTAGTGTATATAACAGTGTACTAGATTAAATAAAGTAGCAGTATAATTAATTAGCACTTATTTTTTATTGATACAAGCAATGTGGGTCTAGTTGTATATATATATAGGAACTTTGTATTGTAATTCACTGCAAAAAAAAAAAAAAAAAAAAGATCAATACATTGAGATATAGATTTATCTCCTTCAATCTTCTTTGTGTCATTTACCTTTAGCTTTAACTTTCAATATGGTATCAGAGCATTAGGCTCTATTACCTGGAACATCATCTTCATTTAGTTCATTTATCATACTCTTAAATTGTACCCTCCTTATATTCATCTTCCTTGCAATGGCAGAGGAAATCCCACTAATACTCACAATGCTATTGCACATTCTGAAGATCCAAAGAGTCCTTTTTTCTTACATCACAGTGATAATGCCAGCACTATTTTAGTTACTCCACCTCTCACTGGTCCAAACTACCTCTCATGGAACCGATAATTTATCTTAGCCATCTCAGTGAAAAATAAACTTGGCTTTCTTGATTGTAGCATATGCACACCAAATCTCACTGACCCTCTTTACATTCATTGGTTGCAATGCAACAACCTCATATTATTTTGACTTCTTAACTCAATTTAAAAAGAAATAGCATCAAATGTGTTATACATTAGTTCAACAAAAGATGTGTGGGAGAAGTTGAGGACCTGTTTCGCACAACCTGATAATGTCAGGATATATCATCTCCAATAGCAACTCAGCTCCATCTTGCAAGAAAACCAATCTGTAAGTGAATACTTCACCCAACTCAGTCGAATTTGGGAAGAAATGCATAATTATAGACCTGTTCCTTTTTGTTTATGTGGCTTGTGTACATGCAAAGCTCTTAATTCTGTGGGAGAGGTTCAACAGACAAATTATGTTTTTAAATTCCTTATGGGATTGAATGAGTCTTATGCACACATTAGAGGTCAGATTATCTTGATAAGTTCTATGCCATCTTTAGATAAAACTTTTTCCTTGGTATTGCAAGAAGAAAGGCAGAGGCAAACAGGAAATTTGATCATGCCTACCCCTGATGCCTCTGCTCTAGCAGTTTATAATAATCAGTCAAAGAAAAATAAATTTGATCTCACTTGTTTTCATTGTGGAAAAATCGGACATACCCGAGAAAAGTGCTATAGGCTCATAGGTTTTCCTCCCAACTTCAAATTCACCAAGCCAAAACCTGGCTATGGAAATGGGAACACTATTGCATCACACTCAGCAAATCAAGTTAGCTCACAAGGTTTAGAAAAAGGATTAATGGAGAACCCTCAATTGAACCTATCTCAAAGTCAAATTCAGACCTTCATGGCTCTCATCAATGGACAAACATCTCAGCATAGTTCTAATGACACACCTGCAGCTCAAATCAGCACACAAAACTCAAACCATATGAGCTCACCTTCACCTACTACATACTCCAACATGGTAGGTATTTTTTCCTCTCCATTTAGAAAACATCACTCCATGATACCTTGAATTGTTGACACAAGTTCAACAGACCACGTGGTCTGTTCCACTACATTTCTCAGTTCAATCACTTGTTCTATTAAGGTTTATGTCCAACTTCCTAATGGTACTCGTGTGGAAGTCACCCACACTGGTACCATTCAGCTATCAAAGCACATCACCCTCACTAATGTCCTGCGTGTGCCCTCCTTTCCCTTTAACCTCATTTCAGTCAGCAAACTCACCTGTCAATCCTCTCTATGTCTTATTTTTTTGAAACAATTTTGTTTCATAGAGGACCAATTTTCATGGACAACGATTGGACTTGTTGAGATTCAACATGGCCTATATTACCTTCTCCCCAACTCCCTTGAAGACAAAACTGCACTCCATTCAGCAGCTTTCATTCCTCCTAGTCCTCGTTTTAGCAACACAGTAGTGCAAGAAGACTTTAGACTTTGGCACCTTAGATTAGGTCAGTTGTCTGATCAAAGACTTAAGTCCATTCAACCCATTTCCGTGGTTGCTAATGTAATAGTTCAACAAAATGTACTATTTGTTATTTAGCAAAACAGAAGCAATCATCTTTTCATTTAAGTAATTCTTGCACTTCCTCTAACTTTAACCTGATCTATTGTGACATTTGGGGATCCTACTTCCAACCATTTTTACAAGGATATCATTAATTCTTTACCATTGTTGATGACCATAGTCGAACCACTTGGACTTATTTGATGAAATTCAAATCTGAAACTAAACAACTTGTGCAGAACTTCATTCAAATGGTACAAACACAATTCAACTCTAAAGTGAAACAAATCAGAACTGATAATGGACTAGAATTCCATATGCCTAATTTCTATAACTCAAAAGGAATCCAACACCAAAGGTCATGCGTTTACACCTCACAACAAAATAGAGTTGTGGAAAGAAAATATCAACACCTTCTCAATGTGGCTTGGGCTATCCTTTTTCAAGCCTCTTTCCCAACTAAATTTTGGGGTGATTTCATCTTGACAGCAAGCTACTAGATAAATAGAACTCTCACTCCCCTTCTCAAGGATAAGTTTCCTCATGAAATCCTATTTTCCACTTCTCTTTCCTATGATTATCTAAAGGCTTTTGGTTGTTTATGTTTTATTTCAACCTTCAAACATGATAGAACTAAGCTTGATCCCCGAGAAACTAAATCTATTTTCATTGGGTATCCTGTCGGTGTGAAAGGATTCAAAGTATACAATCTGGGAAATCACACCACTTCCATTTCCAGAAATGTTCATTTCATTGAAAATGTCTTTCCCTTACAAGAATCATCCTCAAAACAATCTTCTATTCACTCAGAAATGACCATTTCATCGGCATTTTCAACCCAAAACTCACATTCATCTCAAACTCCCGTTATTTCCTCAGAACAGCCTGACTCTCCTTTGCTCGCTCGAGCAAAGTCCTTGCAGTAATCTCGCTCAACTCTCGCTCGACATTTCGCTCAAGCAACGTTTAGGCAATGTTCTAGCTCAACCATCGCTCGAGTGACGGTCAGGCAATAATCTCGCTCAATTATTACTTGACATTTTGCTCGAGCGACAATTAGACAATGATCTCGCTCAACCATCGCTCGATATCTCGCTCAAGCACCGCTCGATATCTTCCTCGAGCAACTATCCGGTAGTAACTTGGCTCAATCCTCGCTCGACAACTATCTCGAGCAAAATCCATCACAGATTGTTCCTACTAGAAAATCTGATCGAGTAAAACGCTCTCCTTCATATCTACAAGATTACCATTGTCATCTTGCCTCACATTTTCCACCTCACTCCTCCACTCCTTACCCTCTCACTCATCACATGACATATAATCATCTATCCCCCTCTCACCGAGCCTATACCTTATCCCTTTCACTCAACCTTGAGCCTAAATCATATAATGATGCTGTCATGACTACTCATTGGAGAGAAGCTATGAGGTCTAAACTTGAGGCTTTTAAGGACAATCATACTTGGTTTGTCATGCCTCTACCTCCTGGAAAGAACTCAATTGACTGCAAGTATGTTTACAAGACAAAGCTGAAACCAGATGAGATTATTGAAAAGTATAAAGTTAGGCTAGTGGCTAAGGGTTACACTCAAAGAGAGGGCTTTAATTACCAGGAAACATTTAGTCTTTTGACAAAATTAACCACGGTTCGGTTGTTCCTTGCTTTGGCAGCAATTGGTGGCTGGCACTTGACCCAACTTGATGTTCATAATGCATTTCTTAATGGGGATCTTGATGAGGAAATATATATGGACTTGCCACCAGGTTACAGGCTTCAAGGGGAGTCTTCTCAACAAAATAAAAATCTATTTTGCAAGTTACATAAATCAATTTATGGTTTAAAACAAGTCTCAAGGTAGTGGAACACAAAATTCACTACTGCCCTCGTTTCTATCGGCTTTCAGCAGTCCAAGAGCGATTATTCTTTATTTACTAAAACTGAGGTAAATGGTTTTACAGCACTCTTATTCTATGTTGATGATATAATTGTGGGAAGCAACAATTTATCTTCTATCCAAGCTGTAAAGACCTTCTTGCATAGCCAATTCAAGATAAAGGACCTTGGTCCTTTGAAATTCTTTTTGGCGATAGAAGTGGCTAGAAATACTCATGGAATTCACATTTGCCAAAGGAAATACACTCTTGAAATCTTAGAGGATGCTGGGCTGCTTGGTTGCAAACCTGCAAATACCCTCATTGCAACAAATCACAAACTCTCACACTCCTCCACTGATGTGTTAGCAGATGGTGCAACCTATCGAAAATTAATTGGGAGACTTATCTACTTAACAATTAGTAGACCAGATATCACATATGCTGTGAGTATTCTAGTCAATTCATGGATAAAACATCTGGAATTCACCTACAGTATGCTCATAGGGTCTTGAAGTACCTAAAGAGCTCAATTGGCGAAGGCATCTTATTCTCGGCTAAATCATCTTTACATTTAAAAGCTTATAGTGATTCTGATTGGGTGGCATGTCTTGAGACTCGAAGATCGATCACTAGTTTTTGCATATTTCTTGGAGACTCATTGTCAGTTGGAAATCCAAAAAGTAAGCTACAATATCTCGATCTTCTGCTGAGGTAGAATATCGAGCATTAGCATACACATGCTGTGAAGTTATTTGGTTAATCACATTTCTAAAGGACTTTAACATTGAGCATAAGCAACCAGCTTTGTTGTATTGCGATAATCAATCTGCAATCCATCTCACCAAGAACCCCATTTTTCATGAAAGAACAAAATACATTGAGTTGGATTACCATTTTGTTCGAGAAAAAGTTGTTGCTGGTATGGTCATTCCAGTACATGTAAGCTCAAAATTCCAACTAGCATACATTTTCATCAAAGTTCTCCCAGTTGTAAGCTTCCATTTTCTATTATTCAAGATGGGCATCCTCAACATATTTGCCCATCTTGAGGGGAAGTCTCAAAATTCAAATAGAGATATTCAAGATAATAGACACCACAAAACACAAGAGTTGCAGTGAAAACATGCAAGAGCAGAGTAGAGACATGCATATGCAAAGGAAAGATATGCAATGACAAAACTTCATGCACAAGCAATAAAGCACCATCTATAGGCTGATTTCCCATGCTTACCTTTTTGCTTATTGTCCTTAGTGTATATAACAGTATATTAAATTAAATAAAGTAGCAGTAGAATTAATTAGCACTTACTTTTTACTGATACAAGCAACGTGGATCTGGTTGTATATATATAGGGACTTTGTATTGTAATTCACTGCAAAAAAAAAAAAAAAGGATCAATACATTGAGAAATAGATTTTTCTCCTTCAACCTTCTTTGTGTCATTTACCTTTAGCTTTAACTTTCAATAGATCATTATGATTAAATTTTGGTTCATTTATATTATTTGAATATTAGTGTGACAACGAGAGGAGGCTAGCTCCCATCGTGGCATCCCCCCCAGCTTAATGACCAAGTGTAGTCATAGATTAGATGCAGCTTTTTCCCCCTAAATAGTTCAAGGAGTTACTTATTCCCTAGAATAACGTGAAGAATGAAATTTATATTGAGGCGGCGGTTCTTAGGCTATGAAATACGTGTAGTGTTGTTCTCATTTTTAATTTTGATCACCTATCACACTTTATCATCATTGAAAAGGAAACCCGAAGAAGGAAAAAGGCTCGCGGAACAATTTCAACTCGATCCATTCTTCTGTTATATATATTTTATATTTATGCTAATGTTTCTGTTATATTTTATATTTATGCTATGATTATATCTTGGATTATTCGTATTAACACTATACCTTCTGGTTTATTGTATTAGCATTATATCTTGGATTATTCATATTAGCACTATACCTTCCACATATCAATATACATACAATTGAGGAAAACAATGCCTCTTAACATGGTATCAGATCAATTGATTGACTGGTAGTGTCATTGATCAATGGCTAAGCCTATCTCTTCCTCACTCCCACAGCCTTCTTCATCCTTTATCTCTTCTTTCTCACACGTAGTCACCACTAAACTCACCACTGAGAATTATCTACTTTTGAAGGTTCAGATTTCTACGTGCATACCTTAGAGAACAAGATCTCTATGGATAGGCAGATGAAACTCTTCCTTCTTCTAGCCAATCTTTCCCTTTTAGGATAGAGACTACTCCCAAACCAAACCCAGAATACCTTACCTAGAAGGAAACCAACCAGCTTGTTCTCAACGTTTTTTTATCTTCCTTGTCTAATTCAATTCTTGGCCATGTTCTCACTGCATCTACTGCTCGGTCCCTCTAGCATTCCTTTCAAACACTATTTGCTTCACAATCCCAAGCAAAGGAGTTTTAAGTGTGTTTTCAACTCACAAATTTGTCTAAAGGAGATCAATCCATAACAAAATATCTTGGCAAGGTTTGCTACCTTGCCAATACACTAGCCACTATTGACAATCCTTTACTGGATAAGGAGATTGTCACCTATTTACTCAATGGGCTTGGCCCAACTTATGAGTCATTCATAACCTTAATCACCACTCGATATGACCCTATGTTTTCAACCGAACTCTAACAACTCTTCTTGATTCATGAAAGCAGAATCTCTCGATCTACCAAATCAACCTCTGATTTTTCTACAAAGTATAGTTCATATGATGGTCGTGAACATAGAGGACGTGGTGCTTTTTGTGGTGGCAGACAAGGTTGAAGTAGAGGACGATCTCCTGGACGTGGTGGACGTTTTCCCTCTAGAACCTTTTCTAAAACACCTGGGTACCCAACGCCCAACATGTCAAGTTTGTAACAAACATGACCATGTCACCACCAGTTTAATCACTCTAACCAAACAGAGCCCCCACAATTCTTCTCTGCAAATTTTACTACTCCAAAGCCAAATTTATCCACTCCAACACCACCCTCACACTCAAGTCCCACCTGATACCCAGACTCTGGGGCCACCAACCACCTCACTCATGATCTCAGTAACCTCAACCTCTCCAATGAATCTTATGTGCTACTAACGCAATACATAGGTGATGGATCGTGCCTTCCCATTCAAGATTCAGGAGACTCCTATTTTATCTTCAATTCTTCCTCTTTTAAATTGGGTAATCATCTTCACATTCTTGATATCTCTAAAAATTTTGTCTTTATGCTTCAATTATGCCTTCATAACAATTGTTTTTTTTTTTAGTTTCATGCCACCCATTTTTGTGTGACGGATACTCAGAGCAAGAGGTGCCTTCTCACCAGACCGACTAGAAAGGGGCTCTACCTATTTCCTCCAACAATAAACTTGTCCTCCTCCACTTTTGCTTCCACTCATCTTGGCGAGCGTACCTCCCTCCCTCAATGGCATCACTGTCTTAGCCACCCATCACAAGATATCGTCTTCGTTGTTGTGCATACCAACTGTTTGCCTATTATTCACACACTTTGTTTCAAATGTACAGCATGTCCTCTTGCTAAGAGCCACCAACTCCTTTATGTATTAACCAGGCCCAAATCTTCTAAGCCCTTAGAGAAAGAAAGTGCTAATTTATAGGGCCCAACTCCTATAATTTCACATAGTGGTTATTGATACCATGTTGTTGATCATTTTACTCGTTACACGTGGTTCTTCCCATTAAAATTAAAATTGGATGTTCAACATATTTTCAATACTTTTCTTCCTTCATTAAACGGCTTTTCAATACTAAATTTCTTAACCTTCAAAGTAATGGTGGGATTAAATTCAAGCCTATCACCACATAGTGCATTAAGCTGGGATTAATCACCACTTCTCTTGTCCATATACTCATCAACAAAATAGACTAATAGAATGTAAGTATCAACATATTGTCGAAACTAGGCTTGCTCTACTAGCCCATTCTTCCTTTCCCCTCTCCTTATGGGTTGAAGCATATGAAACATCTATTTATCTAATTAATTTGCTCCCCTCCAAGGTTCTGAATTATAAATCATCACATTTTAAGGTCCATCACAAAGAACCAGATTACACTTTTTTGAAAGTATTTGGGTGTCAGTGTTGGCTCAATCTTAAACCATACAACAAAAATAAATTGAACTACAGGTCCATTTCCTATGTTTTTTTGGGCTATAGCCCAACTTATAAAGATTAAAAGTGTTTATAGCCCATTAGCAAAAGGTTATACATCTCACGGGACGTCCTCTTTTATGAGGATTCATTTTTCATATTCTACTCCTTAGTCCAACCCCACTTTCACGGCCCAGATCTCAATACACACATCTTTTCCACTTTTTAGTCCACATACACCTTTGAATCTCGACCCATTCCCATGACTTGCTTCTCAGCCTTCTCTTAATACATCAAATAGTCTCATTTTCTCAAAAAACCCTAACTCCCACTCCATAAATTCACCCGCCTCCTTAGAAAACCTAATCTCCCTCTACCTTTAATGTCTCATCTCCTTCCTTACAGTATGTTCTCTCACCCTCTCATTCTCACTTCGACATCCCTCGACCTTCCTCTTCCTCTTTTGTTCCTCCTTCATCTCCTATAATAATTCGAAGTCATACCAATTCCTTGCATCCTTGACAAATCACAGATGGCACGGTTCCTTTCCCTTAGCGTCATTGTCTCAGCACCACCATGGAGGTTATAGATGAACCCACCAGCTTCATTGTTGCCTCTAAATTCCCTAACTAGTATGATGCTATGTCTCTTGAGTATAATGCCTTGATTCAAACCAACACATGGACCTTGGTACCCCCTCATCCCCCCTTTAATGTCATTTAGTCCAATCGTTAAAGTAACTACTATACGGTTGATTCTTTCTATTGCTATTAGTCAGGATTGGCCATTGTACCAAATAGACATTCAGAATGACTTTTCACATGGTTCTTGTTTTTATGTAGCAATCTTAGGACTTTATAGATAAGAATTATCCTCATAACGTGTACAAACTTAACAAAACCATCTATGGCCTAAAGCAAGCTCCTAGAGCCTAGTTTGCATAATTGAATACTTGACTTAGTGAGTATAGCTTCTCTGCCTCCTATGCTGATCCCTCCTTATTTATTTTGCATTCCAATGAATTATATATATTTCTGTTGATTTATATTGATGAAATAATTATAACATCATCAACACCAGAAGGTATGGATTCTATTTTATTTGTGTTGGCCAATGCTTTCCCTGTCAAGAATCTTGGTTGTTTGTCATATTTTCTTGGGATTGAAATTGATTATTCTGACTCTGGTATTTTCTTATCTCAAAGAAAGTATATTAAGAATTTACTAGCTCACAATATTATGCTTAGTGCAAAACCTGTCTCATCTCCAATGGCAACTTCACTTAAGCTATCCCAATTTGATACTCCTAAATTTTCTAATTCTACCTTATTTAGAAGTATTTTAGGTGGCCTAAAATACTTGTTTATGACTCGACCTAACATAGTTTTTGCAGTAAACCAAGTATGTCAATTTATGCATTGTCCTAAAGTGCCACATTGGTCTGCTCTTAAGACAATGCTTACATACCTCAAGTCCATACTCAACAATGACATGTTTTTTAAATTATCCTCCAAGCTCGCTTTTCAGGCCTATAACGTTGCTGATTTAGCAGGTTGTCCCGATGACAAAAGTTCTACTGGTGGTTTTCGTTTATTCCTTAGACATCATCTTATATCTTAGAGTTCAAAGAAACAAACAACAATGGCAAAGTCTAGCACTAAAGCCGAGTACAAGTCCCTTGCCACTATAGCTGCCGAGTTAATTTGGCTCTAGACTTAGAATTTTTCAAAGAACTTGTCAGCCACATTTTTTATGATGTGACAACATTTTGGCAACATGCCTTTCTGCCAATCCAGTCTATAATTTAAGCATAAAATATTTAGATATTGACTACCATTTTTTCCGTGATAGAGTGGTTGCAAAAACCCTGAAAGTTTCTTTTTGTTCATCCAAAGATCAATTAGCCAATGTACTTACAAAATCACTTGTTTCAGATAAATTTGCTAATCTTTAGGACGAGTCTCACTAATATAGATACCCTAATGGACCTGAGGGGGCATTTGTTTTTCTGTTATTTCTATTATTTGATACTCTGTAACATAATTGACTCTCTTGTAAAGTGTATAAATATACACTATTGTCACATATCAATATAACATAGAATTCAAGAAAACAACGCCTCTAACAATTCGATTCCAATAAATATAAATAATGATTTGGTAAAAAATGTAGAAAGCAATCACGCACCAAGACATGGAAAAATTATGATTTAAATTAATTATGTACTGGAACAAGTTTTTGTTCGTTCTTCTATCATCCCCTAAATAATACCTTCTGATGGATCAGGTGTTCAACATAAACACACCATTTTAATTAGTAATTATCATATGATCGCATTGTAGAGGAGCAATGCATAGAACAAAAGAACAATTTGTTGCTCGCAACCCTCCATCTCTAGATCTCTCCCTCCCCCTTCTCTCTCTCTGTGTGGAAACTCTCAACAAGTTGCCCCCAACTCTCCCTCCCTCTCTCTCTTTTCTAGAACTGAGTTGAATGAAAGAAAGAGCAAAAAGTTAATAGTGATGTCTGCAATGGTTTCAACAACAATTTTTAGTTGATACTTTCAATTTCTGTTTGTAAAATATTAATGTTGTAGATGGTGGATGACCACATGAAAAAGTGTGTGCGTGTGTGTGCACGTTCATCTTGTGAAAAATATGTTTTCAATGGAATGTGGATATGTGAAACTATTGAAATAAACATCCTGATTTTGGAAAAAGCCAGAGATTCCATGATTCATGGCAATCTTTTAATAAGTATAGAAGAACAAAAGGAAATGTGATACTTTTTATAAGGTGATTGTAATGGTCCCTCCTATTGTACTATCTAATCCAAAGTCTTATTATCTCCGGAGTCCAAGTTGTTATTCATTTTTCATTTTGATCAATCTTAAAAAATAACTTTTAAAATACCAAAGTTATCCTTTTGTACCCCAATTCAAAATAAAAGTTGTAATGTGCATCCTTAAACAAGAAAATGTTACATAGTGCTTGCTAAAAATATTGCTAGAAATGTTTTCAAAATAATATATATTATAATTATTATTAATAATATTTTGGGATTTATTTTTGGAAGTTATGAATTATTTTGAAAAGAGAAAAGATATGAAAAGTTATTAGGTTTCTTGTGTTTCGGATTTACAAATTAATCATAAGCCTTGAATGGCTTAGAGGTATTTGTGGCTTCAATCTAAGCCATGGTAATGGATTCAATCCATACCTCCTTCAATTGGAGGAGTTTATGCTTATTTAGCAGCACTCCTACTCTAAGAGGCATGCGGCCATGCACCCCAATATTTGGGGCTGAAGGAGCACAACGCACGGGATGAGCATGCGTCATAGTGCACACGCAAGCGCTACAACGCGTCATGAGGTGTGGCAATGCATGAAAAAAATTAAATTCACAAAGTGCTAACTGTGTGACTCAAACCTGTGCAAAAAGGATGGAAAGAAACCAGTGTGACCTCTGGACCAAGTCTAACACATATGTTAGTTGACAGCCGGTTTAATATATATACCGGTTTGTATCAAATTACAGAAAGTAAAAAGTTATAACTTTTCATTCCCATCATTTAGTCATCTATAAATAGACCCATTGACCATTCATTTCAAATATTCAGAATTTTGAAGTTATCTCTCTCTCTTCTAAAAGTCTTCATTTCTTCAAAACATAACGTTCGGATCTATTCGTTCGACATAGAATATATTTCTAATCTCTTGATTGAATAATAAAATCTAAGGATATTTAAAATCTAATTTCGTTTGTGCATAACACAATTAGTCAAACAAGACTTGTTCTGGACTTCATTGCATTTTTGAGACAAATTTGCTTATAATCCATATGCATACCATTATTGGTGGGGACAAATATTATCTTAAGTGAAATTCGTAATATGTCTTGAAATAAACTTTTCTCTCACTATTTTTTATTTTTGTAGCCCCTTTGCACCAACAATCTTAAGACAATATTTGATTATGAATGACACATAGTTTGAGAGTGTTTGCTTCAAGTTTTATAAAACTTAAACATTTTTATGGAGCCAATTTTCGACGCTGGAAAAGAAAATGCCTTTTCTCCTCACCAGTCTCAAAGTGGTTTATGTTCTAACCACTCATAGGCTGTTTGCAAATGAAAATGAGACAATCACTCAAAGTTAGGAAAGAATCAAATGGCAACAAGGTAACTGCATTTGCAAGGGTCACATTTGCAATGCAATGCAATGTTTGGCACATTGTTTGATACTTACCAGAATAAAGCAACCACTAAGGATCTATGGGACGCATTTGAGGCTAAGTATCTTTTAGAAGATACTACAAGTAATAAATTTATAGTGTTGCCCAGATGACTAATACAAGAGGAGGGATGAATTGAGTTGTATTAAAAAATTAATAATTATAAATCAAGTATACAATATAAAATATAAACAAAATATGAAACAGTAATAAATATAAAGAGAAAAAGTAAGAGAAAAGCAAACTCAGTATGTTAACGAGATTCGGCCCCACTGTCTACGTCCTCGCCTCAAGCTACCCCTTGAGGATCCCCAAATCCACTATTCAATCTCCTTTAGGTGGAGATAGATTATTATACATTTGAACAGCATCACTCCAAAAAATCCGTGTAGAACACCCTCTACACTTCCAATCACCTCACACTTGGTGATTTAACTATTTCCCGTGTAGAACACCTTCTACACTTCCAATTACCTCACACTTGGTGATTTAACTATTCCCTATGTAGAACATCTTCTACATACACAAGGGTTATACACACCCTTTTACTGATTTAAGAATTGATAGTGGGTAGGCTATCAGAAAACACTCCTCAATGAGTGAAATAAAAACAATACAGAACAAATTATATCTCTCAAAATAAACAAGGGTTCAGACTCAATGCTTAGAGAAGAGAGAATGAAAACTTTGAATGAATGTTGTATGCTCTTGGTATTGTAAATGTGAAGCTCTCAAATGATCTATTTATAGGCATATGAGACTTCATATTCAAATTTAAAAAGATTCACATGTTAAAGACATCATCATTCACTTTTCAAAAATTTCAAATCTAATCTTTTTACTTTTTGCATGTGACAAAAGGAACACACTTTTATTTTCAAAAATTTCAAATCTAATCTTTTACTTTTTGCATATGACAAAAGGAGCACACTTTACTTTTCAAAATTTTCAAACAAAGATATCTACATTTTGCATAAGTCAAGAAAAGCATCCATCACTTTTGAAAATATTCAAATAAAACATGCACATATGAAAGATGACAATCAATCATCTTAATATTTTCAAAATTCAAACTTTTAATCATGTCATGCACATGTGAAAGATGACAATCAATCATCTTTCAAAATTTTCAAATTTCAAACATTTAATCATGTCATGCACATGTGAAAGATGACAATCAATCATCTTTCAAAATTTTCAAATTTAATTTTCAAAATATTCATGCACATGTGGAAAATATATTTTAATGCTTTATGATAAAATATTAATTTTGAGCCTTAATCCTAATTTCGAATTTTTAAGAGATTTACAAAATTATTCTATGATTTTAATTTGAACTTGTTCTCTTCTTACTCATGCTTGCTTCCTTGATGTGCTTGATTCTATTGTGTGGACAACTTGAGTTTGAGACTCCTTTATTCTTTGAATTCATTTGTTATTATCAAAGTTCATGTATAGATTTACACGAAACTTGAAACCTTGAGTTCAACAATCTCCCCCTTTTTGATGATGACAAATATTTGATAGAACCTGAAACCTGTATTAATACTTAAGCTTCCCCTGAGAATGTGCGTTAGTTTTTCAAGCAAAAATATAAATATAATTCCAAACATATATAACAAGTTTAGCAATTTAAACAATGTTAATGTTCTAGTCTAAAACTTCTCCCCCTTTTGGCATCATTAAAAAGGAATTATAATTAGCTCAGTAAGATATATTCCTATAATAACCAATAAACAAATAAAACGCTACGTTAGTAGAGACTGTAGAAGTTAGAACCACCCATGTCCGACAAAATCTGCAAAGGTTGAAGCCGAATTTTATCATCTCGGTGCGGAAGAAGATTTAATTCCGCTTGATGTTATTGACGAATTAGATGTTCTAGAAATTTAAAGTTGAATAATTAAAATTATTCGCGTCCGCCAAAGACAGCAAAAGTTACAGGCCTAGCTCTGGCAATGCGGTGCGGAGCCATGCATGTCCAACAAAATCTACAATTGTTAGAAGTCTAACTCTAGCAATTCGGTGCGGAGCTACGCGTGTCTGACAAAACCTGCAAAGGTTGGAGGCCTAGCTCTAGCAGTCGGTGCAAAAGCAGATTTAAATCCGCGTGATATTGTTGACAAATTAAATATTATCGTGATTTGAAAGATGTTGTTTAAAAGACCGTTTTCACCTGTCGGATACTCAAATAAATTTTCACCCCATTCATTGATCCAGTTTCTGTTTATTCAAAACGATAGAATGGCAAAAAAAATTTCGTCTGATAATCTTCCGGATTTGAATCAGGAACTGTCTCAACCAGTCATTTTATCTCATGAGGTTGTCAACACCATAATAGAAGCAGAAATGCATTTTTCAAATAGAAGTGATTCTGAGGTTGTTGCAGCATAAAAAACTCTCAGTGCTCAATATGCTGCCTCTGTTACGACCATGTCTCGGAGATTACTAGCGAGGGCAAATGAGGTTGATCGACTTAACAATCAAATATCTGTTCTGCATCAAAAACTTGTAAATAAAGGTAGAAAGAATAAGAGATTAAACCAAGAAAATAAAGATTTGACGGAATTAGCTCGTGTTTTGAAACTTCAAATAGAGGAATCGGAACGAGTAAAAGTTCAAGTATAGAGTCAACATCAGCAGATAATGGCAGCGTTTCACGAGAGAAATATGGACAATTATAATTAATCTCGCTAGTTTAGTTCGGTAACTTTTGACAATATGCATCCGGCATATCTTGTAAACTTGACTAAGTAAGATTTGAAGAGATGACAGTTTATCTTCTACTTATTTCCATCTTTATAAAAGCAATCCTTAGCTTTATCTAATCCGCATCAAATCTTCTTTTCATTGTTGTAGTTCATCTTCATTCTCACTTTACAAAATCTTAATGGCTCATCAATTCTCCTTCAGTGCTTCTCGTGATCAATCTATTTCTTCATCTGTCGTAAGTGCCATGAAGCAGCAAAACACTGATTTGGCTAATAAATCAAATCATGATGCCATTTACGAGCTTGTGGGTCTCGGGACTCGATACTCAAATTCCATTGTTACTTTTTCCGCTCGGTTGCAGTCTAAAATCCGCGAAATAGAGAAACTTAATGAGAAGATCGATATTCTTCAATGACTTGTTCAAGCATCTAACAAAAAAATAGTAGACTTAAAACAACAGAATAAGGATTTAAAATCCTTACTTGCATCTGCATTTCGATTGCCTAATCCTTTAGATAAGGATGGCATGATGATTTATGAGGAGCAAATGCATTTGAATGATGAGGCTAAACGTCTCAAGTTTCTGTAGGTCATTTGAGATAATAGAATAAAAGTATCTAGCAGATATTCATGGCATGCATAATTCCTATTTTTCTTCTAATCATGCATAGTTTATTTTCTGATAGGGGTTTTGTGAAAATTTCTGCCAATTGATCATGTGTACCAGTGAATTCTAATACAATATCGCTCTTCTGCACATGATCTTTAAGAAAATGATATCTAATTTCAATATGTTTGGTCTGAGAATGTTGTATTGGATTCTTTGAAAAATTTATAGCACTTATATTTATTACATTTAATTGGAATGTGATTGTATATAAGTTTAAAATCCTCAAGTTGTTGCTTCATGTAAAGAACTTGAGCACAACAACTGCCTACAGCAATATACTCTACCTCAGTAATAAATAATGCAACAGAATTTTCTTTTTACTAAATCATGAAACAAGTGCATGACCTAAGAAATGACATGTTCTACTAAAACTTTTTCGATCATTTTTGCAACCAGTATAATCGGTACCTGAATAACTAATAAGATCGAAAGAAGTGTGTTTAGGATACCATAACTCTAAGTCAATGGTACTGGCAAAATATCTAAAAATCCGCTTGACTGCAATCAAATGAGATTGTTTTGGAAATGATTGAAAACATGCGCATAAACATATACTGAACATAATATCAGGTCTACTAGTTATCAAATATAATAAACTACTAATCATACATCGATATACATTTGAGTCAACTGACTTACCGCTTTTATCTTTATCAAGTTTAGTGCTTGGATTCATTGATGTTCCAATTACCTTCGCACGTTCCATCTCAAATTTTGAGTAACTTTTTGATATATTTTGACTGATTAATAAATGTTCCACTTTTTACTTGCTTGATTTGCAATCCGAGAAAGAAATTAAGTTCTCTCATCATGCTCATTTCAAATTCTTCCTGCATATTCTTAACAAAATCTTGACACATATTCATTAGTAGCACCAAATATTATATCATCTACATAAATTTGAATTAGAAGAATATCATTCTATTCATACTTGATGAAAAGAGTTATATCGATCTTTCCTCTTGAAAAACATTTTTCAATAAAAAAAAACTATTTAAGAAAACACTTTTAACATCCATTTGAAAAAATTTGAAATCTTTATAACAAGTATATGTAAGTAGCATTCGAATAGCTTCTAATCTTGCGACTGGTGCATATGTCTCATCATAATCGATTCCTTCTTCTTGATTGAAACATTGGGCCACTAGTCGAGCCTTATTTCTAGTAATGACTCCGGACTCATCTTTCTTATTTCTAAAAATCCATTTTGTTCCAATAATAGTATGATTTTTGGGTCTAGGAACAAGTGTCCAAACATCATTTCTTTCAAATTGATTAAGCTCTTCTTACATAGATAGAATCCAAGATTCATCAAGAAGTGTTTCATCAATATTTTTAGGTTCAATCTGAGATAGAAAAGCAATATGATTGCAAATATGTCTAAGAGATGATCGAGTGCTTACACCTCGTGAAGGTTCTTCCAGAATTTGTTCTATTGGATGATATTTCACATGTTTTCACTGTTTGGTTGCATCTTGTACTAAGTCTTGATGATCTTTCCTTCTATTTTCATGATCTTCCTTTTTGAATTGTCTCCAAATATCACGCATCCTTCTTCTTTAGAAGTGAAGTCAATAAATTTAGTTTTGTCTCATGTCACGTATCTTGAGTATCCGTTATCTAAAAACCATTTACTTTTACCTGTAGAAGACTTCATGCATACCTACAAAAACAATTAAAAAAAAATTCTTGGTACCCAAGTTCTTTGGGTCCTTTATTTATTAGTATTAAAAGAAACAAGATTCTTAGGTACCCATATGGCCCTAATAGTCATTGTATGTTTTCTTCTAATAGGACAAGCAAGATAATTATTACCATTTTTATTACAAAAATTGCAAATAGCATGTGACATATACGAAGAACTTGAGTGATTATAATAGTATCCTTTTTTAACAAAATTATTTTTATGAAAATAATTTTGAATATTGGACTTTGATGTAGAAGGATTATCAAAGAAATTTTTATAAGGTTTGTATTTTTGTTTTGACATATATCACAAGCCTGCCTTGTCAAAAACACATATTTGACTACCAAGAAGTTTTTCAAAATTTTTTTTTCCATTCGTAAAATTTTCAATAATATTTTCTAAATCAGTTTTCTTTTTCTTCAACTCAAGATTTTCATCTTTCAAAATAATACTTTCTTTTCTTAAAATATCAATTTCGTTTGTTAAAGAGGAATTTTTTTTTTTTTCAAAACAGTATACTTGATACCCAGTTTTTCAAATTCCTCATATACCTCTTCTAAAACATTTTGCAATTCTTCATATGAAAGATCTTCAATATTATCAAAATTTGTTACCTTAATGTCATCTTTAGCCATAAGACAAAAATTTGCCGATTCTCCATTGCTTGTTTCACTATCTGAGCTACTTGAATCATCATCCCATGTAGCTTTCATTATTTTTTTGCCTTTGTTTCGATCTGAATCCTTTTTGGAAAACTTTTTGAAGGATTTTCTTGGAGGAATTTTATTTTTCTTTAAAAACTTCTGAATTCTTCTTGTTATCATCACAACTTCTTCATCTTTGTCGTTATTTTCCTCATCTTCATCACTTTCACTTTCATATGGAACAACTTTAAGTGCCAAGCTCTTCTTTGGCTTTCCTTCTTCTTCTCCTCTTTTCAATGTGTACTCATGGGTGATAAGTGACCCGATGAGTTCATTCACTTCGAGTTTCTTGAGGTCTCTAGCTTCAAGAATCACTGTCACTTTTGACTCCCAACATTTTGGTAGAGAGTTGAGAATTTTTCTTATTATCTCCACTTTGGAATAAACTTTGCCAAGAGCTGTCAAGCTATTTATGATGTTAGTAAAACGAGTGTGCATACTAGAAATAGATTCATCATCATTCATCTTAAACATTTCATATTCATGAGTAAGAATATAAATTTTTGATTCCTTGACTTGAGAAGTTCCTTCATAAGTAACTTCCAAGTTATCCCAAATTTCCTTTACTATAACGCAAGTCATTACTCTATTAAACTCATTACCATTAAGAGCATTATATAATAAATTCATAACAATTAAATTCAAAGTATAAAGTCTATCGTCTTCATGATCAAACTCTTCTTCTTCCTT
The DNA here is from genome assembly GCA_036898215.1 of Platycarya strobilacea. Classification (NCBI taxonomy): domain Eukaryota; kingdom Viridiplantae; phylum Streptophyta; class Magnoliopsida; order Fagales; family Juglandaceae; genus Platycarya; species Platycarya strobilacea. The sequence goes on from CM072559.1 coordinate 34,764,410, forward strand.
TTTGACCTTTACTCCATCAATCACTTTTGTTGGAATATAAGGTCCATTTACAACGCATTTCCAGATTTCTCAACCTTGAGCCTAAATGAATATTTTCATTCTAACTTTCCAGTATGAGTAATTTTCTCCGCAAAAGAGTGGAGGCCGACTGCTGGATTGACCTTCACCAAATGAAGCTGCAATGTTAGCCATAAGATCTTAACTCAAAAGATAGTTAATCTTATAATAGAGCTCTAGCTCTGATACCAATTGTTGCCCAGATGACTAACACAAGAGGGGGAGTGAATTGAGTTGTATTAAAAAATTAACAATTATAAATCAAGTATACAATATAAAATATAAACAAAATATAAAACAGTAATAAATATAAAGAGTAAAAGTAAGAGAGAAGCAAACTCAGTATGTTAACGAGATTCGGCCCCATTGCCTACGTCCTCGCCTCAAGCTACCCCTTGAGGATCCCCAAATCCACTATTCAATCTCTTTTAGGTGGAGATAGAAACCTATTACACCTTTGAGCAGCACCGCTCCAAAGAATCCGTGTAGAACACCCTATACACTTCCAATCACCTCACACTTGGTGATTTAACTATTTCCCGTGTAGAACACATTCTACACTTCCAATCACCTCACACTTGGTGATTTAACTATTCCCTGTGTAAAACACCTTCTACACACACAAGGGTTATACACACCCTTTTACTGATACAAGAATTGATAGTGGGTAGGCTATCAGAAAACACTCTTCAATGAGTGAAATAAAAACAATACAGCACAAACTATATCTCTCAAAATAAACAAGGGTTAAGGCTCAATGCTTATAGAAGAGAGAATGAAAACTTTGAATGAATATTGTATACTCTTGGTATTGTAAATGTGAAGTTCTCAAATGATCTATTTATAGGCATATGAGACTTCATATTCAAATTTAAAAAGATTCACATGTCAAAGATATCATTATTCACTTTTCAAAAATTTCAAATCTAATTTTTTTACTTTTTGCATGTGACAAAAGAAGCACACTTTTCTTTTCAAAAATTTCAAATCTAATTTTTTACTTTTTGCATATGACAAAAGGAGCACACTTTACTTTTCAAAATTTTCAAACAAAGATATCTACATTTTGCATAAGTCAAGAAAAGCATCCATCACTTTTGAAAATATTCAAATAAAACATGCACATGTGAAAGATGACAATCAATCATCTTAATATTTTCAAAATTCAAATCTTTAATCATGTCATGCACATGTGAAAGATGACAATCAATCATCTTTCAAAATTTTCAAATTTCAAACATTTAATCATGTCATGCACATGTGAAAGATGACAATCAATCATCTTTCAAAATTTTCAAATTTAATTTTCAAAATATTCATGCACATGTGGAAAATATATTTTAATACTTTATAATAAAATATTAATTTTGAGCCTTAATCCTAATTTCGAATTTTTAAGAGATTTACAAAATTACTCTATGATTTTAATGTGAACTTGTTCTCTTCTTGCTCATGCTTGCTTCCTTGATGTGCTTGATTCTATTGTATGGACAACTTGAACTTGAGACTCCTTTATTCTTTGAATTCATTTGTTATCATCGAAATTCATGTGTAGATTTACACGAAACTTGAAATCTTGAGTTCAACATATAGCTACAAAATTTTTCAATTACACAATGGTAGATTCTAGGCCTATTGTTGACCAATTCAATGAGATTTTACATATTCTTAATCAATTTTCTCAATACGAAATGAAAATAGATGAATCCATATCAATTTCATCCATTATTGATAAACTTCCTCAATCATGGAAAAACTATAAAAGAAATTTGAAACACATAAGAAAAGAAATGTCTTTAGAAGAATTAGGCCAACATCTCCGTATATAAGAAGAGATCAGGCTTAGAGACATTAATGAAGAGCATGATTATTTGACTTTCAATATGCATATGGTAGAGGAAGGAAAGACCCACAAACCCAAACAATCCAAAGAATTCGGATATGAAAATCGGAAGAGAAAGAATAATTTTGGAAAAAAATAAAGTCACTTCCAAAATGACAATCAGAAGAATTAAGGAGTATGTTGCTTCTATTATGGCAAGCATGGTCATAACATAAGAGACTGTTGTTTTCTTGGGAAGAAAAGGCAGGACTCTGGTTCTAGAGTGAATCTTGAAGTAATGATCTTTGAGAACAACACTCTTGAAGGAGAAAATTATTGGTGGATTGATTCAGGAGCAACAAGGCATGTATGTAAAGACAAAAGCCTATTCAAAAGAAGTATGAGCCAATGGAAGACGATCATGTTCTTTACATGGGAAATGCATCCACTGTCGTGGTTAAAAGTAAAGGGACAATTAAATTGGAGTTTACCTCCAAAAAAGTTCTTACTCTCAATAATGTGTACCATGTACCAAAAGTTACAGAGAATCTTGTATCTAGTACTCTTCTGAATAAGTATGGGTTTAAATTGATTTTTTAGTCAAATAAATTTATACTAACCAAAATGGTAATTTTGTGGGGAAAAGACATTTGAATGAAGGCATGTTCAAACTTGATATTAATAATTAAATTAATATTTTACTTATGTTGCCCAGATGACTAACACAAGAGGGGGGGTGAATTGGGTTATATTAAAAAATTAATACTTATAAACTAAATATACAATATAAAATATAACCAAAATATAAAACAGTAGGAAATATAAAGAGTAGGATAAGAGAAAGCAAACTCAGTATTTTTACGAGGTTCAGCCCCACTGCCTACGTCCTCGTCTCAAGCTACCCCTTGAGGATTCCCAAATCCACTATTCAATCTCCTTTAGGTGGAGATAGAAACCTATTACACCTTTGAGCAGCACCGCTCCAAAGAATCCGTGTAGAACACCCTCTACACTTCCAATCACCTCACACTTGGTGATTCAACTATTCCCTGTGTAGAACACCTTCTACACACACAAGGGTTATACGCACCCTCTTACTTCCAATCACCTCACACTTGGTGATTTAACTATTCTCCGTGTAGAACACCTTCTACACACACAAGGGTTATACACACCCTCTTACTGATACAAGAATTGATAGTGGGTAGGCTATCAGAAAACACTCCTCAATGAGTGAAATAAGAACAATACAGCACAAACTATATCTCTCTCAACAAGAACAAGAATTAAGGCTCAAAACTTTAGAAAAGAGAGAATGAGAGCTTTGAAAGAATGATGCAAAATTTAGCAATAGATGTGTAAGCTCTTGTTGTGATTTTTGCAAAACTCAAGTGAGCTATTTATAGGTAAATGAGTCTTCAATTTCAAATTTGAAAAGATTCCCATGTCAAATAAGAGCACTATTCACTTTTCAAAAAATTCAAATAAAAACATTTCCTTTTTGCATTTGTCAAAGACAACTCCATTCATTTTTCAAAGAAATCAAACCTAATCTTTTGCTTTTCATACAAGACAAAATGAGCATGATTTATTTTTCAAACCAAATCATCTTCTTTTTGCATATGTCAAAAAAAACACACAACCACCCTTTAAGATTTTCAAACAAATCATCTATCTTTTATATTTGTCAAAAAAACACACAACCACCCTTTAAGATTCTCAAACAAAATCATCTACCTTTTGTATTAGTCAAAAAAACACACCACCTCCCTTCAAGACTTTCAAACAAAATATGCACATGTCAAATATGATAATCAATCATCTTATAAAATCAAGCTTTTATAAAAAAAATATAATTTTCGAAATTATTTTGTTTGATGGTGTTATGCACATGTGAAAAACATAATTTTCAAAACTAAGACATTTAAAAATGTCTTGCATATGTGGAAAAAGTAATTTGATGTTTTATGAGAAAAAAGAGTAATTTGGAGCCTTAATCCAATTTCTAATTTTATCAAGAGATGTACAAAAATAATCTATGAGCTTCATTTGTAGACTTGATATCTTTCTTGCTCATGCTTGATTTCTTGATGTGTTTAGCTCCCTTCATGCATAGACAACTTGAGTTTGAGTTTTCAATATTATTTGTTATCATCAAAATTTATACGTACATACGAGACTTGAAACCTTGGGTTCAACAATCTCCCCCTTTTTGATGATGACAAATACTTAGTAGAAATCTGCGACCTGCAGTAATACTTAAGCTCCCCCTGAAAATATGCGTTAGTATTTCAAGAAAAATATAAACATGATTCTAACATATATAACAGGGTAGTATAATACTAGTATAAGACTTCTCCCCCTTTTGGCATCATTAAAAAGGAATCATAATTAGATCAATAAGATATATTCCTGCAATAACCAATAGATAAATAAAACGCTGCGTTAGTAGAGACTGTAGAGAATTCGGTGCGTAGCCACACGTGTTCGACAAAACTTGCAAAGGCTGGAGGCCTAGTTCCGGTAATTCGGTGCGGAAGGAGATTTTGTAAAGAGCTGAATAATTGAAACCACCCGTACCCGACAAAACCTGCAAAAGTTGGAGGTGTAGCTCTGGCAATTCGGTGCAAAGATTTGATCCGCTTGATGTTGCTGAAAAATGAGATATGATCATGATTTGTAAGTTTGTCTTGTTCTTATTTCCGTTTCTATAAGAGCAATCCTTAGCTTTATCTATTTCGCATCAAGCTTTCTTCTCATCTTTGCAATTTGCTTGCATTCTCATTCTACAATTTTTTCAATGGCTCGTAGAATTCCCTTCAGTGCTTCTCTTGATCAAGATTTGAGGTATCCTTCACCTCAGTCTCAATCTATTTCTGCATCTATCGTGGGTGCCATGAAGCAACAAGAGATTGATTTAGCTAATAAATCAGATCATGACGCCATTTACGAGCTTGTGGGTCTCGGAACTCGATACTCATCATCTATCGTTGCGTTTTCTGCTCGGTTGCAGTCCAAAACTCGCGAAATTGAGAAGCTTAACGAGACTGTATCTGTACTTCAACGACTTGTTTATGAGTCAAACAAAAAAATAGTAGAATTAAAGCAACAGAATAAGGATTTGAAATCCTTGCTTACCTCTTCATTTCGATTGCCTAATCCTTTAGATAAGGATGGCATGATGATTTATGAGGAGCAAATGCATTTGAATGATGAGGCTAAACGTCTCAAGTTTCTGTAGGTCATTTAAGATAATGAAATAAAAGTATCTAGCAGATATCCATAGCATGCATCATTCCTATTTCTCTTCTAATCATGCATAGTCTATCTTCTGGTAGGGGTTTTGTGAAAATGTCTGCCAATTGATCATGTGTACTAGTGAATTCTAATACAATATCGCCCTTTTGCACATGATCTCTAAGAAAATGATATCTAATTTCAATATGTTTGGTCCGAGAATGTTGTATTGGATTTTTTGAAAGATTTATAGCACTTGTATTATCACATTTGATTGGAATGTGATTGTACATAAGTTTAAAATCCTCAAGTTGTTGCTTCATGTAAAGAACTTGAGCACAACAACTACCCGCAGCAACATATTCTGCCTCAGCAGTAGATAGTGCAACAGAATTTTGTTTTTTACTAAACCAAGAAACTAGTGCACGACCTAAGAAGTGACATGCTCCACTAGTGCTTTTTCGATCTATTTTACAGCCAGCATAATCTGCATCTGTGTAACTGATTAGATCGAAAGATGTGTGCTTAGGGTACCATAACCCTAAGTTAATTGTACCACTAAGATATCTAAGAATGCGCTTAACTGCAATTAAATGTGATTCTTTTGGAGATGATTGAAAGCGTGCACATAAGCATACACTAAACATAATATCTGGTCTACTGGCTGTCAAATATAATAAGCTACCAATCATACCTCGATATAACTTCGAGTCAACTAGTTTACCGGTTTCATCTTTATCAAGTTTAGTGGATGGACTCATTGGTGTTCCAGTTTCCTTAGCACCTTCCATCCCAAATTTCTTCAGCAATTCCTTAATATATTTCGATTGATTGATGAATGTCCCACTTTTTGCTTGCTTAATTTGCAATCCGAGAAAGAATGTAAGCTCTCCCATCATGCTCATTTCAAATTCTTCCTGCATAGTCTTAGCAAAAACTTGGCACATATTTTCATTAGTAGCACCGAATATTATATCATCAACATAAATCTGAATCAAAAGAATATCATCATTTTCGTATTTAATAAAAAGAGTTGTATCAATTTTTCCTCTTGAAAAGCCTTTTTTAATCAAGAAACCACTAAGTCTCTCGTACCACGCTCTAGGAGCTTGTTTGAGTCCATATAGTGCTTTTGTGAGTTTGAAAACATGATTTGGAGAAATATGATTTTCAAAACCTGGAGGTTGCTCAACATATACCTCTTCATTTATAAAACCGTTTAAGAAAGCACTTTTAACATCCATTTGAAAAAGTTTGAACTCTTTATAACAAGCATATGCAAGTAGCATTCGAATAGCTTCTAATCTTGCGACTGGTGCATATGTCTCATCATAATCGATTCCTTCTTCTTGATTGAAACATTGGGCTACAAGTCGAGCCTTATTTCTAGTAATGACTCCAGACTCATCTTTCTTGTTTCTAAAAACCCATTTTGTTCCAATAATAGTATGATTTTTTGGTCTAGAAACAAGTGTCCAAACATTATTTCTTTCAAATTGATTAAGCTCTTCTTGCATAGCTAGAATCCAAGATTCATCAAGAAGTGCTTCATCAATGTTTTTAGGTTCAATCTGAGATAGAAAAGCAGTATGATTGCAAATATTTCTAAGAGATGATCGAGTGCTTATACCTCGTGAAGGTTCCCCCAGAATTTGTTCCACTGGATGATCTTTCACAAATTTCCACTGTTTGGTTGCATCTTGTATTAAATTTTGATGATCTTTCCTGATATCTCCATGTTGGACTTCCTCTATTGTGTTCTCTTTGTTGAGATTGAGACTTTCCGTATTATTTATACCTCCTGTTTCTTCATCAATAGATTTCTTGGAGAGTAGAGAATTAGATTCATCAAATACTACATGCATAGATTCTTGTACAGTCAAAGTCTTTTTATTGAATACTCTATAAGCTTTACTATTAGTAGAATACCCGAGAAAGATACCTTCATCAGATTTTGCATCAAACTTGCCTAAATTATCTCTGTCATTTAAAATAAAACATTTGCATCCAAATACATGAAAGTAACAAATGTTGGGTTTTTTCTCATTCCAAAGCTCATAGGGGGTTTTATCTAATTTAGACCTTAGCATAACTCTATTTATAACATAACATGCAGTACTTACCGCTTCAGCCCAAAAATAACTAGGCAAGTTGTTCTCATTGAGCATTGTTCTTGCCATCTCTTGAAGAGATCTATTTTTCCTTTCTACTACCCCATTTTGTTGAGGAGTTCGAGGAGCAGAAAAATTATGCACAAAACCATTTTCATCACAAAATGTTTCAATATTTTTATTAACAAACTCTTTTCCCCTATCACTTCGGATACTTGAAATAGTATAACCCTTTTCATTTTGAATTCTCTTGCATAACTTGGTAAAAGCATTATGTGCCTCATCTTTATGAGTAAGAAAGATGACCCAAGTATATCTAGAGAAGTCATCAACAACAACAAATGCATAATATTTTCCTCCTAAACTTGCAACTCTATTTGGTCCAAAAAGATCCATGTGTATCAGTTGCAGTGGTCTAGTAGTGGAAACATGTTTCTTGATTTTAAAAGAAGTTTTTGTTTGTTTACCAAATTGGCATGCATCACAAATTTTGTCTTTAAGAAAATTTACCTTTGGTAAACCTCTCACAAGATCATTTTTTGAAAGTTTGGAAATAAGTTCCATATTGGCATGACCTAGTCTTCTATGCCATAACCAATTAGTTTCATTTTGAACTGAAAAACAAATCGCATCTTGTGAGGTAATTTCTTCAAAATCAATTGTATAAACATTGTTACTTCTAAAAGCAATAAAACAAATATTACAATCATAATCATTCAATATAATGCACTTATCCATTTTGAAAGTAACTGTAAATCCTTTATCACATAATTGACTTATGCTTAAAAGATTATGTTTTAAACCTTCAACAAGTAGAACATCTTCAATTATAAGAGAAGACTCATTACCAATTTTACTTATTCCCACGATCTTCCCTTTCGAGTTGTCTCCAAATGTCACGTGTCCTTCTTCTTTAGATCTAAGATCAAAGAACTTAGTCTTGTCTCCCGTCATGTGTCTTGAACATCCACTATCTAAAAACCATTTATTTTTGTTCGTGGAAGACATCATGCACACCTATAAAAACAATTAAAATGATTTTTCTTGGTACCCAAGTTCTTTGGGTCCTTTATTTATTAGTATTAGAAATAAGATTTTTAGGTACCCATATGGTCCTAATAGTCATTGTATGTTTTCTTCTAATAGGACAAGCAAAATAATTATGACCATTTCTATTACAAAAATTACAAATAGCATGTGACATATATGAAGAACTTGAGTGATTATAATAGTATCCTTTTTTAACAAAATTATTTTTATGAAAAGAATTTTGAATATTGGACTTTGATGTAGAAGGATTATCAAAGAAGTTTTTATAAGGTTTGTATTTTTGTTTTGGCATATATCCCAAGCCTGCCTTATCAAAAACACATCTTTGACTACCAAGAAGTTTTTCAAAATTTCTTTTTCCATTCGTAAAGTTTTCAATAATATTTTCTAAATCAGTTTTCTTTTTCTTCAACTCAAAATTTTCATCTTTCAAAACAATATTTTCTTTTCTTAAAATATCAATTTCGTTTGTTAAAGAAGAATTTTTCTTTTTCAAAACAGTATACTTGATACCCAATTTTTCAAATTCCTCATATACCTCTTCTAAAACATTTTGCAATTCTTCATATGAAGGATCTTCAATATTATCAAGATTTGTTACCTCAATGTCATCTTTAGCCATAAGACAAAGATTTGCTGATTCTCCATTGCTTGCTTCACTATCTGAGCTACTTGAATCATCATCCCACGTAGCTTTCATTGCCTTTTTGCCTTTGTTTCGATCTTTCTTTAGCAGAGGACAATCTGGCTTGATATGACCAGGTTTATTGCATTTATAACAAATTAAAGTGTCATTTTTACCTGAATCTTTCTTGGAAAACTTATTGAAGGATTTCCTTGGAGGAGTTTTATTTTTCTTTAAGAACCTCTGAATTCTTCTTGTTATCATCGCAACTTCTTCATCTTTGTCGTCATTTTCCTCATCTTCATCACTTTCACTTTCATGTGGAACAGCTTTAAGTGCCAAGCTCTTCTTTGACTTTCCTTCTTCTTCTCCTCTTTTCAATGTGTACTCATGGGTGATAAGTGACCCGATGAGTTCATTCACTTCGAGCTTCTTGAGGTCTCTAGCTTCAAAAATCGCTGTCACTTTTGATTCCCAACGTTTTGGTAGAGAGTTGAGAATTTTCTTACTATCTCCACTTTGGAATAAACTTTGCCAAGAGCTGTCAAGCTATTTATGATGTTAGTAAAACGAGTGTACATACTAGAAATAGATTCATCATCATTCATCTTAAACATTTCATATTCATGAGTAAGAATATAAATTTTTGATTCCTTGACTTGAGAAGTTCCTTCATAAGTAACTTCCAAGTTATCCCAAATTTCCTTTGCTGTAGCACAAGTCATTACTCTATTAAATTCATTACCATTGAGAGCATTATATAATAAATTCATAGCAGTTAAATTCAAAGTATAAAGTCTATCGTCTTCACGATTAAACTCTTCTTCTTCCTTTTTGACCTTTACTCCATCAACTACTTTTGTTGGAATATAAGGTCCATTTACAATACATTTCCAGATTTCTCGACCTTGAGCCTGAAGGAATATTCTCATTCTAACTTTCCAGAATGAGTAATTGTCTCCACAAAAGAGTGGAGGCCGACTGCTAGATTGACCTTCACCAAATGAAGCTGCAATGTTAGCCATAAGATCTTAACTCAAAAGATAGTTAATCTTATAATAGAGTTCTAGCTCTGATACCAATTGTTGCCCAGATGACTAACACAAGAGGGGGGGTGAATTGGGTTATATTAAAAAATTAATACTTATAAACTAAATATACAATATAAAATATAACCAAAATATAAAACAGTAGGAAATATAAAGAGTAGGGTAAGAGAAAGCAAACTCAGTATTTTTACGAGGTTCAGCCCCACTGCCTACGTCCTCGCCTCAAGCTACCCCTTGAGGATTCCCAAATCCACTATTCAATCTCCTTTAGGTGGAGATAGAAACCTATTACACCTTTGAGCAGCACCGCTCCAAAGAATCCGTGTAGAACACCCTCTACACTTCCAATCACCTCACACTTGGTGATTCAACTATTCCCTGTGTAGAACACCTTCTACACACACAAGGGTTATACGCACCCTCTTACTTCCAATCACCTCACACTTGGTGATTTAACTATTCTCCGTGTAGAACACCTTCTACACACACAAGGGTTATACACACCCTCTTACTGATACAAGAATTGATAGTGGGTAGGCTATCAGAAAACACTCCTCAATGAGTGAAATAAGAACAATACAGCACAAACTATATCTCTCTCAACAAGAACAAGAATTAAGGCTCAAAACTTTAGAAAAGAGAGAATGAGAGCTTTGAAAGAATGATGCAAAATTTAGCAATAGATGTGTAAGCTCTTGTTGTGATTTTTGCAAAACTCAAGTGAGCTATTTATAGGTAAATGAGTCTTCAATTTCAAATTTGAAAAGATTCCCATGTCAAATAAGAGCACTATTCACTTTTCAAAAAATTCAAATAAAAACATTTCCTTTTTGCATTTGTCAAAGACAACTCCATTCATTTTTCAAAGAAATCAAACCTAATCTTTTGCTTTTCATACAAGACAAAATGAGCATGATTTATTTTTCAAACCAAATCATCTTCTTTTTGCATATGTCAAAAAAAACACACAACCACCCTTTAAGATTTTCAAACAAATCATCTATCTTTTATATTTGTCAAAAAAACACACAACCACCCTTTAAGATTCTCAAACAAAATCATCTACCTTTTGTATTAGTCAAAAAAACACACCACCTCCCTTCAAGACTTTCAAACAAAATATGCACATGTCAAATATGATAATCAATCATCTTATAAAATCAAGTTTTTATAAAAAAATATAATTTTCGAAATTATTTTGTTTGATGGTGTTATGCACATGTGAAAAACATAATTTTCAAAACTAAGACATTTAAAAATGTCTTGCATATGTGGAAAAAGTAATTTGATGTTTTATGAGAAAAAAGAGTAATTTGGAGCCTTAATCCAATTTCTAATTTTATCAAGAGATGTACAAAAATAATCTATGAGCTTCATTTGTAGACTTGATATCTTTCTTGCTCATGCTTGATTTCTTGATGTGTTTAGCTCCCTTCATGCATAGACAACTTGAGCTTGAGTTTTCAATATTATTTGTTATCATCAAAATTTATACGTACATACGAGACTTGAAACCTTGGGTTCAACAACTTAGTTTATATTATTTACGAAATTGTTGTTTAGAACACATGAATGCTAGATATTAAACTGTTATGATTAATTTAGATTTTATTTATGAATATGCATGCAAATAAAAAAAAATGTGACTTCTATATATGAATTAAGTTGTGCAAAGTATTTTATGGTATTTGAGAAATATCATGGATTATGACATTAAGTATAACAAATTTCCTACAGTTATAGAAAGAGGTTTCTATCGATTGTAGAAGGAATATAAATGTCAGTTGGAAATTGAGTATGATAATCAAATCAACTAGTGGGTGGATATTTATCCATGGTGGAGGAGTAATCTCCTAAATCAAAGAAGCAAGTATGCATAACTTACTCAACTATGAAAACTAAGTTTATAGTATGGGCTTCTTGAAGCAAAGAAGCAAAGTGGCTAAACATGTATTAGTAGAGATCTCAGATTTAATGAAAACAAATGCCACCAATCTTTGCATTATGACAGTTAGGTTAGATTGTCATGGGCTTAAGTCATTTACATAATAGAAAGTATAGGCATATTAAGACAATTACTCACATGTACATTAATGATGATTGATTTTACAAGATATTGCTGGAACGAGCATATCCATTAACTGAAGAACTTACAAGAGAATTGATGTTGGACATCAAAGGCATGAATTAAAGTCAAAACAATAAAATCACCAATAATGGAAACTCAACTCAACTCATGAACATATCACGACTTGAGTTAATGGATATTGCTGAAACAAGCATATCCATTAACTAAATAACTTGCAAGAGATCTGATGCGGGACATCAAAGGGATGAGTTAAAGCCAAAACAATAAAATTACCAATAATGAAAACTCGACTCAACTCATGAACATATCATGATTTGAGTTCAACAAGCAAAGTGCATTATATGTTCGTGGTTTGCAAGTACTACATATTTAAATTAGTTTTCAATTAATTTAATCATCCCAACGTTTTGAAATACTTGGTACTTTAATGAAAAAGGAGAGGCTGAGCAATAATTTCTTAATAGGCTTATAGCATGGTTATGTTAAAGTGTTTAGTTACAGGACATTTTCGATAAATCTACATATATGAGTGTCAGGAGTGATGCTGCCTCCTATGTGAATTAAGACTCTGTCTCTAAAGCGCTCATGAAACCAAGATATAAACACAAGGCCAATCTAAGTGTCGACTATTATAAACTACCCAAAGAGAAGAAAATTTATATATGGGATATGTCTGGCTAATTGTATAGAATCATTAGTTCAAAGCATGGTCTACCATGTCATTTTGGTTAGTTTTGATATATTTTCACTATGAGAATGTTCAAGTTCAAAAGACACCTTTATTTATATATAAGTTTTCCTATTTTAATAAGGATATATTTTGAAAATGGTGGGAATTGTTGAAAATAGTTTCAAACTAATATATATTATAACTATTATTAATAATATTTTTGGATTTATTTTTGAAAGTTATGAATTATTTTGAAAAGAGAAAATATATGAAAAGTTCTCAGATATATTATATTTCTGACTTACAAATTAACCATAAGCCTTAAATGACTTAGTGATATTTGTGGCTTCAGTCTATCCCATTTGGTTTGATCCATGTTTCCTTCAATGAGAGGAATTTTTGCTTATTTAGCAGCATGCCTACTCCAAGAGGCATGTGCCCCAACGTTTGGGGCTGAAGGAGCGCAACGCATAGGATGGGCGTGCGTCATGGTGCGTGCGCAAGTGTTGCAGCACATTATGAGGCACAACAACACATGGGAAAATTTAAATTCACAAAGCGCTAACGTTGTGATTCGAACCTATGCGAGAAGGATGGGAATGAACTAGCATGGTCACTGAACCAAGTCCAACACATATGCTGGTTGACAACCGGTTTAATATATATACTAGTTTGTATCAGATTATAGAAAATGAAAATTTGTAATTTTTCTTTCCCATCCTTTGGTCCTCTATAAATAGATCCATTGACTAGCCATTTCAAGTATTCAGAATTTTGAAATCCTCCCTCTTTTTTCTAAAAGTTTTCATTTCTTCAAAATATAACATTAGGATCAATTCGTTCTGTAGAGAATAGATTTTTAATTTCTTGGTTGAATAGCAAAATTTAAGAATATTTAGATCTAATTTTGTTTGTGCTTAACTCAATTAGTCAAACAAGATTTGCTCTAGGCTCCATTGTATCTTGGAGGCAAATTTACTTGTAACCCATATGCATACCATTATTGGTAGAGGCGAATATTGTCTTAAAGAAAGCAACATTCGTAACATGCTTTGAAGCAAATTTTCTCTTACTATTTTTGTTTTTGTTTTTGCAGCCCATTTGCACCAACAAATATATCTATATGGCCTAGAACTTCATAGGTATAATGATCCGAATTCAATAATGGTATGAGTTGTGCCCTTTTAACATCTTACTCATTGGAGACTCAAACATATGACCTTCCATCCATTATACCAATCTAATTAGAGTAACTTTTAGTACTACTAATCCAATCTCTTTTAATGGTATACAATCTTCAAATCGTTTTATAATTTTTTTTTGAGTTGTGTCTAGATCAAGATGTCTAGTGTCCCATTTAGCCATTCGAATGAAGTTCGAGTTACCTCATTTTTTATTTGAACTTGACTTGGCTCGACAATAGGAGTGTAACTAATCCGATTTGATCTGGTTTTTGACAAGTTATGAGACCAAACTAGTATGTACCAATTTTCATTTTCAAGAATTGATATCGCACCGGTTATCTTCTTAAATCGATATTTTCAATTTTATTAGTTTCAGTCTGGTTCAGTTCGATTTTTTAATTTTAATATATATTAAATCTCTAATCTCTTATACTTTATATATATGCATAAATATATATATATATATATATATATATATTAACATATGTAAATACAAGTGATACAATAATACTAGTATATATTAATACTATTGGTATAGTACTATTGGTAAATACTATTGGTATAGTACTATTACTATATGTTAATGATAATATAGTAATTAACACACTAATATATATTAGTATTACAAATATATTTATTAAAATAAATATATCGAGAATTTATAGTGCCATAAAATTTAATTAATATATATTTTATATTTAAAATAAATAATCAAATAAATGTTCATGTTTGAGATTAAAATTTTATGTTATAAATTAAAATATAATATTAGTTCATATATAATTATAATATATGAACTAATATATAAATATGTGAACCGGTCCGGTCCAATCCTAGAAAAAATAAAATTAATTTCAGACTGATTATGATTCAGTTTATTTTTACCCCTATACTCGACACAAAATTAACTTGGATATACATATTCAAATTGTAACCACTAATAAGAAAGATATTTTTTTACATTTACTTTGAAAATTTTAAAATTATTGTCTAAGTCAATCACATTGGACATTGAGATAGTTTCAACCCATCCCATTTCATTTCAACATTCAATCACCACTCCAACACAAACATTTTTCATTTCAATTTTTCATGTTTTTAGCTTCTTCTTTTTTATCTAAAATCTACCTAATCATTAAAACTTTTTCAAACTTCTAAATAAAACACTAAAAGCTATTCAACTTTCCCAAATCATAAAAAAAAAATTATTATTAAAAATTATATTCTAACAGTACTCAATAATTTTTTATCAATTTTTTCTCTCATTTTTCAAAATCTCGTAAAACATCTTAACTCAAACTTTTCACTACTATTTATATACTATTTCACTACTATTTACGTATTATTTTAACATTTAAACAAAAACTATAGTTTCATTGTTCAATGAGGTTTTTTCTATTAAGGATATTAGACATTGAGAAAATCAATTTACAATTTGTGATATGAGTAAGAAAAATGATATTCATAAGCCTTTTAATAATCAAAGACCTTGATCCCGTCAATAATTATGAAAGGATGTTGATTAAGCACTCGTCTGGATTCAAAACTCATTTCGTCTTATCTTATCATTACAATTTATTCAAATTTTCATACAAAATATAATAAATAATACAATTTTTTCAATTCAAATCAATAATAATATCAAAAAATAATATTCTAACAATATTTTATTCATTTTTTCATTTCTCATATCAACTCATTTCATCTTATCTTATCTAATTTCTAAATCCAAATGGAGCCTTAAAATAAGAAGATGAGTTCTTGATTATTGTAGTCGTTTCTCAATGGAAAAAAGTAGTTTATCTCTAAAACTAGAACTAGATGATGAATCAAAGTTCTTACCCTTTATTTTGATTCAACATATACAACATCTTTCTAGATGCTAACATTCCTTCACGATAATGCCTTCCATGATCTAGGAGTATTTAAAGTAAGCCAATTTAGATTGAATAAGGACCACCTAGCTAGGGCAAGTGATTTGATCCAAAAATAAAGTTAAGGGTTGGATAATGAATTGAGTTTAAATGAAATAAGATGAGATAATATTTTAAAGTTGAATAAAATATTATTAGAATATTATTATTTTTATTTTAAAATTAAAAAAATTAAGTTATTTACTAGGTTTTATTTGAAATTTTAAAAAAATTATAATAATTAAATGAGATTAATTGAGATAAACTTTGATTCTACAACCTATAGTGTCTCAAATTTCAACCTACATTCTTCATATACCTCTACTCTGTACACATACAATTCAATATTTCATTTGCAAGTCTATTGGTAATAGCAAATGTGAATGTGAAAAGATAAAACTATTTGATCCTAACCTAATCACTCAACACGATGAGAAAGAAGCTCTCTCGACTCCATCACCCCTAGCAAGAAAACCTACTTCGTCGTCCGTTGCTCGGGGGGGGAGGGTGGAGCTACAGCTCCATCCTATCCCCCATCTCCTATTTTCTTTTTTCTTTTTATTTGTTTTATGGCCACAGTGTTTTGTACAGTTTTGAGGGTGGTTTGTGGGTGTTGTGTTTTTGAATTGGGGTGATACATGTTGAGGTAGCTCTAATGGTCGAAACTCACCACGTGCTCTACCTCCTTTCTCCCAACCCGCTGATCTAGCAGTCAATCGGAGATTTTGTCAAACGGAGCAGTACGTGCTCCGAACATGCAGGGTTGCTATGTGACACGCCTCACTATCTAGTGAGATCTCTTTTGCAGTGTGCGGCTCTTCATAGATCCAAGGCCTCTGTGCAACTCTTCGTAGATCCAAGGCCTCTGTTTTATGTCACACTAAAAATACGCAATTATAAATCAAATCATAATATATTAGTGATATGTGGTGTAAAAGTCTTCCATTGTAGTGGTAAAGTTTGAATAGAATATTAAAATAAGATGAGTTGAGTTAAGATAAAATTGAAAATTGAATAAAATATTATTAGAATTAAATTAAAATATTTATTCAATTATAAATTTATTATTTTAATATTTAAAAAAATCAAATTATTTATTATATTTTATATAAGAATTTGAGAAAAATTAAAATAATTAAATGAGATGAATTGAGATAAACTCTAGAATCCAAAATAATCTAAGAAAGACATTCTTTTATCAATCAAGAAGTGTAAAATTAAAAAAAAAAAGAAGTCATAGTAAAACTTTTAAACTACTGGGTTTAGATACAATATTACTTTTATAAATAACTTCACAAAAAATAAAATATTGTTATAATATATATTTTTTTAATTTTAGTCTTGTTTTGAGATTTAAAAAAATAGTTTAGAATTTGAAAATAAATAAGGCCTAAGACCTGGTTTGCTTACAAGACACACATATTTTCATCTCATTTTTCTCATTTAATAATTATACATTTTTCAAATCCCAACATAAAATAATATTTAACTTTTTCAAATCTCAATATGAATATCATATTAAAAAACTATATTATAACAATATTTTATATAATTTTTATTTTAATTTAAATTTATCTCAATTTATTTTTAGAGATGACTCATTTTATTTTAATCTCATCGTTTTAATCTCATCTCTAAAAATAACATGGATTTAATTTACAAAAAAAAAAAAAAAATCATTGATATGACATAAATAATATATTTGGTGATAAAAATGTAGTTTATTATAATTTATAATTTTTTTTAAGTTCACGAATATAATTTCTATAAAGAGAGATGATTGGAGTCGGACAGGTGTAAAATTTAGTTTTACACCCACAAATGAAATAGTGCCACCTAGGCAGTTTATAGAGAAAAAAGTTAGGTGTGAGTCCATCGAATTTTCATCCAAAAATATTTACCCATGTCTTCTCTATTTTCTTTCTATTCTCCCGTGCGATCTTTCCCTCTTCTCTGTCCTTTGACTCTCTCGCATAACTTTTTGACGAACACCCCCATATCTCTCTCTCTCTCTCTCTCTCTCTCTCTCTCTCTCTCTCTCTCTCCGATCTGCACTCAACAGCGAAAAGTCCCAAACGAAATCGCCACCAAGCCTTGCTCTACACTCAACATCGACAAGCCCAAACGAAATTGCCGCCAAGCCTTGCCCTACACCCGACATCGAGAAGCCCCAAACGAAATTTCCATGCTCTACACTCGACGCCAAGAAGCCCCAAAAGAAATTGCCATCGTCCCTACTCAGCACTCGACAGCAACAAACCCTAAAAAAATTGAGACCAGGCCTTGCTCCCACAATCAAAGCTTCTCTCCTCCTTTTACTGCTGTTCAACCTTTGGTATTTTCGTTTATACTTAGTGGGAGTCTTATTTTTAATGTTTAAAATACCAGATGGAACATCCACCTATCTTAACCAAGATTTGTTTTGATATTCAAATTAGGTTTAAAAAATTCTTATTCATAGTTAATCTGTTATGCTTATTGTGTGATTCTAAATTTTCTTTAAATTTCTTGGAAGACAAACATAAGCCTAATTCGAAATTCCTAAAAATAAACAAAATCTTGAAATTGCTTCTTTTTTATTGTTAATGGTTTTTTCGGTAGATAAACAGAATCCAATTTTTAAATTTTAAAAAATTTATCTTACATTTTTTATTTGAATTTTTCTTTGCAAGACTTAAGATTCGAAGACAAGATTTAGATTAGTGAAGGTTCCGTCCGGATGAGTTAACTACGAGAGAGAAGAGAGTGGTGACATCGCACGAAAACAAGTGAGAAGAGAGAGAAGAGAGGGTGTAAACCTAAATTCAGATAAAGGACGCGGCTAAATTTTTTCTCCATAAACTACCTACATGGACGTTATTTTATTGGCAGGTGTAAAATCAGTTTTCCACCCATCCGACTACATCCTTTTTCCTTTTATAAAATTACGCGATTTCAATGCTCTGAGTTAGAGTACTGCCACTGGGATTGACAACAAGTCAAGTAGGTGATGGCAGGAATTTTGTCCTTAACAGATTTATCCTAATACGCACTCTATCTTTGTGTCTTTAGCGAACAGGGCAGTAAGAAATGTCAGACATTAAGGAACAGGCATTTAATACAACTGGACTTTTTGGTCTTGTCTCTTTGTGGGCATTCCAAATACGTTGTCGTTTCCGCATCCCCCGGGCCCCACCACACCCTCCCATCTACTCCTGCCCGGTTCTCTGAGGTTCTTCCTCCTTTTTCTTGGCTTCCAAACATGGAATTCTCAGAAACCCCATCAAACAGAGGAAGAAATAATAACAGAGTAATCCTAATTACATTTTTATGCACAGATTTAACAATTCCATTTCCATTTATACACAGGCTAGAAAGTCAACGAGGAAATTATGAAATGTAGGAAGCATACAGATCTAAAGACAGTGAAATTGGAAAACAAGTAGCTGAGAATTAACCAAGAAAAGGGACAGTGAATATAAAAATATTCATGGATATTTGAAATCATCTGCCTCCATTCTTGAAATTCATCTTCTCGTAGTAGCGAATGGAGAGGAGTGACAGGGAGAGATGGACCTCATCTTTTCCCCAACGAGTCGGCGGCTTCGATCCGATCATCGACGGGAAAGAAGCCCAAGATGACGGTGAAGCAGATGAAGAGGAAGAAGACAAGCCCGCTAACGATTGGGGCTTGGAGAGAGGCCAGATGTAAAGGGAGTGGAGGCGACGGAAGCCGCCGAGAGCGAGGACAACGGATCGGAGCTGCTGATTGGCGCAGCCGATGTTAGCCCAGTGCCTGGTGCAGATCAGTTCCCAGAGACGCTCGTCCTGCGCCGTCCGGTGCCAAAGCTTGCTCACACACGACGCCGCCCCAAGCGTCCTCGCGTCAACGTGTTTAAACACCTCGTACAGCAGATTTTCATCCAGATGCACAAACCCACTTCCAATTTCCCCTTCTTCTTCTTCTTCTTCTTCTTCTTCAACTCTAATCTTCTTCATCTTCTTGTCTTCCCCAGAACTCTCCATAGATTCACAAGCGGCGAGAGCACGCTTCATAGCTATCGCTTGGATTGTTTAGATTTGAGCTCTGGCCTCTGGGGTCAGTACTGAAGAAGAAAAAGATGGATAAAAGCGAAGAATTTAGAAGTAAGAAAGGGTAAAGTTAAAAGGAATTGGGGCCTTGTGAAGTGTGTATACCGATGGAGGGTTGGGTGGAGGGGGAGTAGGCACCTGCTTGTGTTTTTGGTGGAGTTCGAAGACGACAAGACTAGAAATCAATGCCCTTCGATTCCTTCTTGAACTCACCGGTTTGGTCCTGACTCCTTACCTTTCTCGTTTACTGTATCTTTGATTTGGGATAAAGATAAATAAAAAAAACTATACCACGTCTCTAATCTTTATACACCACAAATTTTTAATTTTTATTATATATTTTTAATCAAATATTTAATAGATAAATAATAAATAGAAAATTTTAATTAATTTAAAAAAATAAATTCAAATTTTTTAAAAAATATTAAAAGAATAACTTAAAAAAATATAAATATATGAAGATTGAAGTAAATTATAGCTTGACTCAAGATAAATTTACTACTTCCTACCATTCAATAAATTTTTATTTCTTTTAGTATTCTTAATTATTAAATAAATTAAAAATATATATAATTATATTAATAATCACTCTCTTAACTATTAAATAAAAGAATTTAAAAAATAAAGAAAATAATAAATAAGTGATAGAAGATAGTAAACCTATAATTGATATGTTTGAATAATAATAGGGTTAGTATCTTACTAATCATTTATTATTATTTTTATTTTTTATTTTTTTTAATTAATAGTTAAGAAAGTGATTATTAGTAAGATGATATTTTTTTAATGATTAAGAATATTAAAAAAATAATTAAAATAAAATGATAAAAAATAAGAAGTCTAATACATTATAAATAGTAAATAGGTAATAAAAAAATAATAACCTTATCACTTGTTTGCAGCCGTATAACTTTATTATTATTATTATTATTATTATTATTGTAAAGCTTGCGTTAAAATTGAAAGCATATCTGCGATGAGGCGGGGATATAACGCAAAACAAAAAAATTCCATTATTATAAAAGTACAGTGCATAAAACAGCTAAAATGAAAATGAGATCAGTAATGATACAGTTTAAAATGGATAACTCTGTTGTATTTTCTTCAAAATAATTAGTCTGTTATTAAGAAATTAATTTTTATATAAATATTAATTTTATCTATTCTTTTATATAATTAAATACGTGAGATTAGCATAGCCTTAAACTAACAAATATTATTTAGGGCCACTTTCTTTTGGAAATGAAACCAAAAACCTTAAATTCATCATTATAATTTTTTAAATTCTCATATAAAATATAATAAAAAATTCAACTTTTAATATTTCAAAACTATGTTTTCAAATTCTCATATAAAATTAATATTAAAAAAAAATATTACAATAATATTTTATTATTTTTTAAACTTTTATCTTATCTCTCTCATCCGATGATGGTTCTAATCGGTTAGAGCTGGGCCTATTTTTGAGACTACTATGGCCTATTTGGATGGGGCGTTTATCTCAAGTCATTTAATTTCATTATTATAATTTTTTTAAGTTTTCGTATATAATATAATAAATAATTCAACCCTTTTCAAATTATAAATCAATAATAATATTAAAAAATATTATCTTAATAATATTTTATTTAATTTTTAAAATTCATTTCAACTCATCTCATTTCAACTTACTATCCAAAATTATACCTTAAAGAAAGGAATATATAATCTAATTGATGGATTTGTCAAATTCATTAATTCTAGATTGTCAAAAGATATCTGTAAGAAAGCATAGCGGAAAAATACCTTAAACTCAACTTATAAAATTGTACTACAAGTTTTTTCAGATTGGCAAATTTCAAACATTTCCTCTTAGTGATGAAGCGAACGTAGTATAAAATTATAGTGACACTTAACAAATCTACAACCTAAATACTTTATCAAGAGAGAATAAAAAGAGAGATTTTCCTTTTTCAGTTGGTGCCAAAAACCAAGCTGAGGGAAGCCCACCCTCACACGTGTTTATGTTAAAATCATGCGTTACATCATTGTAGCGCATGTGAGGGGAAGGGTCAGTCCCATGTGAGCGCCTCCCACCCTTTTTACATCTCTCACTTGCATATAATGGGCATAACCTCAGGTCTGTAACTTTTTAATATTTACAATCTTGTTCATACAAGTAAATAAGTCGTGCAACTAACAAACACATCTGTAAAAAAGTGGGAGTATCGACACCAAATCTCTCTTAGAGAAGACCAACATAGTAACATCCCTAAAGTGTTTTGTCATATCTTATACTCATTCGATTACATCAAGGTCAAGCATTTTTAACTCTCTTGAGTAAAAAAAAAAAAAAACTCAAAACAATGCTTGACTACCTCCAAATTATTTTAATGTGTTCACAACCTTAGCTGCTACCAATATATAGCATCATAGTTTGACATCAACAAATATTATCAAAGATACGATATCGATGAGTCTTCTCTTTGCACTCATATCATTTAAGTTTGGTCGAACCGCTTTTCTAGCAATGCCTCTTTAGACTGTATCAATCATGGCAATAGATAGCATGCTAAAATAGCAGACATCACAACCTTCATCTCGTGACATAGTCAAAGGTAAAAGACACTTAAAAAATAAGACTCACACAATGAGAAAGAGGGGAACCATTTACTCACTTACTTATATGATCTAATAAGCACATGTAGTATAAAACACATATTACGATAGATTTCTCTTTCTCAAAGAGCATATGTATAGACCAATATCGTACAGATCTTAGTCTAGCCGCTGCTTAAGTGTCTAACCCAAGTTTCTCTATTTGCATGCCTTCAAGGCGTCAAAAGAGAATGTCGCATCTGGCTAACCACAGGCTACATGGATGGTGGGCAATCCATACACAGTCTTCTCAATAGACCTCATCTTAGCTTCTACTAAGGCAACATATCTTTGTATCAATCAACTTACCCATTTAGACAAGTGCTTAGGGACACAATGTCTTATCTCTACTCATTACTCAAGCGCTAGAAGCGATTGCTCGTTTGAGTGAGCTAATCTAAACCTGTTAACATAACTTGTATGTGTGTATTAAAAAAAAATACGATAAAGACAATAACTGAATCATATTGTATTAATATCCCAAAGGAATGGTTACATCTCAATGTCATTTGAAATACAAATTATATTTACAATCTATGCAGTCCTAGATTCCTAACATGAGCCTCAAAGACATCTCTTGCAATAGGCTTTGTTAAGGGATTAGCAACCATGCGACTCATAGAAAGGTGTTTCAGAACTATTTCCTTTTGCACTATCATGTCTCTGATGTAATAATATCTGATATTTATGTGTTTGATTCTTCCATAATACTTTAAGTCATTAGCATATATGAGAGCCGCCATGCTATCGCAGAATATCATTACCGGATCTGAAGTATCCGTGCGAATATCTAAATGCTTGTAGAACCTCCGCAACCAAACCGTTTCTTGAACTACTGCAAAATAAGTTATGTATTATACCTCCATTGTGAATAAAGCTATACAGAATTGTTTCTTGCTGCTCTATGTAATGACGTCATTGTTGAGCAGAAAAACATACCCAGTGGTTGATTTGCACTCATCTATGTCACTGCCCCAATCAACATTACTATAACATCTTAACTACAAATCTGAACCCTGATAACACAACACATAATCTGTAGTTCCCTTGAAATATTGCATAATCCTTTTGACTATTTTCTAGTGAGCTAGTCTGGAGTTAGATTAGAATCTACTCACTTAGCCAACTACATAGTATATGTCAGGCCGAATACACATCATTGCGTACATCAGACTACCCATAACATTAGCATAAGGGACACGGGTCATCTTTTCCTTTTTTCTTTAAGTTTTAGGACACAACTCTTTAGACAAATTCTCGCTTCTTGCAACAGGAGTGTCAATGGATTTACATCCACTCATTAGAAAGCGCTTAAAAACTTTATTTATGTAAGTCTGTTGAAACAAACACAAAAGTCTCTTTAAACGATCTCTGTAGATCTTAACTCTCAAAATGTATTATGCCTCACCCATATCCTTCATCTCAAAATTGAAGGATAACCACTCTTTTGTGGAGACTATTAACCATTTATCATTTTCAGCTAGTAGTATGTCGTCAACATATAATGACAACATAATGAAACTCTTTTTGGACCTTTTGACATAAACACAATTATTTTCGTGATCATCATAAACTCATTCGAGAGAATAGTAAAATGGAATTTGAGGTCTTATTGTCTAGATGATTGCTTTAGGCCATATATAGATCGTTTGAGCTTGCACACTTTATGCTTTTGACCTTTGACCACAAAACCTGTTGGTTGATCCATGTAGATCTCCTCATCTAGTTCTCCATTGAGAAATGCTATCTTAACATCCATTTGATAGAGTTCCAAATCCATGTTTACTACCATAACTAGAATCAAGAGAATTGAGGCAAACCTTACCACTAGTAAAAACATTTCCTCATAGTTTATATCCTTCTGTTTGGTATATCTTTTCGCCACTAAGCAATCTTTATACCTATCTATTGATCCATTCGACTTGCATTTAACCTTAAGAATCCATTTGTTCTCAATAGCCTTAAGCCCTGTCGGTAGATCAACTAGATCCTAGACCTCGTTAGTCCTTATAGACTTAATCTCATCATTAAGTGCTTTCATCCACTCATCTATAGTAGAAGATGAGAGAGCTTCATGAATTGTCCTAGGCTTATCACCATCATGCAGAGCTACTATAAAAGTTTCCTCTTCAATCTCAAAATGACAACGGTAAATACTTTCACGTGTGCTTCTACGCGATTGAGGTTGTTGTGATTGATATGTAGGAGCTTGAAGAATTTCTTCATCATTCTCAATTGAATTCCTTGGATCACTTTCCTCTTATTCTACAATCTCATGGAGTTCTAAACTCCTATCAACCTCACCTCTATTTAGAAACTCATCTTTAATGAAATCCACATCTCATGACTCAATTTTATTCACACTTCCATCAGATGTTCACATATTAACACATACCCTTTAGGGTGTTCTGAGTACTTTATAAAGACACACTTTTTTCCTCTAGGGCCTAACTTCCCATACTTATGAGAAATATAGTGAACAAAATTCGCTAAACCCCATGGCTACGAGTTACTCAAAATGGGTTTCTCGTCGGTTCATAGTTCATATTGGGTGGAAGTTACTGATTTGGAAGGCACTCGATTAAGAATGTAGGCAGCAGTCAAAAATGCATCCCTCCAAAAAGAAATTGGTAGGTTTGCTTGCACCATCATTGACTTAACCATCTCAAGCAGTGTTTGATTTCTCCTTTCCATCACGCTATTTTGCTATGGCGTTCTCGGCATTGTCATCTGTCTTTTGATTCCATTTTCATCACAGAGTCTTTTAAATTGCTCAAAGAGATATTCTCGTCCTCGGTCAGTTCTTACAGCTTTTAAACTCTTGTATAACTGATTTCCAACCATTTTTAGATATCGCTTAAAGCACTCAAATGCTTCAAACTTATGAGAGATTAAGTGACATGACCATAATGTAAAAAATCATCTATAAATGTGATGAAATAGACACTTTCGTGTTTAGCCCTTACACTCATTGGACCACAAATGTCTAAGTGGACTAATTGTAGTGAAAAATATGCCCTAGTGGCTTTTCCAAACGATTTATTTTAACTTTTTTTTATTAGACAATGTTTACATGTTGGCAAGATGACCTAAGTGAGATTGCCTATTAGGCATTCTCTAGCTAATCGAGCCATTCTATTTTGTTTTATATGGCCAAGCCTAGCATACCATTTATATGAATCCAAACTATCAGATGCAGAAAGAAAAGCAAAGACTCATTCATATTTGAATAGTTCAAATCCAAAATCATAAAACTGTATTGGAGAAAAGCATTACCATAAAACACACAACTCAAATAAAAGGAAACAATTGTTTTCAAATACAATCCGAAAATCAACTCTTACTAGAGTAACTACAGAAAATAGGTTTCGTAAGATTTCGGGAGCGTATAGCATATTGTGGAGAAAAAGAGCGCGGCCACCCTGCAAGTCTAGCTTATAGGTACCAAGTTCCAACACTTCCACGCTAGCTCCATTCCCCATCTTGATATCACGACTCCCAACTGGAATCCGACAATACTCCAAAAATTCGACTCTGTCTCGCATTTTGTATTCGGTCGCTTCTGAATCAACGGTCCACACAAGATAGGAGTGAACAACCATCACATGGCTAGTTATAAAAAAAATGCGAGAAAAGTCAGAGTGTACCTTTTTCGACTCAGTGTAGTCACAAGTGAAGCGACATTTCTTTCCACAGTTAAATACTCTAATTTTGACTTGTTCTTCCTGCGCTTGCCCCTATTGCTGTGCTGAGAAATTTCTAATACTTTTTTAATTTGTCCAGCAACTACCACATTCTTGGATTTCTTGCACTTAGGCCTTGATGCCTTGTGCAAACCAGAATTAGCCACATAGACTGAATGGTTGGGGTTAGCAAGTTCTAGGCGCTTAGCCTCCAATTTCAAGTGACGCGAGATATCATCAAAGTCTTTGATATTCTTTTTATGCATAAGGTTCTGGCTTATATTTTCCCAAGAATTTGGTAGTGATCTTATCACTGCTTGGACTTGTTCATCAGTCAAGTTATTTCTCGCCGATTTAAGTTTGTGGATCATGGTCAACACAGCCTTAAGATGCTGCTTCATTGTGTGGTTAGAGCATATCTTATAGGAGTTAAACCTCATGGTTAATCCATGCAATCTAGTAGTTGAAGTTCCACCAAATTTCAGTTTCAAAGCCTCCCACATGCTTTGGGCAGTATCATAGGTCTCGAATTCACATATTAGATCATTGTGCATATTGCTTAACATTATTATGTGTGTGCACCGATTTCTCTTAGCCCATTTAATATAGGTTAATTCATCTAACTTGTATTGTTCCAAGTCCCCTTCCTTGGGCTTAGTTAGGGAGTGAGATAAGGCTTCTACGACTTCTTATTCATGTAAGACATAATGGATATTGCGATGCCATATGTCATAGTTCTCCCATCTAATTTATCTCATTTGTTTAAATAGGCAACTATACTCTTAGATGCAATTTCACTATAATATGCAAAAAAGGGATATTACACATGTGATAATTCAGATTCTTAAGTATTCTTTTAATGTTCATATTTGACATGATTATATTTTTTTAAAATTACTTTAAGGAACCTTTAGAATTTTGGATATATGTATATAGTTTTTATGAGCCTTTTATTGGTATTGGAGGAAAAATCATGGGAGACACTAAATATGATGTAAAGATATAGTTTTTGAATATTCAAGAAAATATTGTATAGAAATTGAAGAAAATTTACAAAAGAAGTCAAGTGGTATGAGTAAGGAATATACCCTATGATATTTTCGAATTAAGCAATTTTAGACAGTTTTAATGTTTTTTAGTAATATGGATATAACTTACTCATTTAATGTCAGATTGAGATGATTCAAGATGATTTAGAAAGATAAGAGGAATATCTACAATTCTTATGTTTTGAGTTTTAAGAGATATGGATTTAATCAAATACAAAATTGAAATTGAGGTGACAGATCTGAATGAGATATATAGGCATTGACTTGGAGTTTACTAGTGACTTTGATTAAGATTAAACTTTTGATATATTTTCTAAATTATATTAAGATATTGAAAAGTGTGTATAAATATGTCAAATATGAATATTTTATTTAGTAAGTTTCGTGTGAAACAAGAAAAATCATTTATCAAACACTTGATGTGCCCAGATTGGTACTCCCGAACTTATCTGTCAGCTTTCAGTATAGAAATCATAACTTGGTCATATGAGTTTCAAATGAAGTGATTACAGTTCCTATAGAATCTTAAGAAGTATATCTATAATTTTTATGTTTAGAGTTGTTGAAGATAAGTAATGGATCAAGGACGAAATCTGGTGTGAAGTGGACGGACGGGAATAAGAGTCAACGAATAACTGACTTAGATGAGTTGCCTTATGTTTGGCCATGTGACGAAAATTATGATTAGATACCAAATTTTTTGAGGTCTTGAAATGTGTGGGAACATATGGCAAGTTGATAAAAATTTATCTAGAAGCCTTGGTGGGTAAGAAAACAAAGAAAAATAAAATGGAGAACTCGGATTGGGTGTTCTCGGGTAGTTTTGACTTATTTCAGTAAATTAATCATATTTCTCTCATATGATCTTAGAATAAGGCGATTCAAAGTGATATGATTCGCTAAGAGGATGATATAAAACTTTAAAGTTTTATTTTTTGGAGAGTCGAAGTGGATAAATGGGTTATTTGGGCTGGAAGTGGATGAATTGAGCATAAACTGAAATCCGAAAATGAGTTACACCACCGACCTACTTTAGAAGCACGAATTTGATTGGTCCTCTACATGTATATCTTTTAGATATGTGTAAGAAGGTTTGTGTTTTGTAGTGGAAGAGTTTCTAGAAGGAAAATTTGTTTATAACCATGAGAGAAGTAGGAACAAATTTGATTGGTTTAGAAATAACCAAATCAGCCAAGTTACCATTCTATTCTTAATCAATAGCCAACCAAGCTTTAAGGGAATTCTTCCTAGATGTCCCAAGGATGCCAATTAGAGCTAGAACATATAGCAAGAAGAGGGGAATTGATCTAGAAACCGTGGGGGTGTAAGGGAAGGCCAAGTGGCCGGTTGAATCCATCTTACATATTCTAGACTTTTTGTTTTATTTTTATCCATGTGTTGTAATTATTTGAACTATTGATCATGATTATTTTAGAGGAGGATTAAGCCCAATCATGTGATGAAAATCTTAAGAATCATTAGAGGTAGGGGCGAACATAAGACCATGTATATAGGGGGGGACACCTCACCCATTTGGCTAAGGCCATTGCCGAGACACCCTCTCCCTTCCTCGAGACTTCAACAGCTTTTTACCCTTATAAATAGACACAAAATCTTCTCTTTGCTTCCTTTTAGAAAGATCATACGGTACCTTGAGAGAAAGCTAAGAAAAATACCAAAAATTTTACTCATAACACCAAAACATCAAAAGAAAGCAAAGTGGGTGCCTTGGAGAAAAGGGTGGTACAAGATCAACTCTAGACAACTAATTTAGTTTTGGAAAAATTTTTAAGTGCACTACTTAACATAATCTTGGTGTAGTAGAAGTGACCTAATTTATAGATTTAGTTTGATACTTGTTTGATGCTTGTTACTTATGTAGTAGATTGAAAGTTATTGACTTATGGAGTGATTTTTGTTATAGAAAAATGTTAAAACAAATTTTAGAACCGTAATAATATAGTTTATGATTATATATTAAAAGGATTATGTGAAAATATGAGGTCTTTATTTATGAAAAAATTAAAGATCTACCTTAGTAATTTTGGAATTAAAAATGGGTAATGCTGACAGATTTAATATCATTTGATAAATTAGTCATAACTTGTTAGTGTGATGTCAAAATTGAATGATTCAAGAGGCTATAGAAAGCTAAAATAGAGATATACAACTTTTTTATTTTAAGAGATAGGAATTTTATAAAGGGCAAATTGGGCTTAAGTGGTAGAATAGAGTATATATGGACTTTAAAGAGTGTATTTCTTTTATTCTAAACTTTTAGTGAATTATTTGAATGATTTTTTTAACAAGTATGACAAGTTTAGAAATTTCAAATTACTTGGAAGCTTTTTGAGAATAATAATAATAATAATAATAATGAAATAATAAAATTATA
Source organism: Platycarya strobilacea (assembly GCA_036898215.1). Lineage (NCBI taxonomy): Eukaryota > Viridiplantae > Streptophyta > Magnoliopsida > Fagales > Juglandaceae > Platycarya > Platycarya strobilacea. The sequence goes on from CM072559.1 coordinate 34,794,052, forward strand.
TATATATATAAGAGAAATATTCAAGTAAACTTATAAATATGCTTAAACTGGGTAATTATGTAAATCTTGGTTTAAGTTAAATAAGTTAAATAAATAAATAAGATTTAGTCCCCTATGACATTCGTTAAGCCTTAGTTTAATAATATTATAATATGTTATTTAATTGTCTATGTATCTTTCGTTACGTTTTAACGTTATGAATTTATGTGACGTATGTGCATGTATATGTGAGATATGTTCTTGCGACATGTTTTTATATTTTATATGTTATATGAATTATGAATTTATAAAATATGTATGTCATAAGTTTACGTTTATGCGTATGTTGCATTTCATCACATATAATATGTGTCGTCATAAGTCATGATATCTGTTATAAGAAAATACGATAAGAAAATTTTATAAGTGGAAAGAATAATAAGTGAGTCACGTCATGACGGGGACGGCGATACGTAACGCTTGTATGACTGATATGTTGACGGGGATGGCGATACGTAACGCTCGTATGATTGACATGCTGACGGGGACGGCAATACGTAACACCCGTCGAGGATAAGTAAGAATTATGTCACAACGGGAACAACGATACGTAACACCCAGACTACTGACATGACTAGCGGGGATGGTAATACGTAACGCCTGCTATGTTAAGTATTTTCTATGTTAGGACGGGGAGGGCGATATATAATGCTTGAAAGACTGACACGAGACTAATCATGACGGAGACAGCGATATGTAACGCCCAGATAATTAATAAGTTATATGTATAGATAAGCTGACGTGTCATGCTAAGTAAGCCCGATGGGAACAGAGATACGTAACGTTCATCGAGAATAAGAGATAAGTAAAACTCGACAGAGACGACGATACATAATGCCTGTCAAGGATAAGCATTAAGTAAGACCCACAAGATTAGAAATAAGATGGAAAGTATAAGTTTTAAGTATAAGATGGTAGGTCCAAGTAAGGTCTAAGTTTGTATGGAAAGAGTGGTCATTGACATATATAAGTCTCATAAAATATTTTCATAAGCTTTAGGTCTGTGATCATTGTTATGTATGATAATTTCTGATGTTATCTATGCCTTATTTTGTTAACTGTGTACTTATTGAGATTTTTTAAAAACTTCACTCTTTTAAGTTTTATCTATCATTCCTTATGGAATGATAGATGTTTTTGCAGGATTAGATAAATTGCAATGAGATTCAAATAGTACAACATATTTTGAGGTACCCTGAGGGTCCTACAGAATACTCCTCTTTGGTTGGAATGATCTCACTTGTATGTGATCAAGTGGAATAATAAGATTACTGAAAGATAGTGGGATACGATATTTTGTTTTAAGAAAACTAACTAGGTTATGTAAGTATTGGATACAATATGTTTTTGTAAATGTGGAGTTATGAAGGTTATAGTTTTACTATGCCATGTGATCTATTCATGCAAGAGTTAGATCTCTTTACATGTACTAGAAATATACCTCTTTCCATTGTGCTTCACATTGTATTTAATTAATAAGTTTAGATGCATGCATGCTATTCATTACGTTTATGTAGAATAAGTAGTCTTGTGTTACTTGTCCGGATGCTTCGATTTACGTCTTAATCGATGCGAAAATTGAGACGTTACAACACACACACCTAAGAAATTTATCGCGTCCATCCAAGCTATAAAAATAATAATTTAAACATGTCACAAGATCGAAAAATTACTATATTTCATAATCATCTCTTATACTACAATATCTAATTATTAAATTTCTAACCTAATTTCCACCAAATTTGAAACAAATACGGGAGATTTAATCATCATAAATCTTAAACATACTCCTATTATCTAAAGTAGTCACCTAGTCTTAATCATGCGTAAAGACATATCTGACTAAAATCGTAATAACTTGTTGGTCATTCTACAATGATAGCTATACCAACTACAACAACCTGTTAAGTCAGCTTACAAAGATGGTTCATATAAGATCATTATAGTCTATTTTTCTTATTTCATCAGTGCATTTATAGTTCTTACTGGGGATACCATAGTTTTATCGCTATATAGTGCATTTAGAATTCTTACTGGGATTACTACAATTCTCTAATTAAAACTACTTAGTGGGGATTATCTATTTTATTACTAAAATAAATTAAGGCTAATGTTTAATCATACACGTCTAACATTTATATATGATAAAATAATCATATATCTACATGTTCAATACATATAAGTTATCATATTTAATCTAAAATATTAAATAAAGTATCACATGTAATTCAACATTGTGGAATAAAAAAGAAATATATCATAAATATCACCATATATTCACATGCAATTACATTTAAATTAAAGCATTAAATAAAAGATCACACGTTATAACAGAAAATATATCTAAACATATATTAAATCATGTCATTTTTTTAAATGAAACGAAATAAATTATTAAGAAATACATTTAAAACCCTCACCTAAACCAAAGCAAACTCGCAGCTCAATGGTGCGCATGGTCCCTTGGTTGCTCAAGTGGTCTTGGGTTTGTGGGTGTCATTTTTATCCCTTTTCATTATTCTGTACACAAATAAATAAATAAATAAAATTGGGCTATCTGATTCTAGGCAGCAAAAATGGCCTTGAATCTTTTTTTTGTCAAGAAGATAGAAGGGCTAAATGGCCCATGCCCAATATGAGGTTAAAAAAAACTTTGGGCTAAAGAGCCAATTAGCCTAGCTCATAAAAACAGATGATCTAAAGGTCATATTCTTCCTCCAACCGGGGCACTGTTCATGTGAACAGTGCCTGATTCGCAATAAGGCAGCTGGCAACTATCGCCACTGCCTTTTCCACAAAAAAAAAAAATCGCTAATAGCAGTAGCAACTGCCAGACCCTTCACTTGAGCTTCTGAAAAACGACTTTGCTAGAAGAGAGAGAGTGCTTTGAGCCGCTGGCCTCTTCTTGTAGTGGTGCTGCACCACCTTCTTGGTGCACGCAACACCACCTTGGTGCCACAACAGCACTGCTTGGTGCGCACAACATCTCGCGATGGTGCGTGCAAGACTACCCTTGTGCAGCTCTCTAATAGAGTTTTGTTTTTAATTTTTTCGTACAAAAAAAGACCAAGCTAATTAATTTTTTTTTAAATTTTTTATCCTTTCTCTAACAGATAAAAAAAAGGATAAAAAAGACCCAAATATATCTCAAACATATGTGAGAAAATAAAATATTATAAACTGGAAGTAATTACAAAAGCATACTAATGTAAGAAAATGCAGTAAAAAAATACTTCAAGCTCAACTTATAAAATTACTCAACAAGTTTTTCTAGACTAATAAATTTCAAGTATTTCTTCTTAATGGTAAAATACACTACATAGAATAAAATTAGAATAATACTTAACAAGTCCATAACTTAAATACTTTATCATAAAAGAACAAAATAGAGATTTTTTTTCAAGATGATACCAAAAATCTAGCTGATTGCCCACATTAAATTGGCAGAAAATGCACATAATTGCCATGCTGTTATAAATTATTAGGAGCGGTCTCCGCCCCCTTAATTATTTTGTGAATGACCCCACCATCATTATTTTAAATATTGCATAGTAATTTCAACGCCTATAAATATGAGTTTCAGTTGTTATGAAATTCATAAGAAAATATAGAGAATGAAGAAAGTTTTAGAGAGTTTCTTTTATATTTCTCTTGCAATAGTAGTAGTTTTCTTTTTAGTTTTATAATACGTTATCAGCGCGAGATTCTACCGATACTGAAGTTAGTGGTCTTCTACTTCAAGTAATTTTTTCAATATATTATTTGCAGTCCTCGAAATAAATATTAAAGGTAATATTGCTGAATATTACTTGATAAAATTTTATTTTTATTATCATAATAATGTGAATATATTTCTTAAATTCACAGATTTATTTTTGTAATATAATGTCAAATATTGAGATTTATTGCTATTGACATTTCTGAAAAATATTATTTATCCAGGATCCTTGATGAGATCTATTTGGATATGATGATGAACTTGAAAGATACAATCATAGAAGAAAATCATGTGTCCCTGAAGGACCGTGCTGTGTATCTCATGATGAAAAATCATATTACTGTGTGAAATGAATTAAGAGAGTAATATAAGTACCAGAATATATAATCCTCTCAAAAGATCATTATGACTTATTGCACTTGAAGTTGCAAGATTTTAAGAGTGGTATTGAATATTCTGCACTCTTTAAAATTAGCTCAATATTAAAATTATGCAGTGAAAATGCCACTGATGATGATATATAAAAGAAAACATATTATTTTTCATACTTCGAATGTGCTCCTGCAGTAGCAATATCGAGAGTGAAAGTTCAATAAATATTCTGAACTTTTATTTTGTCTTCTAGTAATTGAGCTAAATAATGAGTTTTTGTTACACCAGTTACGTCCTATTAATGATATCGAATTTACACTATTCCCAGAAGTGAACAGAGCATCCTTTCAAAGGAATTAAGGGCATAGACGTGGTAGAAAAACTATAAAAGTGTTGGTCCCAAAAGCAACAACACTACAGATGATAAAAATATATCGTATCATCAGAAGTGATCCAACTCAGAGAAGGATAAAGGCCCTCAGAATGATTCTTCATAAAAAGATGAAGATGTTTGTCATAGATGTGGTATGACTAAACAGTAGTCACGTACTTGTTGTACGGCCAAACACTTGATTTACTTATACTAAGCTTTTATATATAAGTTTATTAATATTTCATCATGTTTTGAAATAATGAAATATCGGTGCCCGAAGCACGACAAGAAATTACTTGGGATAATAAAACCCTGTTTAAATTTGATCCTCTTATAAATAAATGTGAATCAGAATTTCAGAGGATTATCTATCTGCAAAGTGTTGCAAATCAATTACATGATATATTTACTAATACTAAATGTGTTGTAAAATCATATATTACTGCTGTTAATGCTTAAGCAATAATTGAAGTCCCTGAAGGACGAGTTGTTAAAACAGCAATAAATGAGTTTAAGATATACATGAAGCGTTGAAGACCTATTGGTGTACAAGAAAAATAAAAATCGGTGCTCATGAAGAGACCGCATTTTCTGTATAAAATATAATTCTCCTGAAGAGGAAACCTCCTGTAAAGGTAACTCCTGAAGAGTATAACTCCTGAAGAGAAAATTCCTGAAGAGTATAAACCTCCTGAAGAGGAACCTCCTGTAGAGATGTTTCATGAAATGTTTTCTTCTGGAGAGGAACAATGAGATCTCAATACATTTCATGAGTACTGGAAAATTTATGGATAGAAATAAAACTGTTGTCGACAACATATATGATAACACTTGATATTACCTGAAGTTTGAGCAAAAAATCATCGAAAAATGTCGACGTAAAAATGATTGGCCAAAATGGAAAGCAGTTATTAAAACTGAATTAAACTTGCTAGTGAAGCGAGATGCATTTGGACCTGTTGTCCAAACACCAAATGGTGTAATATTTGTCAGATATAAATGAGTAATTATACGAAAGCGTAATGCGAAATGAAATTGTGCGGTATAATTTGTCGCACATGGTTTCCTGTAGAAACCCGAGAGCAATTATGAGAAAACATATTTCCTTGATATGAATGCAATCACATTCATATTCTTAATTGATTTGATTATTATAAAAGAATTAGATATGCAGTTAATGAATGTGGTCACTGCATATTTATAAGGATCATTAGATTATTACATATATAAAGATTTACGATACTTGAAACATCTAATCCAAGTACATTTAGGAGTATGTACTTTATAAAGCTTCAAAGATCTTTGTATGGGTTAAAGTAATCCAGACGCATGTGGTATAATTGAATCAACAAGTATCTATTAAAAGAAGGATTTAAGAATAATCTTATATGTCCATGTGTTTTATCAAAATATAGATTTGTCGTTATTGCAATTTACGTTGATGATTTACCTTGTTAGAACTCTTGAAAAAATTACATGGGTTGTTATAAATTTAAGGAATGCATTTGAAAAGGAAAGATCTTATTATTCAATTCATAGATGAGTTACAAGAATTTGAGACTTCTAGCCTCATCTCTCAAATGCATTTGCTTTTCATAAAGCAACATACCATCCTTATCTAAAGGATTAGGCAATCGAAATGAAGAGACAAGTAAGGATTTTAAATCCTTATTTTCTTGTTTTAAGTCTACAATTTTTCTGTCAAACTCTTGAACGAGTCATTGAAGTATGGAAATCTTTTCGTTAAGCTCCTCAATCTCACGATTTTTGGATTGTAATCGGTTGGAAAATCCAACAATAGAGGAGGAGTATCGGGTGCCGAGAGTCACCAGCTCATAAACGGCTTCACGATTTGACTTATTAGCCAGATCATTTGCTTGCTGCAACATGGCACCTGCGGAAGATGCATGATCAACTTGTAATTGAGGTGAAGGATACCTCATATGTTGATCGTAAGAAATAGTAAAATGAAATTGATGAGCCATTGGAAATTTATAGAATAAGAATACAAATACAGATGAATTATAGATATGAGAAGAAGATTTGATACGTACTAAATGAAACTAAAGACGGTTCTTATAGAAATGGAAATAAGAACAAGACAAACCATCATCTCTTCAAATCTCACTTTATAAGATATGCTGGATACATAATTTCAAAAGCCAGCGAGATTAATTACAGCTATCACTATTTTCTTATAAACGCTGAACCTTTGCCGTTAGCTACTGTTGTTGACTTTGTATCTGAGCTCTTTCTCGTTCCAGCTCTTCTACTCGTGTTTTTAGGTCACGAGAATACCAGTTTACAAGTTTCTTCAGCTCCTTATTTTCTTGTTTTAAATCTTTATTTTTTCTATCTTTAGTTGCAAGCGTTTGATGCAACTCAGATATTTGATTTTTAAGATGATCAACCTCACTCGTTCTCGCTAGTAGCCTCTGAGACATGGTTGTAAGAGATGCAGCATATTGAGCACTGAGAGTTCTTGATGCTGCAACAATTTCAGGATCAGATTTACTAGAAAGATATATCTCTACTCCTATCATGGTGTTTACAGTCTCAGGAGAAAATATAAGTGGTTGAGGTATAAAAGATTCATGGTTTAAATATGGGACATTAGAATTTCTATCAGACATAATATCTTTCTGAATGAACAACAACTGTATCTATGAGGAATGCGAGATTTTTTTTTGTTGGAGTAAACCAATGGTAAAATTGGTTATATTTAAACAACAACCCGAAATCTTCAAATTTTTTCAAGATCTCGTTTATCCACAATGTCAAGCAAATTTGATTTTTCGCTGAACCGATCATATTGGATCTCAAAGCTTTTACAGCTTTTATCATACATAGATGGTTTCCAATATTATTTCCACCGTATATAAAAGTTCTCCCTAATAACGTCGAATGAAGGGGAGAAAATTTTAGATGAAAATATTATCATACTCTCTCTAATACATTATTTAGTTGAAGATCGTGTTTGAATTCTTAACTTGTTATATATATTGAAATCATATTTGCTTATTACTTGAAACACTAACGCATATTATCAGGAGGAGTTTTAGTATTTCTGCAGGTATCAGATATCTATTAAGTTTATCAATCAGATATTATTTTTTATCTTCAAATCACTCAGAAATTATTGCAATTCATGAAATAAGTCGAGAGTATATTTGGCTGAGATCAATGACTCAACATATCCAAGAAAAGTGTGGTATTTCATAATCAATGATAGCTCAACAATTTTATACGAAAATAATGCTGCTTGTATCATTCAAATCAAAGGAGGATATATCAAATATACGATCAAGTGATAATCTGGCAGATTTATTCACGAAGGCATCACCAACTGCGACATTCAAGAAAATTGTGCTGAATATTAAAATGTGAAGACTCAAAAACTATTGTCATGCACTTTCCAGGGAGAGTAAAAGTCCTGAAGACTTGTGCTGATTGTACTCTTTTTCCTTCGCTAAAGTTTTATCCCACTGAGTTTTCCTTTACAAGGTTTTAATGAGGTAATCTTAAAACACTTGTGGATACATAAGAAGACTGTACTCTTTTTCCTTCGCCATTGGTTTTTTTTCCCACTAGGTTTTTCTTTGGTAAAGTTTTAACGAGGCAGATTCTTTATGGGTGGTCATTCAAGGAGGAGTGTTATGAATTATTAGGGGCGGTCCCCGCCCCCTTAATTATTTTGTGAATGACCCCATCATCATTATTTTAAATCTTGCATAGTAACTTGCATAGTAATTTTAACGTCTACAAATATGGGTTTCAGTTGTTATGAAATTCATAAGAAAATATAGAGAAGGAAGAAAGTTTCAGAGAGTTTCTTTTATATTTTTCTTGCAATAGTAGTAGTTTTCTTTTTAGTTTTATAACACATGCATTTTTGTTACCAGCCACGCGTTACGTCAACACCCCCCCCCCCTAGGGCAGCTTACAAGATCGAAAACTTGAAACGTTAAAAATTAAAAAATGTAGAATGATGAAATACACATGGCAGTGTCCAAGCCACTTTGGCATATTTTGCTACGGTCTTCAATTCTAGATTATTTCATATTGAAATATATATGTTATGGAGTATATTTAAACTAATTTTTATTTAAATAATTGATATATTATTAATCACATCAATAAATATAACATATCAAAGAAATAGGATAAAGAATGACAATGCACTGCTCAATCCACTGCAACACATAAGATTTTTTGTAGCGTTTGATAAGTCGTCGTATAAAATCTCAAAATCGTTACAAAAGCCCCAAAATCGTGACAAAAAATCATTTCTCGTGTTTTGAAGATCGCGAGTTAACCGCGGCTATTTGTGTATGACAATAAGCTTAATTTCTCGCTGCAATGCTACTATTTGCGGCGAAGTAGCATTGCGGCAATAAAACGCAATAAATATTGCTATTTGTAGCATAATTTAACTCTCAATTAAATAAAACGCAGCAAAAAATCTTATTTATTATAGTGATTAGAAATGGAGCATAAATAAATAAGCCTACTTTTTTTTTTCTTTTTACTATTATTTTTATTTTTATAAAAGTGACACTGTTCCTCTTTTTCGGCCCTGTTACGGTTGCCCTGAGTCAGATCATCTTGCTTGCGACTGTGGATGAATTGTGAAGTAGAAGCTCATTCAAGCAGTATCGTTAGGCTATGCATGATACGGGTTAAACTTTACAACGTGGAGATAGCCAATCCCTCTTAACAACTTAAAAGCTTGAGTTAAATTTTTTGATAATTGGATTGAGTAGTATTATTTTGGATTTGGATAATGAATTAAAATAAGATGAATTGAAATAAAATTTGAAATTTAAATAAAATATTATTAGAATATAGCCAAACACAAACTAAAAACTTTAGTATAAGCCAAATTATGCATAAAATCGAGAGACCATATGATGTATAATAATAAATTAAAAACAAAACTGAATCAATAAATCGGGTATTAATTAAAGTCAATCCATAAACAAGAAAAAAATACTAAGAGTATTGTCAATAGCTTATGCATCTTTATATTCATCTTCATATATATATATATATATATATATATATATACTTACATAATATCTCTCTAAATTGGTCTACATTAGATTATGCATCTTCAAAATTTTGCATAGCTATGAATAGTATTCCTTTAAATTTGAAGAAATAATTTTCAACTTTTAAACATTATTTTACTGTTTTTTCTTTCTCCTACCCATTAAAGTCAACTTTGTGGAATATGAATTAAGACGGTTTTGATAAATAAATTTGTATTAAATTGATGATATTCAGTGGATACTAATTGTAAAATATATAAAGAATATTAATTTTAGGAAAAAATAAAAAGATAATAATAATTATTTATTATTTGGTTAAAAAATACATAATTCAATATGAAAATTTTTCTTGATATATAAAATCAATTTTCAAAAGATGTGATTTTGAACATACATGTAAAGAAATCACTGATAGTGCTCTAAGGGAGACATCCTAAAAAGAAGCAACACACTCAAAATTGCTTTGAGAGTTCTAGGGAATGAGTCATTATGGGATTTTAATCGAAACCACACTGACCAAATGATGAAACGTTTCAATTAACAGCGAGAAAAAGATAAAAGGAAGAAAGATTTTTGTTTTTAGAACATTTTCTCTTACCTTAGGCTAACTGGGCGAGGTCGAATAGGCTCGGGAGGAGCCTCGGGGAGCTCTTGGTATCAATCCTCCATTTCTTGGATATCATTTTGAAGCTTATAGGCAAGCTCCATTGAGTTGCTTGGCATTTGGATTAGATTTTTATTTCTTCTCATATATGGACTTATGTCTCCAGTGCTATGTCGTTTTGTTTACATACTAGTTATATGGGTGATATGACTTTTGCTTTCAAAATGTAGAATTAAAACATGTAAAAGATCATCAAAGTGAAACTTTTATAAACAAACTTATTTCAAAATTCTTTGGCATATCAAATTGAAAACATCATCTTCATCTTTTGTAGCATCATATCAAGGCATACCATATTTAATCCCAATAATAGGATTTATAAACCACCATTATACTTGTGGCAGGATTGTATGTCACTATTATATTCATGACAAAGCCGTATGTCATTATTATATGTATGACGAGACCGTATATTACTATTATACTTATGACGGGATTGTATGCTACAATTATACCCATATATAGTAGGGTTGTATCTTATTATTATACCTATTGCGAGACCATATACCATTATTATAACTGTTGTAGGACTGTATGCCACTATTATCATCAGTGATAGAATCTTAATGAAAAATAGATCATCAACATCATAATCAGACTTTAGTTAGAATACAAAATTCAAAAATTCATGCCTAGATTTTTAGATGCTACAACAGATCAAATAGAATACTAAACAAATTCAAATCATTTCATATATTCAAAAACAAATTCAGAACATCTTCGATCACATGCACAAATTTTCATAAATTTATTTGCTTGTTTTGCATAGTTTAGAAAATAGAATATACAAAATTAACTTATGTCTACGTCAGTCTTCACAAAAAAATATTTTTTTCTTATGCTAAACACATAATTGGGGTTGTTTTTTTATTCTTTTTAAAATAAACATGCATATTTTTTAAATCAACCTTATTTTTTTTTCTTTTATGCAAGTCTAGTATAGAAAAACTGTTTACTTAGACTTTTTAACTTTTCTTAATTTTCTTAAAACAACGTCATGAGTAGCATCATGCATCATCCATAAAAATGTCACAGAACTTCTGTAATATTCCAATTGATCACATACTTTGTAATTATAACAGAGATATTGCAATCTATATTTCTCTAATGTCTAAAATCCTCAAAACCTTGGAATATTGTTACTCTATAAATAATTTATCCCCACATAATTTCTCAAATGATCATCATGGTGATTAATCCGTAAAATATCTCCAACGGCCACACATCTAACTCAGTTTTATCACAAAAATAACATCACAATTAAGAAACACTAGGTCACCTGTTAGGGAATATAAGTAATTTACTATTTACGGGGTTTAACAATATAATGGAAGTGGCTTACGTGCAGAGTATGCATGCGGCGGGAGTCGTACGTGGGTTCGACCCTAGACCTCTGGCGTGGATGACCATGAAAATGTGTGTTAGAGAGAGAGTGGAGACACTGGAGAGAGAGTTGAGAGTGGCCAAAAGAGAACAGGTATGGTGTGGGGAAGGAATGTGCAAGTCACGGCTTGGGTTTGTGGCAGTGGCCGGTGGACTTGAAAAGGCTCAACGGTGTCGTTTGTGCACGCTGGAAGTTGAGGAGAGCAGGACCGAACTCATGTGTGGGTTTTCTAAAGTGTGGTGAGAGGCGGAGGTGGATCGTCTGTCATGAGGTAGAGGGGCTGTGTTGGCCTTTACTCACTGATACATGCCTTGATTGTGCAGGCCGTGCTAGTTGGGTGGCGACTCGGGAACGGCGTTCGGAGGCTTATGGCGCACCTAACTGACTTCCAATGGAAATCGAGTCCAGAAATTAACAATATTTTTATTATATTGAATTTGGATTTCGTGTGAGCTCAAATGCCCGTGAATGTGATGATCAGAGGTCAACAGCACAGCATGAAAACGCAAAGAGTAATGGTTGTCTAACTGGGAAATTTTCCGGCTCAGACGGCTGTTCGCCTGATAGTTTAGGGTCCTCTTTCTGTTAATTATTGGATGCAAACTGGACATGGAAATGAAGATCCAAGCTCCCGAGTAACTTTAGACCAGAATTTTCTTCTAAAAATAATGTAATTTTTATATCAAGCACATGATATCATGAATATCCATCAACATTTCCGCGCGTATAAACAAGGGATCCGGACAGGAGAAAAACGCCTTTTTGCACCAACTCAGTAATAAATTGCCACGTGGCGAATCTAATTTGTAAGAAATTAAATCTGCTGCAGCGGATTCGATGATGCAAAGGAGTGCGCAAAATTGCATTCTAAATATCTTAATATTCAATTAAATTATAAAAAATAAAAATAGAAATGATTGAATTTCACTTATTTTATTTAATTAAATTTTTATTTATATTAAGATATTTTTAAGCATTATTTATATTTTTTTCATTTATTTTATTTTATTTTATTTATTTATTTATTTATTTTTTAGATGAAGGGGGGAGAAAAACACAAGAAGTTTAATTCATCAGAAAGGCTATCAATTGAATTGAATCACGGCAACATATAGAAGTCTAAAGCAACACGGCAACTTATATATATATATATATATATATGTATATATATTTGTACGTAAAAGAAAAAACAGGAAGTTTTAAGCCGCCGGAGACTTAAGGCCGCATAACACTAGAATTGGGAGAGACATATATATATATATATACCGAAGCCAGTGAATAAGAGGGGGGCAGACGAACGGAAAAAGAAAAGAAGAAGCAGCCGTAAACGAAAAATGTGAAGCCGAACGTGCAGAACATGAACGTGAACGTGAGCAGCAGAACGTCAACGATGACCACTATTTCAATAATTTTCTTCTTAATAATTTTATTATCCATCATGTACATGGATAACTAAATTCTCAAATAAGATTAGGGATGAACTTGCACACTAAATGGTATTTTTAATTTATTTTTAATTTATGTATTTGATCTTCAATTATTAAAATTATTTGTTTTATTATTCTCAAAATATTGTTAGTGTTTTCTTTTCCGAATAATTTTAGAATTTATTTCATTTATAAATTCAGTCATGCTTTTTCTATTGAATGAATTTATTCTTTAATTATTTTTGGATCTATTGATTATTTATATTGATTTAATTCTCTGCTGCAATATCGCTCCCTAGGTATATTGTCGTCGTTGGATTTTCTCAATGTGAATAAAAATTGTGTGATTTAAAGTGATGAATAATTTTTCAAAGAATTACATTTGATTTAATTTTTGGTTTATAATTTTGTATCTTCCGGTTGAGAATTACGGAATTGAATTCTCAATTGAGTTATCAGTTAATTGAAAATAATTAAAAATATCGGATATGTGCAAGGGATTCCCGACACTCTACTGTTCGTCAACTTTAATTACTTTTTCATTATTTACTTTGTTTAATTTTACTTTAAAGTCAATTTTTCTTTTCTCATTAATCATTTAATTTTTTTAGTTTCTTTGCTATTTTACTTTTCTTTTAATTGTCTCCCTGTGAAATCGACACCTCAAAGCTGAACTACAAATTACCGCGTTATTCTTTGGGCGTTATCAAATTTTGGCGCCGTTGCCGGGGAGACGGTAGAAGAATTGTTGGATAGTTTTTTTTCCCCCTTTTCAGCAGTTTGTAAAGGCGGTAACTTCGTTCCCTCTTTTTACTTGCTGCATTTTTTATTTTTATTTTTGCATGCATAATAGGTATAGAGACACATTAGGTCACTTTGCTTGTAGGCCTGTGATAAAGTCAAATTCAGTGTCTAATTTTTCTAATCCCTTGTTTGATACTTCTTCTGTTTCTGAAAATATGAGTGAACACGAGGATCAACCCACTAAGACCCTTCAGGATTACCTCCACCCTACACGTACAGCCACACCGTCATGCATAATGTTTCCACCCAATACGCGTCAACTTGATGTTAAAATGGGAGTGATACAGCTACTCCCCACTTTTCATGGGTTGGAAAATGAAAATCCATATGTGCATATTAGAGAATTTGAGGAGGTAGTTGCGACTTTTCATAGTCAAAATGCAACTGATGACATTGTGAGACTTAAGTTCTTTCCTTTTTCTTTGAAGGATAGAGCTAAGAGTTGGTTATACTCGCTGAGACCACGATCCATTGGGTCGTGGAATGAGATGACTCAGGCTTTCTTTAATAAATATTTTCCCCAACATAAAACCAATACTTTAAAAAGACAGATCTCCACCTTTGCACAGAAGGATAGTGAGACTTTATATATGTCTTGGGAGAGATTTAAGGAGCTATTGAGTATGTGCCCTCACCATGGGTATGAGAGTTGGCGTCTGGTGAGTTACTTCTATGAGGGGCTTACACCTAGAGAGCGTCAATTTGTGGAGATGATGTGTAATGGTGAGTTCTTATAGAAAAATCCTGATGAGGCCATAGAGTACCTCAATGAGCTCACTGAAAAAGCTCACACTTGGACTGGACCTAGTACGACTAAGAGCACAAATAGGTCACGACCTATAGGGAGCCAAAACGGTGGTGGAATTTACCACCTTAGGGAGGAAGACAACTTGAAAGTTAAGGTTGAGGTGCTTACTAGGGAGTTAGAATTGCTAAAAGTCAAGGACTTGAAGCCAACACACTTGGCTAATCATGCAGAGTCTTCTGGGTCATGTTTTGTGTGTGGAGGGGTAGATCACCTCGTCCAAGAGTGTCCCACATTTGCTGAGATGAGAGGGTTGTATGAGGAACAATGTAATGCCTTAGGCATGTACAAGAAACCTTTTACACCTTTCTCTTAGACTTACAATCCGGGGTGGCGTAATCACCCCAATTTTAGCTGGAAGTCCGAAAACCAGCCATTTGCACCACCTGCACAACCTGCTAGATCATATCTTGCACCATATCATGCACCTACATCGTCTAGGAGTCCTTTAGAAGACACTTTACATGCTTTTATTGAAGCACAGGGTAAGACTAACCAAAAGTTTGAATCTTTGATTACGTAGGTTGTGGAAGAAAATAAAGAGATAAAGAATCAAGTGTCAAAACTGATGAGCTCCTTGAGTGTGACTGAGCGAGGTAAGTTTCCTTCTCAAGCTCAATCCACTCCCCTTGGTCAACACACGGCACAAGAGAATTTGAAGGATATGAATGCCATTGTGACTCGTAGTGGTAACTCATCACACCCCCCAATTCAACACATCCCAACAACGGATAAATCAGAGGATGTGGAGAAGAATCAAGATAGTAGTGCCCCCGAGCTACCTAAGGAACCAGAGGTGACAAAGAGCCATGGTAAGGTACCATTCCCTCAAGCTCTGAAATCAAGCAAGCTAACTATGGATCCTAACAATGAAATCCTGGAGAATCTCAAACAGGTAAAAGTCAATCTCCCTCTTTTGCATGTAATTAAACAAGTTCCTACTTACACAAAAGTTCTCAAAGATTTGTGTACAGTCAAGAGGAGACACCACGTGAAGAAGACAGCGTTCTTGACAGAGCAAGTTAGTACTCTGATTGAGCAACGGATTCCTCCCAAGTACAAGGATCCCGGGTGCCCAACCATCGCATGCAGCATCGAAAATCAGGAGTTTGGACAAGCTTTGCTAGATTTAGGAGCCAGTGTGAATCTTATGCCTTATTCGATTTATTTGCAGTTAGGGCTAGGAGAAATCAAACCAACCACTGTGGTATTGCAATTGGCTGACCGTTCAGTCAAAGTACCCCGAGGGGTGGTAGAGGATGTTTTAATTCAAATTGATAAATTTTATTATCCTGTTGATTTCTTGATTTTAGATACTACCTCTGTTGTTGATACTACTTCTAAAATTCCTCTGATTTTAGGTAGGCCTTTCCTTGCCACTGCTAATGCTCTTATCAATTGTAGGAATGGGCTTATGAAGCTATCTTTTGGAAACATGACTCTAGAGGTGAATGTCTTCCATATTGCAAAACAACCGGAGGAGGATCATGAGTGCCACCAGACATATATGATTGATTCACTGATAGATAGGGGAGTTTTGGAAACTCATGATTTTGATCCCCTTGAGCATTTTCTGGTTAATTCTAAGTTTGATTCCATTACTGATTCATCTGATATAGTCGATATTTGTTCTATTTTCAACAGAACTCAAGATTACGGCACACAGAAATGGCAACCGAAATTCGAGGAGTTGCCCGAGAAGAGTGAAAGACAGATTCCTTCAAGTATGGAAGCACCCAAAGTTGAATTGAAGCCTTTGCCTAAGGGTTTGAAGCATGTTTTCCTTGGTCCAGGTGATACCTTTCCTGTTATTATCTCATCTGAACTGTCTAAGTCTCAAGGTGAGAAATTAATTCGGGTTCTAAGTAAGCATAAGTCAGCCTTAGGTTGGAACATTGCTGATATAAAAGGTATTAGTCCCTTGATTTGTTTACATAAAATTAATTTGGAGGAAGGAGCTAGCCCTCGTAGAGACCCACAACGTAGGCTTAATCCCACTATGAAAGAAGTGGTGAAAAATGAAGTATTAAAAGTGTTAGACGCAGGAATCATATACCCTATTGCTAATAGTAAATGGGTTAGTCCGACACAGGTTGTTCCTAAAAAGTCTGGTGTTACTGTAGTGAAGAATGACCTGAGAGAGTTAGTCCCCCCCAAGCTCGTGACTGGGTGGCGGATGTGCATTGATTATAGAAAATTGAATGCCGCCACCCGGAAAGACCATTTCCCTCTCCCTTTTGTTGATCAGATTCTTGAGCGTGTGGCTGGTCATCCTTTCTACTGTTTCTTGGATGGTTATTCTGGCTATTATCAAATTGAAATTGCATTAGAAGATCAAGATAAAACCACTTTTACTTGTCCTTTTGGTACTTATGCTTTTCATAGAATGCCATTTGGATTGTGTAATGCACCTGCCACTTTTCAACGTTGCATGATGAGTATCTTTAGTGACATGATTGAAAATAGCATGGAAGTTTTCATGGATGACTTGACTGTTTTTGGATCCTCTTTTGATGCATGTTTATTGAATCTAGAGAAAGTGTTGACCCGTTGTGAGGAGAAGGAACTGGTCTTAAATTGGGAAAAATGCCACTTTATGGTACCTTCAGGCATTGTTTTAGGGCATATTATTTCTTCCAGAGGGATAGAGGTTGATCAATCCAAGATTGAATTAATTTCTAAACTGCCTACGCCTAAGACAGTAAAGGATGTGAGATCATTTCTTGGTCATGTGGGCTTTTAAAGGAGGTTCATACAGAATTTCTCCACTATATCCAGACCATTATGTGACCTCCTAGCCAAAAATGCCCCATTTGAGTGGACACAAGCTTGTCAAGAGGCATTTAAAATGCTAATTGGCAAGCTTACCTCAGCACCCATAATGCAGCCACCGGATTGGACCTTGCCTTTTGAGATTATGTGTGATGCTAGTGATTATGCTGTAGGTGTTGTTCTTGGACAGCGAAGGGAGGGGAAGCCCTTTGTTATTTACTATGCTAGTAGGACTCTAAATAGTGCTCAGATGAATTACTCAACCACTGAAAAAGAGTTGCTAGCTGTAGTGTTTGCTTTGGATAAATTTCGTTCTTATTTGATTAGTTCTCCTATTATTATTTTCACAGATCATGCAGCCCTTAAGTACTTTCTCACAAAGAAGGATGCTAAGACACGATTAATACGGTGGATTTTACTTTTGTAGGAATTTGACATCACCAACAAAGACAAGAAAGGAGTGGAGAACGTAGTGGCCGACCATCTCTCGAGACTCACATTTGAGGAAACTCCTGACCATCTGCCAATCAGGGATGATTTTTCCGATGAGCATTTACTTTCTATTACTTCTTTACCATGGTTTGTTCATATTGTGAATTATTTGGCTACAGGTGAAATACCGGTGGATTGGAATGCTTAGGATAAGAGGAAATTCATGATTGAGGTACGTAATTTCTATTGGGATGACCCTCTTCTTTTTAAATACTGCCCTGACCAAATTTTGAGGCGTTGCATTCCTGATGAAGAGATTGCTAGCGTCTTGGAATTTTGTCACTCCCAAGCTTGTGGATGCCACTTTTCAATGAAGAAAACTGCTGCAAAAATTTTGCAGTGTGGATTTTATTGGCCCACATTGTTTAAGGATGCAAACATCTATTGTCGTTCATGTGAAAGGTGTCAAAAATTAGGAGCCATGTCCCATCGTAATATGATGCCTTTGAACCCAATTTTAGTGATTGAAATTTTTGATTGTTGGGGTATTGATTTTATGGGACCATTCCCTCATTCTTTTGGATATCAATATATTATTGTGGCAGTGGATTATGTGTCAAAATGGGTGGAAGCAGCAGCTTGCAGGAACAATGATAATAAGACGGTAATTAAATTCCTTAAAGAGAATGTGTTATCTCGGTTTGGTACACCACGTGCTATTATTAGTGACCGGGGTACACATTTTTGCAACCGTTCCTTTGAGGCTTTGATGAAAAAATATGGGGTAGTACATAAAATTTCTATTGCATACCACCCCCAGACAAGTGGACAAGTAGAACTTGCAAACAGGGAAATTAAGCAAATTTTAGAAAAAACGGTAAACTCGAATCGTAAAGATTGGTCTTTGAGACTAGTTGATGCACTTTGGGCCTATCGTACAGCTTTCAAAACTCCCTTAGGCATGTCACCTTATAAACTTGTTTTTGGAAAGCCTAGCCATTTACCTGTGGAACTCGAGCATCGAGCCTATTGGGCTATCAAGCATTTCAATTTTGACATAGGAGAAGCAGGTAAGTTCAGAAAATTTCAATTGACCGAGTTAGAGGAGTTGAGAAATGATACCTATGAGAACTCTAAAATCTATAAGGCTAAAATGAAAGCGTTTCATGATAAAGATATTTTGAGAAAAACATTTAAGCCCAATGATCGAGTGTTTTTATATGACTCTAGACTCCATAAGCACCTAGGAAAACTTCGGTCTAGGTGGACCGGCCCTTTTGTAGTGAAGAATGTTTTTGAAAATGGGGCGGTAGAAATAGAGGATCCTAAAGATGGTAGGATTTTTAAAGTAAATGGTCAGCGCCTTAAAATATTAATTGATAGAGAAGTTTCGGAAGTGGAAGAGATTCCATTTGCGGACCCGGTCTATCAACCTTGACCACACCATGCAGGTATGTTTTCTTTTTATTTGTTCTGTTGTTTTTGTTTTTTTCGTTTATTTTTTTCCCTTTTCTTTTTCTTTTTGGTTGCTGTTGGTTTTCTTTGTTTTTGTTTGCAGGTCAGTGTCAGTTTGTCATCTCTAGTGCTTAGCGAGTCATCCCATGTCCTACACCAGGTGTATTCTACCCTTTTCAGTACCCTTCATTTAGTTTTGATTGTTAAACATTGAGGACAATGTTTCATTTAAGTTGGGGGGTGAGAACGATGTTTGTTGGAATTCTGTGGCATATTTTCATATTAAAAAAAAAAAGTATCACACAGGCACCTTTTTATATGTGTATTCATGCTCATTCATGACTGTTGCCCAGATGACTAACACAAGAGGGGGGGTGAATTGGGTTATATTAAAAAATTAATACTTATAAACTAAATATACAATATAAAATATAACCAAAATATAAAGCAGTAGGAAATATAAAGAGTAGGGTAAGAGAAAGCAAACTCAGTATTTTTACGAGGTTCAGCCCCACTGCCTACGTCCTCGCCTCAAGCTACCCCTTGAGGATTCCCAAATCCACTATTCAATCTCCTTTAGGTGGAGATAGAAACCTATTACACCTTTGAGCAGTACCGCTCCAAAGATTCCGTGTAGAACACCCTCTACACTTCCAATCACCTCACACTTGGTGATTCAACTATTCCCTGTGTAGAACACCTTCTACACACACAAGGGTTATACACACCCTCTTACTTCCAATCACCTCACACTTGGTGATTTAACTATTCCCCGTGTAGAACACCTTCTACACACACAAGGGTTATACACACCCTCTTACTGATACAAGAATTGATAGTGGGTAGGCTATCAGAAAACACTCCTCAATGAGTGAAATAAGAACAATGCAGCACAAACTATATCTCTCTCAACAAGAACAAGAATTAAGGCTCAAAACTTTAGAAAAGAGAGAATGAGAGCTTTGAAAGAATGATGCAAAATTTAGCAATAGATGTGTAAGCTCTTGTTGTGAATTTTGCAAAACTCAAGTGAGCTATTTATAGGCAAATGATTCTTCAATTTCAAATTTGAAAAGATTCCCATGTCAAATAAGAGCACTATTTACTTTTCAAAAAATTCAAATAAAAACATTTCCTTTTTGCATTTGTCAAAGACAACTCCATTCATTTTTCAAAGAAATCAAACCTAATCTTTTGCTTTTCATACAAGACAAAATGAGCATGATTTATTTTTCAAACCAAATCATCTTCTTTTTGCATATGTCAAAAAAACACACAACCACCCTTTAAGATTTTCAAACAAATCATCTATCTTTTATATTTGTCAAAAAAACACACAACCACCCTTTAAGATTCTCAAACAAAATCATCTACCTTTTGCATTAGTCAAAAAAACACACCACCTCCCTTCAAGACTTTCAAACAAAATATGCACATGTCAAATATGATAATCAATCATCTTATAAAATCAAGTTTTTATAAAAAAAATATAATTTTCGAAATTATTTTGTTTGATGGTGTTATGCACATGTGAAAAACATAATTTTCAAAACTAAGACATTTAAAAATGTCTTGTATATGTGGAAAAAATAATTTGATGTTTTATGAGAAAAAAGAGTAATTTGGAGCCTTAATCCAATTTCTAATTTTATCAAGAGATGTACAAAAATAATCTATGAGCTTCATTTGTAGACTTGATATCTTTCTTGCTCATGCTTGATTTCTTGATGTGTTTAGCTCCCTTCATGCATAGACAACTTGAGCTTGAGTTTTCAATATTATTTGTTATCATCAAAATTTATACGTAAATACGAGACTTGAAACCTTGGGTTCAACAATGACTATCTTGGTAAATTCATCAAACCCATCTTAATCATTTTGCTGAGGCATTCACAGAATTTTTAATGCACGTATCCAAACTTTGTGGTAAGATGGTGGTTTGACACATGTAGCCAGAGAACTCTTTTGCTTAAATATTCTTGTGAATTTTGGGAGAGGTTGAGAGCCTACAAATGCAGAAAATTGTGGTAAGCGTTTATTGATCTGTTGAATTGGACACTTCTTTTGAGAATATCATTACATGGTTGGTGGTAAGATGGTGGATATACTTGGGATATGACGAACGTCAACTTAGGATTAACGTTTGAGCCTTTCAAACTAACCCTTCTCATCATAGACTCTTAGTAGCTAATTTTGAGCCAACAAACACATGTAGACTTTTTCTTTTCATGTGCCCACATCATTCATACCTCTCCACATTGGAGTATAGCCTATACATTAATTTTTCCTACCCTTATTGCTTCCAAGTGTGTGCTAAGTGTGGAATTTGTATATTTTTTCTTATTGAAAATAAATAAATAAATAAATAGAGAGCGACTGAAGAAAAAAAAAAGAGAAAAGAGAAAGAAAGAAAAAGAAAAATGGAAGAGTACAAGTGCAAAATGTTCAATTGATTGAGTTTCAAATTAGAAAAAAAAAAGTTGAAGAAGAAGAAAAAGTATTATTTGATGATCTGAAAAGTAGAAGAGTGCATCAGGTGAGAAATGTAATCTATTGAGATATTTAATAAGATTCCTGTGGTATGTACTTGGAAGTTTTTGAATCCATTTTATCATTTTCTTCATTTAGCCCCTAACCCGAGCCACGCTACAACCGTTTGTGTTGATCGTTCTGATCCTAAGTATGCTTGTGGAATGAGTGGTGGAAATTCTCAATTGTTAGTGTTCCTATCATAAGGTCAATATTTGCTTATTGCTTGTACATAATTGCCTAATTCCCTATGAGAGTGTGTGTACACCCCTTGTCAACTCCATAGAGAGAACCCCTACACGAAACACTGTTATACCCGTAAGTTATGGAGTTGAAACTTTTGCTTAAGATATTCTTGATGTTGCATGTGTCACGGTTTGTAGTTGGATGGATATAGTTTGGATCACACACACACTCTATGGATTGCTATATGTGGATTAATTGTGATTGGGTTATTGGATTTCTAAAATTGTTTTGATATGTGATTCTGAAAAGTGTGACTTGGTGACTTCTGTGTGTGATCTGTTTTTGGTATCTTTCATCATTCTTTTGCATGAGAATTGCTAGGGACTAGCAATGAGTAAGTTGGAGGGTGTGATAAGTGTGCGAAAGTACACTCTAAATATCCTAATATTCGATAAAATTGCAAAGAATGAAAATAAAAATGATTGGATTTCACTTATTTTATTTAATTAGATTTCTATTTACATTGAGATATTTTTAAGCATTATTTGTATTTTTTTTCATTTATTTTATTTTATTTTATTTATTTATTTATTTATTTTTTTAGATGAAGAGGGAAAAAAACACAAGAAGTTTAATTCATCACAAAGGCTATCAATTGAATTGAATCACGGCAACATATAGAAGTCTAAAGCAACACGGCAACTTATATATATATATATATATATATATATATATGTATATATGTTTGTACGTAAACGAAAAAGCAGGAAGTTTTAAGCCGCAGGAGACTTAAGGCCGCATAACACTAGAATTGGGAGAGACATATATATATATATATATATATATATATACCGAAGCCAGTGAATAAGAGGGGGGCAGACGAACGGAAAAAGAAAAGAAGAAGCAGCCGTAAACGAAAAACGTGAAGCCGAACGTGCAGAACGTGAACGTGAACATGAGCAGCAGAACGTTAACGATGACCACTATTTCAATGATTTTCTTCTTGATAATTTTATTATCCATCATTTACATAGATAACTAAATTCTCAAGTAGGGTTAGAAATGAACTTGCACACTAGATGGTATTTTTAATTTATTTTTAATTTATATATTTGATCTTCAATTATTAAAATTCTTTGTTTTATTATTCTCAAAATATTGTTAGTGTTTTCTTTTTCGAATAATTTTGAAATTTATTTCATTTATAAATTCAGTCATGCTTTTTCTATTGAATGAATTTATTCTTTAATTATTTTTGGATCTATTGATTATTTATATTGATTTAATTCTCTGCTACAATATCGCTCCCTAGGTATATTGTCGTCGTTGAATTTTCTCAATGTGAATAAAAATTGTGTGACTTAAAGTGATGAATAATTTTTCAAAGAATTACATTTGATTTAATTTTTAGTTTATAATTTTGTATCTTCCGGTTGAGAATTACGGAATTGAATTCTTAATTGAGTTATCAGTTAATTGAAAATAATTAAAAATATCAAATATGTGCAAGGGATTCCCGACACTCTACTGTTCGTCAACTTTAATTACTTTTTCATTATTTACTTTGTTTAATTTTACTTTAAAGTCAATTTTTCTTTTCTCATTAATCATTTAATTTTTTTAGTTTCTTTACTATTTTACTTTTCTTTTAATTGTCTCCTTGTGGAATTGACACCCCAAAGCTGAACTACAAATTACCGCGTTATTCTTTCGGCGTTATGAGGACCCACGTCGCACGAAAAGCAATTCTCATTCTGGCTAAGCTCCCATGAATGGGAGCATTATAAAAATTTAGTTCAATATTTACGACACTGAAAATTGGAACAAATAAAATACAACAAAATATTCAAATTTATTTTTTAAACATTTTCACCTGATTCTTATAATCCGAATTAAACCATATGCATTGTTGAAGTTCATATCTTTATTATTATTTTTTTTATACTAATCTTATAATTCTTTTTTATAAACCCAACCAAAAATATGGATGTTGTTACATATCTTGATTTTTGGATCCTAATTTTTTTTTAATAATTTTTTTACAGAATTTTAAAGTAAGTATTTTTAAATAATTTTGTGATATTTTTATATTTAAAAAAAATATTTTTAAATATTTTTACATGATTTTATATTTTTAAAAAATACAAAAAAGAAATAATATTATTTAAAAATTATATAAAAAAACTAAAAACAAAAAAAAAAAATCGTGGGGTTCGAAAATAAAAAAGAATAGCATTTCCCCCAAAAATAATTAAGGAGTTAGTAACTTCCTATGAGTGGGAGGCATACAAAACGCGTGAAGAAGATGAACAAAAAATTTATGTGGTGGTCATTCTAGAAAGAGAAAAACCGATATATGAAGTGACACTTGAGAACGATAAAAATACTATGTCTTGCATATGTCACAAGTTTGAGTGGATTGGCTTTCTATGCCAACATGTCTTAACAGTTTTGGCAAAAAGAAATTATTTGAACCTTGTGCAATTATATCTGTTGGAGAGGTGGACGATCAATACAAAGAGTCGTATAATTAATAGGATATGTGTCGATGAGGGGCCATTGGAGACAATCTCATCTGCATATGATAAAAAACATCATTTGATAAGACAGTTTTATCCTATTACTGAGATGACGTCACTATCTATTAGAAAATATGATCATATGTCAAAAGGAGTAGAGAATATGCATCAAGAGCCTCTCTGGATAAGTGATAGTGATGATGATGATGATGATGATGGTAACATGAGGGGCATCCGGTTCGTAGCCAATTACTCTCAAACTTCTAAGTGCAAGATCCTCTGATCATTGTTAGTAAAGGAAGGCCCGAAACATTACGTCAAAATAATCCAAGGGAAAATGTGTCAACAAAAAAAGGACGATGCGGCATTTGCAAACATGAAAGACATGTTAAAACGAACTGTCTATCACTTAAGTACCTGTTAAGAGATCATTATATTTTTAATGTGTCATAATATTCATTGTGTGAAGCTTCTAATTTGATGAAATATTTTTTGTTATATAGTGGTATTGGCGGATCGAGTTTGACTACATTACCTCCAGACCCGACAACTATATCAACATCATTTTATTTGTATGCATACTAATCTTATGTGGTTGTAAAAATTTGTTATATTTAAATGTTTCATTTAGTCTAATTTTGTCACTTAAACTTTTCATCATTTGTAGGAATATGCAATACTCGACACTTTCATATCCTCTTGCTATGTCAATGTCCTTTGATATGTATGGAGTACTAATCTTATCTTACAAAATATTGTTATATTTAAATGTTTGATTCCATCTTAATGGGTCATTTAAATTTTTGTACTTCTGTAGGAATATGCAATACATGACACCTCCATACCCCCTTTCTATGTCAATGCCATTTGATATGTATGAGTACTAATTATATCTTACAAATTGTTGTTATATTTAAATATTTAATTTCGTCTGATTATGTCACTTATTATTTTTTTTATAAATAGGAATATACAATACCGGACGACTCCAGACCCGCTCATTATGTTAACACCATTGGATTTGTATGAATATTAATCTTATCTTACTCTTACTCATGTGTTATATTTAAGCGTTTAGTTTCATCACTGAAATTTTTCTTATTTTATAGGAGTATGTAACTTCCTACAACGTCGCAATATAATTTCATATATGGAACGTCGTGAAATTTTGACTACTTAGAAGATAATTAGTTATTAAGCAGCTGACGGATAACGACTTTTGTTACATTTGTTGTTTTCTAAGTTTGTAATGATATTTAGGTATGATACCTGGGTAGATCATTTATTTTGTAGCGATATGCAATTTTTGGGTTATAACGTTAAAAGAATTTGGCTGGTTATAAGTTGGCTATAATATAGAATTTAGTTGAATGTACGTTAGTTGGTTGCACACGCTTACCAGATGAAAAATTCATCTTTCATCTGTCTTGGAATAGTTTTTTTTTTAAATGTTTGTGTTCAGGTGGAGATTAAATTATTGACAATTTTGAGTTATAAATGCAAGTTTGTTTCACATTGGATAAAGACATTATGTTAAAAAATTTGGTTGAATGGGTCAACTAGTTGAACTTTTATTATAGGATTAAGAAATTAAATAATGCAATAATTTAGCAAAAAAAAAAATATATATATATATATATAGAAAAATGCTTAAAAACAATATTATTTAACAAAAAATTTAAAAAATTCCTCAAATTTAATAAGTAATATATTAATTTATAGCCTAATAAATTATCTACATTCTTGTTTTTGATAAGTGCTATATTACTAAATTTAAATTTGGTAATATAGTAATATTAATACTAATACTAATACTATAAATTAGTAATATATTAATACTAATATTAAATTTAGTAATATAGTAATACTAATATTATAAAGTTACTAATACTAATACATATAGTAATTCTATAGATTTAGTAATATAGTAATAGTAAAAATTTAGTAATATATTAATACTAATATTAAATTTAGTAATATAGTAATACTAATCTTATAAATTTAGTAATATAGTAATACTAATATTATAAATTTCTAATACTAATACATTAGTCTTATAGTAATACTAATATTAAATTTAGTAATATAGTTATACTAATACATATAGTAATACTATAGATTTAGTAATATAGTAATAGTAATACATTAATAATATATTAATACTTATATTAAATTTAGTAATATAGTAATACTAATACTAATACATTAGTCTTATAGTATTAATAATATTAAATTTAGTAATATTAATACTATACATTAGTAATATAGTAATACTAATACTAATACATATAGTAATACTATAGATTTAGTAATATAGTAATAGTAATACATTAGTAATATATTAATACTAATATTAAATTTAGTAATATAGTAATACTAATACTAATACATTAGTAATACAATAATACTAATACTAATACATATAGTAATCCTATAAATTTAGTAATATAGTAATAGCAATACATTAGTAACATATACATATAGTAATACTAATACTAATTAGTAAATTAGTAATACTAATTTACATTATTATTTAGTATAGTATTAGTAATATAGCAATACTAATACTAAGATTTTTGGTGACACATGATGTCATTTACTTGTTGCTCCAAAAGGCTCAATTTAACACTTCTAAAAGTACATAAAAATGTCGTTGAAACTACATCTACTTCTTTTAACTTTTCCATATATTATAGAATAATTGAGATTTCAAAAAGTTTGAGAGTACATAAATTTAAAAAACAAACTTTAAAATATAGTACGAGAAATTATACCTATCTACACAACTAAGATTTCTACAATTATATATATATATATATAAAATGTATATATTAAAACAATTAATTGCACTAAAAGCAACCAACAAAACAAAATGTATTAAAATACATGTTTGAGATTGCAGTAAGAAATATAATTTATAATTTTAAGATTTATAATTTATAACTTAAATAATAAGCTTTATATTTCAAAAGTTGTTTACTATTTGATAAATTTGTATTTAAAGTACTTTTAAAACTAGTTAAAATAATTTTTTTTTAAATATAAAATTATTCACAATAATTTTTTGATAAAAATTTTAATTTGGTATTTTTTTGAAAAGTCGATTTTCAACTTTTTTTAATTGATTAAATCACATTTTATAAAATTATCAAATATGTCATTTTTTCTTTAAAAATAATTTTAAATGTTTAAAAATATATTTTAAAATTTAAAATGCAATCCCAAACCAACTTTAATTAAGAAACTGACTTAACAATCAGCGTAGATAAATTTGTGAAGTCAATTCTATATTTTCCCAAGGTATTAAAAAAAAATACACAATATTAATTGAAGAAATCTCTTCTAATGATTCAAAGTGTTAACCACAAAAAAAAACTTAAAAATAAGATTAATTACCATGTACCACGCAATAAGAAATGTCAAAATAAAAATAGACAAAAATGTAACGTAGGCAAAAATAACTATATTTACTTAACAAGGTGGAGATCATAACGAATAAAATAGAACGAGAAAATAAAATTAATATAAGAAAAAAAAAATAGTCAATTTCGTTGAATTATTAGATGAAAAGTGCTATGTATACAAAAATAATTATATAAAATAAATTTATAAATTATCGTTAATTTATATACTTTAATAAAATTATTTTATTATTTAATAAATTTGTTTTATAATAAAAATATTTTTATAGTTTAGTTGATTTATCAATTTATTAACAAGAGATTCCATTAATATTTTGCATCACTAATTAGTCTAATTTTCACAGTCAATACCACTTTCATCAAAATTTAAACAAATCATCTAAGGGCACAAACACAAGGAAGACAAACACTTGAGTACCAGACTGAGTGAAACCCTAATGAAAATATCTAAGAACTAGCCTATCACAGACTACCACGTAGGAAACCCAACTCAGGACATCAGAATGTAATACTAAGAAAGGATGGGAATATTTAAGTCATTTCAAAAATTAACTGCAGTAAGTGGGCCCCGTGCCTGATAAATAGATGTAGTACTATTTATCATCTGAATGCACGTCTACCCTTATTCATAAAATTTGATGTGGCAGCTTGTAATTAGTTTGGTGCAAAAACGATTTTTTCTCCCATCGGAACCGCAGCAACACTCTTTCCGCGCTGCCAAGTTTCAAGCATGGTCAAATTACCTCGTGATCGATCGGGAGATGGCAGAGTATTGCCAAGGATTTTACAATCTAATTTATCCACTTTAAAATGCAATTTTAATTTGTATCCGAAAATGGATATTGCATTCATTTATTCTGAAATGTCAAAGGAGATTTTTAAATATATTTTTTTCTATATCCTCGGGTTATAAAATTTGAAACAAATGGCAGTGTCTCAAATCACCGCGGCATCTGTTGCTAGTACTGTCTTCGATTCTAGAATATTTTATTATAATTTATATATGCTATGGGGTATAATGGTATATTTTAATTCTAGATTATTTCATTATGAACAATTGCATGGCTTGTGTCTGTGACTGTGGATGGAATCGCATTGAGCTGGTGTGTAAGCCCATTCAAGCAGTATCTTAGTCTATGCATGCAGATAAGCGTTAGACTTGGCACGTGGAGATAGCCAATCTCTCTTAACAACTTAAAAGCTCGAGGTTTGAATTTGTATAATTGTATTGAGCAATATTATTTCAAGTAAATTGAGTTCCTTGTAATTTTAATTTTAATTTTCAATTTATAAAATCTAAAATATAATAAAATATTTCAATTATTTTTTTTTATATAAAATTAAAAAATATGAATTGCATGCCAATGCCTATTTGACTCGAACACTAAAATATGATAACAGTTACTAGTACTACAATAAAACTGCATACATTATAATCATGACATAATGGTTCTTCATGTGTTGATGAATTGGAATGTCTTCATTTAACCTATATATTCTTCTGTGATGTTTTCACATATTTATTTCTTTGTCATACCGTTGCATCTTTGCTCGGGTTGTCACAGTGCACGCCCCCTAAGGCGTTTATGTTGGCAATATCTATTCACTTTCTTGCAAAGGCTTTCGTAATAGAAAGTTTTGACATAAGTATTGTGATAGAGCTTTTTCAAAAACTGAATCACTTCCTTTCGATTTGACCAGTTATGAATAATCTCACTCTCGTAAAGTATGTCTACGTCCTTGGTAGTATTGATGAGGTTGTCTATGAGTATGGCATAAGATGTAACCTGTGCTTCACAGTTAGCGTAGCTTTGTTCAAAAGTGATCAGATTCCAAAAAGTTATTTCTGTAGTCTCTTAGATTAGTATTGGAGGAATTTTGAGGACCCCATCATTAATGAATTCTACGTCTAATATGATTTCAAATATAGCCTTCACGAATTTGATTCCAACTTCGGCGAAGCCCATAGCAAAAGGTATGACTTCCCAATATTTTGAGTTGTCTCTTTCCTGTTTAGTTGATGAAATCAACCATTTTCTAAGCAGGTTGGCAATGTGCTTGATATCTTTGAGAGGTAAGAGTGTGGTAGATTGTGTGGATGAGAAATCAATGTTTTGAATATCGTACCAGTTGATATACCGTTCAAACTACTGTAACAAAATATTTCGATATCAATACTGTTTTGTGTATCGTTTTAGAATAATTTATACCTAAATAAATTAGATATATAAATACATATATAAATTATATTTTAAAATAATAATCAATATATGAATAAATTATATATATAAATATACATATGTATATTTGTAGTTAATTTAGTTTTAATTGAGGTTAAAAAATAACAAAAAAAAAAAAGGTGAAAGGCTTAATCCGGCATGGCCGAAACAAGAATATCAGTTGGTACTGGCCAATATTTCGACCGAAATTCTTCAAAAAATCGTCCAAAACGAAATACTATTTTTTTTTGGCCGAATGACCGGCTGGTATGACATATTTCGACCGTACCGGTCAGTACAGTATAAAATTAAAAACCTTGTGAGAAAGTGTTCCAAAAGAATCGAATGGCTAGTTGAAGTAAAGACTTGTTGTGGGTTTGTTGGTTGGTCACATTAAACAAGCGCTCAAGTACAATCCAGAGAACTTGGTTCTCTAATAATATCATGTCGTGATATAGAAGCTGAAGCATGCAAGACAAGGTAAAAATAGGGTCAGTGTTTTTTCTAAGCTCCTTATGAGCATCCTTGCAAAATAACTCAATAATGAAGCAGCCATCAAATAACAAAATTTTAACAAATTCTTCTCGAGTGTATTCAACTGGTTGGGCATAATACTGACGAGCTTCTCTCTCCACTTTCGCAATGGATTTGATCAAATTTACAGTGCAGTTAATTGCCTAATCGAGATAATTCGAACCCAGATTTGGATGGATACCCATATGCTCACGGGTTCAATGATAGAAAATCTTGTGAAGGTGATAAAATTGTTAAGGAGTTTCGAGATTTGATGAAATTGTTAAGAAGTTTCAACTGAATCGTCTGATGAAGTTGAGGAAATTATTAAGGAGTTAAGTGGGGAAATCTTGTTTGTGCTCGCCATCTATTTGAATAGATGCCTGAAAGAAACAAAATCTTTATTTTTGCACAATCCGCACTAATATTGAGTTTAATGAAATATGGAAGGCTGGAAGAATCAATGTGGTATTGTGAGACTTATGAATATTGTTGCTGCTTATTGGTTATCGATGCCAAATGATTATGGATCAGAGGTCCGGATGTATGAACACGCAACAGGTTACAACAGTTCTTTATTGACTCACAACAAAAATGATACAAGGAGGGCTGCGTCCAACGGTACAAGGGGAGCTACATGAACTGTATAACAGACATTTTCAAGGTACCCAATAGGCTTTACAATAGAGCAATTCATACCTCGTGGGGGGCTAATTTCAATTTGTGGGGGTTAATTTCAATAAGAACTTTGTAGGTGAGAGAAAAATTATATTTTTCTATATATTATATTAATGTCTTAATTTCTACTTTTCTACCCCTGTCTATGGTATTCTGTTTTTGTTTTTATAATAATATATTATTTAATTTTTAACTTTTATTTCGTTTTATCTTATCTTATTTATGAAAAAAAATTAGGCTTAATTATTAATAATTTTTATATAAAATAAAATAAATAATTCAACTTTTTAAATTTCAAAATAAAAATAATATTAAAAAATATATTTTAATAAAGTTTTATTCAATTTTTAATTTTAATCTCAACTTAACTAATCAACTCGTTTTATCTCATCTCATAAAATTAATATTAAAAAATATATTCTTATAACATTTTTTTCAACTTTTAGTTTTAATCTTAACTACTTATTTTATTTTATCTCATCTCATTACCCACTTTCTTACAATTTGTTTCATTAATTTTATATTAAAAAATACTTCTTTTCACTTTAACTCAAATTTTTTGTCCCAACAAGAGTTTAAAGTACGAATAAATATGTCGTTAAAAGTACATAGAAATAAAAACAATTTTTAATATTAAATTATAAACTGATTGTGATATAGTTGTTATCATGTCATTAATTTCCTTATTACTTTATACGATATGCGGGTCAATTTAATAACTCTCAACTGCGTACAATTGAATTTGTTCAACCTACCGCGGTTTCCCTAACTAGCTAATATTATGATGGCAATTGTTATCATATAAACTGATCCTAACAGTCCTGTTTGGATATTGGAAACAGCTAGACAACTTCACAAATCTATACAAACAATAGTATAGGAGTATTCAGAATATCTTTTGTAAAATATATTTTTATGTAAAATATGAAAAAGTTGTGTTTCTTTTAAGAGAGAGTTACTAAAGGTCCATTCAAATGAATTTTGTATTCTACATTTATTATATGGTTTGCTACAGTAATTCCTCTAGATATAGAAGATATTATTCACAACTTTAAAAAATTTTAAATTAGGCTCTTTCTCCTCTAAATTATTTTTCTCACTACTCAAAAGTTATCAAGTAATGTAAAGATATTATTGATAGTTAGAAAAAATATTTAAAATGAATAAAAAATATTAAAAAATAAATAAGCTAGTGCATGATATATTATAAAAATTAGTATGTATAATAAAAAATACTTTATTAATATATTTTAAAAGATAAGATGAAGAAGTAATAAAAAATACTCTTAAAGCCAAAGATTTTTTTCTTTTTCTTTTTTAAATCCCAATATCTTAAAAGTTCTATCCATAGATTGAAAAGGAAGAGATAAACGAAACGGGTCCGCTGGTTATAGAGCATTCAAGATTAGTTAATAGAATTTATATTTGATTTATCTATGATGATCTCTTGCTTAATCTAAATGAAAACTATTGGTTAATCTTAATGCGTCTGCTGGTTCCAATGTCACAATTTAAATCCCAATCAGAGGGAGTGGCTCTAATGCCACTCATAAAAGAATGTTAAAACTGTTTAAAAAATAAAATATTAAACCTGCTTAAAAAATGTATGAAGAAAAAAAAACCATGTTTCCTGGGCGGGAATATCAGTCCTGCAGGAGTGCTACTCATAAAATCTAAATGTTATTTTAATAAAATAGAGAAAGGATGGAAAATGAAATGTAGAAAATTTTTTGAAGATGAGAAAAATCTAAAAAGAAATTATAAGAAGTCTCATTTTGAGCTAAAACTTAAGAAAATTTTTGAGAAGTTCAATATGAATGCTCTTAAGTGACCAGTGTTGATGCTGTAGTGTGGATTGATAAGTGGCAAATTGTGTTGATGGTTATGATTGTTTAGGATGTTATTGTGACCTTTTTTTCTTTTTTTTTTTGAAAAATAGGCTTATCATTAATTTTAGAAATTTGAAATTTATAATGTGATCTATGAGATTGAGAAAACTCAGGTTATAAACAAACTATTAGCATTTAGATCCCAAATTTCTACTTCTTTCAAACAAAGATTTGAGAGACCAAGTCTGAGAGCATATTTTGAAAATATAAAATTTTCTCTATAGAAATGCAACAATACAACACAAAAACTAATACATAAACAACAACCAAACAAACAGATCATCTATGGTGGTGTGTAGACACCACGTGCCACACTATAATTGATATCCACAAATCAGAGAAGATCTGAAACCCCAAATCCACCTACGAACCGTAGTCAACGAGATAGAACCACTAGTAAAGCAGGGCGTGTTGAACTGGTGTTCGAAACGGACCCCGCATGTTTTGAAGCACGCGTCGCTTTGGTTGATAATGTAAGGAAATGAGTATTGCAGTAATTTTCAATGAATAATTTTCCCACACTTTTCATTGATAGATGATCAAAAATATATACAGAAAGTTGTACAGCTAAATAAGGAAACAAGTAAACTGTAAGGCTAAAACTAAGCTATTATTACAAAATACAATCCTGGAAATCAGCCTTAAAACCATTCTCCAAATATAGAAATAATGACAGAATAATGACAGAATGTTGGCCATGATTTTCGGCTATACATGCTCTGTTTTGGTTTGAATGGAATCCTCGCATGCTTCCCTTATAGATAACACGATTGACAAACAAGGAGAACGGCGGTATAGTGCATGGAGGCCTTGGGGCACAAGACAACTATAAATCTGCAACCAGCCATCAAATCACTCAAAAAACCACTAACAACGTTGTACAACCTACAGTAGCCGAAAAAATAGAGTAGGAGAAAAATGAAGAAGAACGAAGAAGGAATGAAATCGAAGCCCTCCCCCCCCTTTTCCTCGGGAACACCAGTAAACACCAGTAAGTGTCGAAAAACTCTTAAGGCTTGAAGGAGAGTTTTTCGCTAGAGAGAGAGGGGCTGGCCCTTCCGTTTGATGGTCACCGTTATTGTGACCGTTTGGGGTTGAAGTGGTTGTACAGGTTGCTTTATGATTGAGTTTGGGTTGATCTTGTTGGGCTGATTATAAACTTAACTATTGATGGGCTTATCTAGTTCTATTTGTTAAAGATTATAAACTTCGGTTAGTCAAGTTTATTTACTAGTTTGATTTAGTTATTAACGCGTGCCCAAAAATTATAATATGGGTCATCGTGATATGATTAGTTTATAGTTCAAGATTAATGTAGAGAATATACTGGAAGAGTTAGGTAAATAGATTTGCATAAAAAGGAAATTTAATTGAGGTGAATTTGTAAAATATTGTGCATTTACGTTAAAAAAAAAATTTAGAAACAACCTCAATTACGTGCATTTACACATGAAATCTTTATAAAAGAGATTTTGTTTTTAACATAACTAGTGTAGATATGAGTAATATTAGGGTTTTTCTATAATGTGTATAAAAGCGAATATGAAATTTGAGAATTTTTGTACAAGTTATAGCAAAATATTTTACATTTGTTTATATATGAAGACTATATGAATATGCTCGATACTCTTTTAATATGATATGAATCTGAAAAATCTTTGGCGTGACTAGGGGTGTAAGAAAAAAAATCAAAACAACGAAAGACTAAATCAGACTGGTCCAAATCGGTGGAATTAGTTTGATCCAATCCGAAACCAGTTTTGTAATGTCAAGATTGATCAGTACTGATTCGGTTCCAGTCTGAAGATTTTTAAGCCGAACCGGACCAGTTCGATATAACATATTTTAAAATAATTTTTTAATATTATATATAATATTTCTTATATTAAATATAATTTTTATATATAATATATAAAATAATATAAATATAAATTATATATATATAATTATATATATAAGATAATGTTATTATAATTTATTTAACATAAAAGTCTAATCTTAAACATGAAAATTTAATTAATCATATGCTTTAAATGTGAAAGAGATATACTAATAACATTTTGTCATGAGAACCATTTAAACTAAGAAAAATACTTAAAATAAAGCAATTTTTTATTGTAGATTTTTTTTTTATATAACATATTTTTTTAAAAAATACTACATTTGTTTTCAATAAAATGGATTTTTTAAACCAATTTTTTTTTTTAAGTTTTTGTTTTTAGAAACTTGCATTTGATTAAAACTGGACCCGAATCAGTGATTTTTGGAAGTAACTGATGCGTAATCGATTTTAAAAAATGTAAGACTGAATGTACCGATTCGGTTATAGATTTTTCTCTAAAATCAAACCAAACCGGACCGGTTACACCCCTAGACATGACTTTCTAATTCTGTTATGATTCTTATTCCGATTCTATCATATATGGTTGATGCCAACACTTCTTATATGAGCGCACCCATTTTGAAAATAAAGTAATTTTTCTTATGTTATTTCCTGTGTGTACACTTAGAATTCTGAGAATGAATAATGAAAAGTTTTACATTTTGATATTGTCTGCCTTGATCATTGAGGATAGCACAACTATGCAATGGAGGTTAAATATGAGATATGATAAAATACAGTGATATAATACGACATGATATAATATGATAAAATGAAGATATTCAGTTATGTTATGCCAAAGTGTATTTGAAAATGAACAGTTAGAAATGTTGTTCTAAATTTCTTTTAACACATTGTGGAATTCATATACGAAAATAAAATATTTTGTTTTTGCATACTTAACATTTTGAAAATGTTCATGTTTATATATTATTATATGTGCTTCACTTATTTTCGTTTGATTATTTAGTGTTTATTATATTATTTGGCTTAATGATACTTGTAGGATTTTTCAATTTATTTTGTTAACGTTATTGAAAGATTGTGGCAACGCTAAATTATATTATTTGAAGTTATCTTGATGGTCTTGTAGACGAGAATTTATGTATTAAGTTTGAAGAAGACAAAATTTATGTTTTGTTTTTGAAACCTTTTGAGATTTAGTTGTGTTGGGAGACTAGATACAGGATGACAGATAGCAATTCTTTGACTCGCTTGAGTAATGGATATTATACTAAAAAATATTAAAGTTATAAATAAAATTATATATTATTAAAAGAAAAAATGATAAAGACACTATTATTTGAATTTTGTTTTTCGAGTCCCGCTCTCTTTTTTTTGTCTTTTGATTTAATGATTAAAAAAATATTATTTAATAATATTATAATTTTTTTAAATGTATAAAAATATTAAAAAAATAGCCTAATGGATTCCGAATAACGGAGGCTATAACAGCTCCCACTAAAAATAATTTTTTCTTATTTTTTTATTTAATAATTAAATAATTTTTTTTAGTAATTTCGTGAATTTTTTTTAAAAATAAAATATTAAAACGGTTTTAAAAATTATATATATAAAATATAAAAAAAATCATTTTCTCTAATCGGAATCCGTAGGAGTGGTCTTACTTTGGGTCAATGCTTTCGTTTGAGTTTTGGGAACAGGTGGGCAGGAAGAGAGAGAAAGAGGGAAAAGGAAGGCGTCCGAGATTGTACTTTCTTTTGTTCATTTGAAATGCAGCGCATTTTTAAAAATTTGTTAACTCTACGTGGCATATTATTATTGGAACATGTTATTTGAGGTATGGTGGACAACGTGGGAAGTCTCTCTATTTGTAACCATAGTATGTGTAACTGTATAATGCTACTTCAACCAATCTTTGCCGCTTTTGCTAATATTCCGATGCTGGAATATCTTTATCCTTTCAGGAAAGCATTGTTAAACGAGTACTAATCTATTTACTTCTCTCTCCCCACCGTCTCCTCCTTGCCTTTTGGTGTATACTGTATTGGGATTGGCGGGCACTTATAAATATTATAGAAATCGAAATTTAACGTTGTTCGCTAATTTGGTCGACATCCACATAAAGAAAGGAAATTTTTTCTAATAAATAATGAAATGCAGAAAATATTATAAAGGAGTACATCACATACTCTCAATTCAACTCTATATTCTCTCAGTTCTCTCTTTCTCTCGAAACAGCATGTTACATGCCCTCACTTGATGCATATCTAAGCTCTCTCTTTCTCTCGAAACAGCGTTACATGCCCTCACTTGATGCATATCTTTGCACCGCTGCCCACCTCGATGCACATCTTCACCACTGCACACACCACGCTCTGCTGCACAGCACCGTTCAACACATATATTTATAGACCACAAGAGTCGATTTAAGAGATAAGATGATCATCTTCAATGGCTGTAAGATGTTCAAAGTTTTCGGTTGCTTGAACCTGGGTCCTTCGGGTCCTTCCACGTTGCCTTATCATCAACCGACCTTCATCACGTTTTCAGTTACAAGAAACTCAACTTTGACTTCATCTTCAAAGCTTATCCGTTTGGGGTTGATTATCCAACACGCCCAAGCCGCCACACGTTGGTATGGCCTCACCACGCTCTCTGTCTCTCCCTCGACCCACGTTACC
This sequence comes from Platycarya strobilacea, assembly GCA_036898215.1. Taxonomy (NCBI): domain Eukaryota; kingdom Viridiplantae; phylum Streptophyta; class Magnoliopsida; order Fagales; family Juglandaceae; genus Platycarya; species Platycarya strobilacea. Next base: position 34,831,830 of record CM072559.1, read on the forward strand.
GATCACATTATGTCTTCCGTCGACATTATCTTGGTATTACCAAACAATTTAGCGAGTATCTATTAACTTTGTTACCAAACAATTTACCAAACAGTTTATATCTGATTTATATGCATGAAATTTTACCAAAAAATTTAATTTCTCAGATACTCGTTTATATCTGATACTTGTAATCTATTTTTTATACTGTTTTTTAGTTAGTCTTGCTCATCTATTATCGATGCAACAGATCATAGAATCATAAACTAGATCATAGAATCATATACCAGATCGTAGTATCAAAATTGATGGCAAAAAATTCAGGTATGTATTAAATAGACAGCTTATAGAACTCAATTAAATATATTCCTTCAAAAAAGGATATTATTTATATTCTTATAAATTTAAGGTTATAATTTTTTTTCTTCATCATTTTTTTTCAGGTTTGAGAAACATAAAAAAAAAGGAAATAGATCATATAAAACTTGGTTTCTTCTTTTTGTTTTATTTTTCACTTTTTTAATATCTAATATATAAAGAAAGAGAAAAGTTGGAGTTTGGTCCAACCGAACCCTCCACCATTGTAACCCCCGCCATTCCTGGTCGTAGTGGGCGACACCGCCCACTCTATCGAGACCGGAGGAAGCTGGAGACCTCATCCCTGGACAGCAAGCTCCGGCGACCTCTGGTGTGCCTCCAATAGCCTTAAACCCGAAATAAGTCCGTACTCGCCGAAGCTCGCCAGTCCCGATGGGGTGGGTGGTTTCGGCCACTGTCGCCTCCTGTAGCTCCATTCGGCTGAGGGCAAAATCTCCCTAAAATTCATATTCATTTTATTCTTTTATTGTATTTTTTATTATATTTTTATATTTTTATTATGTTATTTATTGTATTTTTTATTATGTTTTCTAAATTTTATATTTTTATTATATTTTCTATTGTGTTTTGTTTTTTAATTTTATTATATATATTTTAATTTTTTTATTGTGTTTATTATAAAAAAAAAGCTCAAAATAATTAGGCTACTTTGAACACTAGGGACCAATCAACAACCCAATCTATCCCAAACGCCACTCTTATTGGAAAGCTAACGGGCCAGGTATTTAACTTTTAACAAAAACATCTCAGTTTGCATTGTAACAAATAAGGACGTTATTCTATAATAATAATAATAATAATAATAATAATAAGAAGAAGAAGAAGAAGGATGTTATAATTGTAGTACTTGGTTTATTTTCGATAAACGGCGTCTCCTCACCTTAAAAATAATGTTTTTCATTGAATTAGGAAAGCATTTTATCAGATCATTATAATTTTTTAAATTTTATACAAAATATAATATATAATTTAATTTTTTTAAATTTTAAAATAATAATAATATTAAAAAATAATATTTTAATAATATTTTATTCAATTTACATTTTTCATATAAAATTATCTCATTTCATGATCTCATCACTGAATCTAAACCAAGCCGGGAGATAAAGTGGTAAAAGTGTTCAAGACCCGCGTGTTTAATTTATCAATTAAAAAAAAAACTAGTTGCCCTCAAAACAAATAAAACTGGTAACAAAATTAGTGCATTTCGGATACAATAAATTCCAGCATTAAAACTTTAGAGACTAGATCATGTGGTTAATTAATTGTTGTGGTCGATAATATTCCTAGAATTGGTCATTCTGGTCCCTGGATCTTCATGTTAGGCTCTTGTCCTCTGTAACAAAATTAGTGTATATATAGTGAATCAGTGATAGGGAGATCATGCACATTTAAATATTTTTAAATGTTTTCACAAGCTCCTTCAAAATATATATTTTTTAGTTCAAATGCATTAAAATCAAATTCAGTGAATTTAAAGCAAATTAATATTTTATCAACTCTGTAGAATTTGTGGAGTAGTTGTGACTATATCGTTTTTTTATAGCCATATTTAATTCAATGCTACTTCAAACAATCTTTGCCGCTTTTCCTATTATTCCAGTGAATTGGAAAGCCTTTAGTCTTCAGGAAAATCGAAAGCATTGTTAAACGAATATTAATTTTTCATTCATGGATGATCTATTATGACAATAAATCTCATCATGTTTTGTTCTCAGCATTTGATATAAATTTCTGATCACAATGTCTTCAGTATATTACCATACAGAAATGGACAAACTAGATGCTACTATTATTCGCCCACCGCTGCCACCAACATTATAAATACTAAAGAGAACGTATAATGTCTGAAAAAAAAAATACTAAAGAGAGGGGGTCTAATATAAGCCTGTAAAATACAAAAGAACTTAGTTGAGAGCTTAATTCACTAATATCATATCAGCATTTAAAAAATAAATACATAATTTAGCTAACATGTTCACCAACTCAACATCATTTGATCTATCAAAACAACAACAAATTAGAAACTGTGATAAAACATTAATTACATAGATTAGTATAAATTATACATTAGTACTACATGTTATTATAAATTTTACATTAGTATTTATAGATCAGTATTACATATATGTTACATTAGTGTTATATGGTAGTAATAGTATGATGTTTACATTATACATTAATCTATTTATATGTAGTATAAGTATATCATATTATAATAATTAGCTCAACTATTATTGAATTTAACTAACTTTACAAGTTCTAGTTATATAAATATATAGAATGAATGTACACAAAAATACATATAATTTTATAACACATGCACAATATCGGAGTCAAAGGGTCAAGTCGAAGTTAGAGGCAGTTCGACTCCAACTCTGACATTTTAGGGGAAAAAAAATTATGATTGAGCCAGAGTGGAGTTGAAGTGGAGTTGGATTTGGAGTCAGCTTTTTGAATTTTTGCTCAACTCTAACGTCAAATCCTAAGCGAAGTTTGAGGTAGTTGTGACTAATAGGTATTTTGTTGATTTCCTCCTTCAAAAGGTTCATTAGAATTTTGCATCATCATTATTCAATATTGAACTTCACACTTCAAAATAGAGGAAAATAGATAGGGAGATAATGTATACCCTATCAAAGTACTCTTTATGGTACCATATTATGAGCATTGATTAAGAGACTGTGCTCACATATTTCATTGTCAGTTCTATCCATATGCTATCAATTTTCTAGAGAATTCATTCAACTATGTCATAGGTCTTGCTCATATTAAGTTTAAAGCCATAGAACTTGATTATCTACCTCTCATCCAATGTTGCATTGTGTATAGTTTCATATGCAACTATAATATTATTTGATATAATTAATCTACTTGGCACATATCACTCTGAGTGGGTGAGATTAGCCTAAAGAATAAGTTTCAGTTTGTTTGTCAATACTTTTGCAATTATCTTATAGAAAAGAGTATTGCTGAGACTATTTGGTTGAAAATCAAACACTAACATTTGATCTTTCTTCTTGGAGAGTATTCCAATGATGTCTCATTCTATTCTTCTCGAGTTTAGAGTTCTAAATTACTTCACTACTATCTGTCCCAACTATACTCCAATATTCTTTGTAAATACTTACTGGAACGCATCAAGACTTGGTGAACTCAAAGGGTTCATTTCAAAGATGGTATGTTCAATTTCCTCGACTATAAATTCTTTTATAATTTGATATTCATATAATTAGTCACACTTGATTTTATAGTTGATAAGGTTTTTGTTAAATGAGAAGGTTGAGCAGTCTTAAACAATTCTTTAAAGTAAAATTAAAAAGGCCACCAATCTCCCATTACCTTGTTGCAATGTTGCCCTCCCCATTTGAAATATTGTGAATGCATGATACTTCTTCTGATTGGCACAAACGAAAAAAAAATTGGTGTTCTTGTCAACTTGAAACCACATTTGTTTAGCTCTTTGGAGCCATTTTATGTCCTATTCTTCAAGCAAGCAATCCACTTCACTTTGTAGTTCCTTTATAATCCGATAAGAGTCTCCTTTATTTGAATGTTGCAAGCCTTTGATCAGTTCCATTTTTCGATAATGGTTCTCCTTTGGTTTCCATAGACTTAGTTGATTCAAAATACCAGTTTTTTCTGCATTCTTTAGCCATTCTTTTGTAACATCAATCTTAACTGGTGTAAGAAGAAGAGATTCCCTATGCTTGCTTGATAACATTATGAAATTCTTCCCTTTTTGCAGAGTTGGCTCTATATCTATAAGGTTTCTTCCATGACATGATTTCCTCTTCCTATTTGTGATAGGAGATAAGTCATGGACTATGGTCAGAAATTTGAGTGTTGATTATAACACTATCTTTGCTCACAACTATTTTTTATGTCAAAAATAAGAAAGACAAAATAAAAACAAGAGGATCAAAGTTTGACTTTAACCAACAATAAACTCATGCAAAGAAGAGTATTAGCTAGAAATAAAGTTTTCTTAATTTATGGTGATAACTGATCTGTATGAGTATCACAAATAAGAAAGCTAAACTTACAATAGGACATATAAAGATGGTAATCACGAAAAATCGATGAGGAGATCAAGGATTCTCACTTTTGAAACCCTTTAGTATTGCTACCTGCACTTGGAGATGGTTGTGACCAAGATGTACGTACAAAACAAGTTGTAATAAACCTTGTTGTAGATTGTGGGAATGACGATGAAATGGATGCAGAGTTAAGAATTAATAGGGGATAGACAATGGAAACCAAAGTGAATTTGTTAGATATCGGATTTTTTAAGGCAAAACCCAGATCCCCAAATATTCAGTCCGACTCTAATTCCAAAATTTATTTTTTCGTTTTCCCCCAATACATAAGTCCTTGCTACCTCTAACAAACAAATAAGTAAATTATTAAATTAACCCTGCAATATAAACGACGTAGCTGCTGAAATGTAGTGTTTTAAAATAGGATAATGAAACGTTTATATTTTTTAGCCAACCTGTTTACTACCCATTTTTTCTTTTTATATTTTTAGATTATCGTCAAGTCTCTACTTTGACATGCCCACTTACATATTTAGAAGTCATGTTCAAATCAATACTGATTCATGGTCTTATTTTGAAGTTCATTTTACAATTTCTCAAGAATGTAGTCCTATTGTGTAGAGTGCTTTCTAATTTTGGAAGGAGATAATGTTACTAGACTATTCCTTGAAATATCAGCTGGGCTGGTTGGTGAACAACTGTAAGTATGAGATTCACATTTCTCGTTGAAATGAGTTTTTCATCCATGTACATGGGTTGGTGGAAATTTATGTGGTTTCTAAACGTAGATTTCTTGCTTTATGCCAGATTAATAATTATTGCATTAAATGTAAAATTTTCAAAATATTAAGTTTTATAATACTTGCTCTTCGTTAGTATAAACGAATCATGAGACATCATTTTCTTCTTGAGTAGGCCAAATCTTCTATATTGAATATAACATTATTTCCACATATATTTTTTATCTCAAAAAAAGATAGATAAAAGAAAAATTAGAGGATCAAAGTCAACTTTGGCTAGCAAGAAATTTTTCCTTTTACTTTCTGACTAAGGAATTGACTATTAATGTATAGGTATTTTTTTCATATTTTTAAAAGTTTTAAAAACATGAACAAGAAGAATAAAAAAAGATTAAAATACTAAATTTTACGTAGGGATACTCTAGTAATATCAAATTGTTGTGTAAATATTAAAGTATGCAAGACATGAGAAATATAGGGTCCAATTGTTTTTCTTGAAGCTCCCCAAAAATATTCTTAGGAAATAGCTCAATAATGAAACAACCATCAATTAATAAATTCTTTTGGAATGTATGGATTAATTGATTTGGCATAATACTTAGTAGTAGGAGAATTTTGAGGTCTCCATCACAGAAGTTGTCTAGGGTTTAGGTCCAATTTGCTTTTATAAAATTATATATAGCCTTCTCAAATTTGATTCCAGTCTCTATGAGGCCCGTAGCAGAAAGCGTGACTTCCCAATAATCTTGGTTGTTTTCTTCCTCTTTAGTGTGAAAAACCAACTATTTTTTCAGCAGGTAAAAAAGTGATGCTTTATGTCTTTGAGTTGCAAAATCTTGGTTGGTAGTGTGTCTGAAAAGTTGTCCCAAAAAATTAAATGGCAAGTTCAATAAAAACTCATTGTGGGTTAATTTGTTGTTTGGTCATGTTGAATAATTATTCAAGTACAATTCATAAACTTGGATTATTAGTAAGAATAATGCTACTATGCCCCCCAATCTCGCCACCACATTTTTATTTTTAATATATTTAAAAAAAAATTGTTTACTTATTGATTAAGAAAGTAACTATTAGTGCACTTATTATTTTTTATATTTTTTAAAAATTTTAAAATATGAATAAGAAAAAAAAATTAAAATATTGAATTTTGTTTAGGGTCTAGTTCTTTTTCTCTAAACTCCTTGTAAACATCCTTGAGAAATAACTCAATAATGAAACAACCATCAAGTAACAAATTCTTTTGGAATGTGTTGATCAATTGATTCGACATATAACTCTTATGAGCATCTCTCTCCACTTTCTCGATGGATTTGATCAAATATATCACACTTTTCTTACTTATCTCTAAGGTGTGTAATCGAGGAAAAGACATTGTAAGTAATGCACTATCATTGTTTCATCAATTTTCAAATTTGGACGGCCATGGTGAAGAGGACAGAAGAAACTGAATAAAGAATCAGTGTTTTTCATGTTGCTTATAGATTATATTGAGGATCTTAAAGATACTACTCTTTATTAGCACAAGCAATCATGAGATATCATTTTCTTCAATCAAATGGACCAAATCTTCTATATTGATCAATAGACTATTTCCATAGACATTTCTAATGTCCAAAAGAAAAGAGACAAAAAGACTTGATCAAATATACTAACTTTTTTTTTCTTTATGGATAAAAGGATATTACGAGCCTCACTCTACTTCTTTGATGGACTTGATGAATAAATATATCATCATTTCTTACTTGACTCTAAAGTGTAATCAAGAAATGCTGTAATGTAATTGTTTCAACAATTTTCAAGTTTGGACGACAATGGTATATGCAAATCATAAGACATCATTTTCTCAATGGAATCAGTTAAACCTTTTATATTGATTACAACATCATTTCTATGAACATTTATTTTGTTGAAAAGAAGAGAGAAGAAGAATTAGAGGATCAAAGTCAACTTTGATAGGCAAGAATATTTTCTTTTTTACTTACTAATTAAGAAAGTGACTAGTAGTGTATTGATATTTTTTAAATGGTCAAAATATGATGAAGAAGAATAAGAAAAATTAAAATACTAAATTTTGCCTAGGTGCACCTTAATAAAATCAAGTCGTCGTGTAAAATTTTAAGCCAGGAAATATAAAAATAGGGTCAAGTTTTTTTTTCAAATTTTCTCTAAACTTCACAAAAGTTTTATTGCGAAATTGCTCAATAATAAAACAACCATTAATTAACATGTTCTTCTAGAATGTATTGATCAATTGATTCGCATAATACTTACGAGCCTTTCTCTCCACTTCCTCAATGGACTTGATCAAATATATCACATTTTCCTTACTTATCTCTAAAGTGTGTGATCAAGAAATAAGATAGTGTAAGTACTGTAGAGTATTTGTTTTATCAATTTTAAGGTCTGGATGGTCATGATGAAGTAGGCCAAAAGAAAAAGCATTAGGAGTCAATGCTTTTATTATTGTCTATAGAGTATATTATGGATCTTGAAGATCTATACTGTTCTTCGTTGGCACAACCGAATCACGAGGCATTTTTTCAATCAAATGGACCAAAACTTTTATATTAATTATAACACTATTTTCATGGACGTTCCGTATGTCGAAAATAAGAGAGACAAAAGAAAAACAAGTTCAAACAATGGTGTAACATTTCTAATTTTTCATGGTATACAAGATTTGTAAGAAAGAGAGGATCATAAGGATGACATCGACGAATGTTGAATGAATACTTAAAAAATTATTGAAATAAATGCATGCATGTCATCTAGGCCTTCTATATCTTCATTTTGTTGCAAAGGCTTCTGTAATAGAAATATTTTGACATGTGTAATGTGCTAAAGTATATTGAAGAATTGAGTGGCTTCCTTTCAATTTGACTAGATATGATTGCTAAAGTATCATGTCCATCTCTTTAGTAGTGTTGACGGGGTTGTTTATAACTATAGCATAGGATGTCAATCATGCTTCAAAGTCAGTGTATCATTACTCAAAAGTGATTAAATTTTAGAAAGTTATCTATGTAGTCTTTTGGATTAGTAGTAGGAAAATTTTGAAGACTCCATCACTGAAATTTGTGACCAATATACTTTTAAATGTAGTTTTCAAGAATTTGATTCTAGACTCTACAAAGCCATGGCAAAAGGCATGACTTCTAAATAATATGGGTTACTTTTGTCTTCTTTAGTGCAAGAAACCAACAATTTTCTCAGCATGTCAAAAATGATGTTTTATGTCTTTGAGTTGCAATTTTTGATAAATACTCGTGAGTTAATTTGTTATTTGGTCATGTTGAATAATTTTTCAAGTATAATCTATGAACTTGGATTTTTATCAAGAATAATGTAACTACGCCCCTCTGCTTTGATCACACATTTTGACTTATGTATTTAATTGTTTAAATTTTTTTTCCTTTTATTCATTGATTAAGAAAGTGATTAATAGTTTACTGGTTAATTTTTTAACTTCAAACATACAAGTATCACAAATAAGGAAGGAAAACTTGTAGGAAACATAATAACAAATAAAGATTGAACTTAATAAACAATGTAATGAACTTAATAAACAATGTAACGATTATTTACAAATATTGTCTCCTATTCGTATTGAGTTTTGTAAAAGAGAATAAAGCAAATATGTCTTTAGGATATAATATTGTTTATATAGTATGCAGATTCCAAGTTCTTAATACTAACTCTCAGAATGAATAGATACAATTGCAATAGTTGCAATATTTTAATTTAAATTTAAATGTAACAATTCTTATCTGAAAAGGTACAACAATAACTTGTATTGACAATTAATAATAACTTAAAAAAAATGAACAAACACATCATTTCATTTAACAAGAAATTCATTCACTTGTGACGTTGCGTACGTTTGAAGTGCAAAGTGTGGTCGACATTTCTAGTGTCTATTCAATTTTATGTATAGTGAAGTTCGTTCATTTATAAACCAATAAAAGTTTTATTATCTTACCAATAAAAGACTGACAAAATATACATTGGAGAAAAACTTCAAAATTTGTCAAAATGAATAAAAAAAAGTTATAACAATAGTTATCTCCGAATGACCTCAAATAGAGGACAAATTGGTGGGATCGCTAAATACACAAGTTCTAATAAGATTGTAATATTGCCTTTTCTCATGATATATAAGATTTCTACGAAAGAGAATATCAATATGATGTTAGCGGCAAATGTTACATGAATAGCCCAATGAGTGTTAAAATAATTGCCAACGCCATCTAAGTTATTTTCATGGGCAGTATCCATTTACTTATTGCAAATGGTTCTGTAATAGAAACTTTTTTAGATAAGTATTAGGGTAAAGCTAATTGAAGAATTAAGCTGCTTTCTTTCGATTTGACCAGATATGAATAATCTAACTTTTGCAAAGTATGTACATGTCCTGGTAGTGTTAATGAAGTTGTCTATTACTATAGCATAAAATGTCAACTACGCTTTAAAATCGGTGTAACATTGCTCAAAAGAGATTAAATTTTAAAAAATTGTTTATAAAGTCTCTTGGATTAGTAGTAAGGAAATTTTGAGGACTCCACCACTGAAGTTTGTGTCCAATATTCTTTTAAATGTAGTCTTTACAAACTTGATTCTAGCCTCCACGAGGACCATAGCAGAAGGCATGACTTTCTATTTATTTGGGTTATTTTCTTCCTCTTCAGAGTAAGAAATCAACAATTTTCTCAATACGTCAAAAATGTGTTTTATGTCTTTGAGTTGCAAGATTTTGATTGGTGGTATGATAGAAAAAGTTGTTCCAAAAAATTGAATGAAAAGTTTCGATAATGACTCATTGTAAATTAATTTGTTATTTGGTCATATTGAACAACAGTTCAAATACAACCATGGATTTTGCCTATGGTTACGCCAAGCTGTCACTGCTGGGCTGCATGCTAGCAATACTTCTCTAGTAATATTAAGTTATATAAAAATTGAAACTTGCAAGATATAACAAAAATATGGTCTAGTTCTTTTTCTCTTAACTCCGCAAGAACATCCTTGCAAAATTGCTTAATAGTAAAACAACCATCAATTAACTATTTTTCTAAAATGTATTGATCAATTAGTTCAACATAATACTTACGAGTCTCTGTTCACTTTCTCAATGGACTTGAAGAAATATACCCCCATTTTTATTTGTATTTGAAATGTATAATTGATAAATATTGTAGTATAATTGTTTCGACAATTTTCAAATTTAAACGACATTAGTGCAAATGCATAAAGATAAATGCTCTTCTTGTGGCCTATAAAGTATAGTAGGAATGTTGAAAATACTACTTTTCATTGGCATAAACGAATCATGAGACATCATTTTCTTAATCGAATGGAGCAAACCTTCAATACTAATTATAATACTATTTTCAAGTATATTTCTTATGTCGGAAAAAGGAGAGAGAAAATAAAAATTAGAGGATCAAAGTCAACGTTGAAGGGTAAGAAATTTTTTCTTTTACTTATGGATTAAATGATGATTAGTGTATTGGTATTTTTTCTTCATATTTTTTTTAATATGGTAAAAATATGAACAAAAAGAATTAAAAAAAAAATTAAAATATTGAATTTTGCCTAAGATAAAAATTGAATTTGTCGTGCAAAAATTGAAACATGCGAGACATGACATAAATATAGTTTAGTTGTTTTTCTCTAAACTCAAAATATTTATTGCAAAATAGCTCAATAATGAAACAACCACCAATTAACAAATTCTTTTGAAATATATTGTCAAGAAGTGTTGAAATAACTAAATACAAGCCATCTAGGCCTCTTTGTTGGCAATATATATTCACTTAATTGAAAAGGCTTCCATATTAGAAATTTCTTGACATAAATATTGTGATAAGGCTTATTGAAAAATTGAGCTACTGCATTTCAGTTTGACCATATATGAATAATCTAACTCTCGCAAAATATGTTCATGTCTTTGATAGTGTTGATGAAGTTATTTATGACTATGTCATAGGATGTCATTCACACTTCAGAGTTGGTGTAGCATTACTGAAAAGTAATCAAAGTTTAGAAAGATGTTTACGTAGTCTCTTAGATTAGTAATAGGAAAATTTTGAGGAGTCCATCACTGGAAATTTGTATGCAATATACTTTTAAATGTAGTCTTTAAGAATTTGATTCCACCCTTCACGAGGCTCGTAGCAGAAGCCATGATTTCCAATTATTTTTAGTTGTTTTCTTTCAGTTCAGTATAAGATCCCAACAATTTTCTCAGCAGGTCAAAAATTTGCTTTATATTTTTGAGCTACAAGATTTTGGTTGGTAGTGAGGTGAAAAAGTTATCCAAAAAAATTTGAATCAAAAGTTCCGATAAAGACTCGTTGTGGGTTAATTTATTGTTTGGTCGTGTTGAACAATTATTCAAGTACAACCATAGACGTAGGTTTTTAATAAGAATAATGCAACTATGCCCTGCTATTTATCCTCCTCACTTTGACTATTTAAGTATTTAATTTTTTTTTTAAAAATTTCTTTTTACTTATAGATTAAGAAAATAACTACAAGTATATTGGTTATTTCTTATATTTTTTAAATGTTAAAAACTTGAATAGGATTAATAAAAAAAAGTAGAATACTGGAATTTTGCCTTGGCCAATGCCCATAATGGTAACTAGATACCTGGAATTCCAAATATGGTTTCATAACTCATCAATATGGGCTGTAACCCACTTTTACCAATCCGAATGGATATGATTCGGATGCTTTCAATGTGGAACCCACTTTTACAATCTAGTATATGGTTTAAAAAAAAAAATTAAAACGACACCAATGAGTTTAATCCGGTTTTTCTTGTGTTGAGTCTGTGACCTCATCATTGTGACCCACGTCGTCTTCGAATCAAATCTGTCCCTGAATATCTAGTGTTGTATCTCTATCACAGAGTTTATATCATTCTCACATTTTAACTTGTTCGCTACTCTCTTTTTCTCTATCTCTCTTCCTTGTAACCGCGTGAGGATTATGAATGAATTGTTGAAGAAAAAATATTCAAGTTAATTCTAGGGTTTTATGGATCTCTATGGTTTTATTTAGAGGCGATTTATTACCTTAATCAATTATGGATTTGGTACAATGGATTTCTATGTTTTTATTTAGTTTCTGTTGAGAAGGAATTTATGGAAAAATTGTGAAGCAAACTTAGCCTCAATATTACATACTGATAATATGCATCTTATTTGACAAATTTCAAAGGACATCCACATCTTTAGAAATGACAGATTTGAATACAATCTTAGATTCAATTTCTTGACCAATTTATAGAAATGACCTATTTTAATATTGAAAAATTAATAAAAATAATGAGTAATATCGAGTCATACAATAATTTATTTTAACACTGATTGAGAAATAAAAATGTTAATATGGATCATATCAAGTTAACTTGTCTAATACAAAAAATAAATATATTGTTTTTGGTTAGTTTGTCCAATTTCCCTCTCTTTCACCCTTGTTTATTGTTGTATTCTCTTTCTTTCTTAAACTATTTTTTTAGAAAATATGTGTTTTTGTTTTTGTTAGTGTTTGTTGTTGACTGATGACAAATGTAGCTCAAAAATTGTGAATAAGGTAATTACTTATGCTTACCACTATCATTTGATTATTTATTTATATTAACAAAGAATAAGGTACTAATCAATGGAGGAATAAAATTATTTACATCAACACGATAAAATTATTTCCACCATCCAGGCCTTTAAAGTATTATATTTTGTTATGCCAAAAAGTGGGGTTTCGCTGATGGCATAATTGGAATTTCCTTTAATAAACATCTTGTGCATGAGTAGTATATAATATCCTAAATTAAAGTTTAATTATTAAACACTTCAAAAGATTTTGACTAATATTTAATAAATATCCTGAACATGGCATGTTAAGTTTGTCACAGTGTGAAGATCAAGAAATTATAAAAAAAGAAATTGTCATAGTGTGTAAATAAACTAATAAATTTGGGCTCTACCATATACCAACAAAAAATATTCCAGAATATTAAAAGGAACCCAAAATAAGTATATTTCTTCTCTAATTACTTGCTGAGCTTAAAAGTATATAACATGTTTCTATGCCAGGATTACCATAATTAATTAAACTAGCCCAGAAATAATATTATCAATTAAGAATAATATGTTGCTACTGGGTATCCTTGAGGTTCAAGTGTTTTTTTATATCTTTTTTACACATTAATTGATTGTTCTCTCTCATTATGTATTCACAATTATAATATATATCTAGTTAATTATATAACTAATTCAATAAGTATGCTGCTACTGGGTATCCTTGTAGTCTGACATTTGTCAATTTAATTTAATGGGCTTAGTACATGATTTTATTATTTAATTATATGGTTTTGTTTGTTTGTTGTGTTTTGTTACTCAATAATAGATGGAAGAATAATGTGTAAGTTGGAATCTTGGTACGACTCAAGGGATTAGAGGTGACTTCTCTTATCTTCCAATTAGATGTGAAATAGTATGTGTCTTCTAACCCATGCATCCACAGATAGTCACTCCATTCCACATGTACTTAAAAAATTTAGAAAAACACTTAGTAACCAATCAGTGTTTTGGGTACACTTTGAGAAAGTGTTACCTGTTGACCCTAATGAACCAAAAGCTCAGTGCAAACTTTGTGATAAGTTATTTAATTGCCATTACAAAAATGACACTTTTTCTATAAATACCACATTTATCATACAAGTGAAAAATTTCCTCTTTACCGTAAACGTTTTGGAAAAAGTAAATCCTCTAGTGGTAAAAGGGATGCAGAGGGAAAAATATGTAGCCCAAACCCACAAGGTCTAGTAAATTATTATGCTAAAATACTTAGGGTTTGTATTGCTAAGTTTTTTGTGACGCCTCCAAATTCTCCTTAAAATAAATACGGGTCGAGCACCCCCAGCGTCAAGTGTTAAGTGTGTGAACACGTGACATACATAAATAAAAGTAGCGGATATTTGAGGTCAATATCTAAGTACCAGAATTTTTAAAATTATTTTACAAACTATTATAACATAAATTCTCCAACAGGAGATTTAATACAGTCATCCGAAAGATAAATCATAAAATACATAAATATTAATATCGGAAACAACTAAAATAATTAAAAACCAGGCTTAATTAAAACACCAATAAATTATAGTAACATCAATAAAACGAATAAATAAACCTAACAATTTAATTAGACCAATAACATAAATAGAACAATATATATATATATATAAATAACCAATTCAAATAATTATCCCAAATATTGCAACCAAATAAATGAATCATCTTACTGTAAATAAATAAAATACAATTATTAACTAACTAAACTAAACACTTGATCATAAATAAAATCATACAACAAAAAATAAATTAATATTAACAAATAAATAAATTATTCAACTAAACTAGAGAAAATGCTTACCGAAAGATATCCCAAGCGGTGAAACACGATGAATGAAACGGTGATTATAACACTATTAAAATCTCACTTGAGATTTTTGGCCTAATAGGGTTTGAAGAGGAGAAAAACTCAAGTCTTAGTTGTGGGAAAAATGGAAGCTCGAAATTAACTCAAATGGAGGCTAGATCACGGCATTGAGGAGTTTTTGGTATGAATTTTTAGTGAGGTTCGATATCCATTTATAGGTTGGAAAACGTGGGTTTTTGGGTGGGAAAAATTACTCGAAAGCTTACCAACATTAAGCCAAAACAACCAAGCTGAAAAGAAGAAGAATATTTTAGTTTTTTAGATGAAAACATGGTGGCAAAGCGTGGCTGGAAGTGCACATTTCAGACTATTTTCTGGGCATGTGAAGCATCGATCTTGGATGGAAATAGAGGGGAAATTATCTGCAGGAAGCTAGGGCTCCGATGATGCAACGTTTGTGTGAAAAGAACTAATGAAAGTTGCAAAGATTAAAGCTTCATTCACGGGTTAACAGTACCGAACAGGGGACGAACGAAGTAGAAGTTGAAGAAGAAATGGAGATGCAGTGTCCATTTCGCGTGAAGAAGAAGACTTGATATTCATTAAATCAAGGGCTCAACGGCGTCGTTTTGGAAGTTAGAGGGCTGGATCACGTGTGAAATGGAAAGGCCTAGGTTTCATCTAAGGAAATTCCTGGGGGGCAGACCGTCTGCCCCCCTCAAAGTGAGCAGCCCCCGTCGCCGCTGGTGGCGGTGGGCGACACCACCCCCGCCATCGGAACCGGCGGACTCAGGCGACCTCACCCCTACAACGGCGAGCTCCGGTGTGCCCCCGGCTAAAAAGAGACTATATTAAGCTGTATGATGAAGAGAAGATACAGCGAAAGAAATTATTAGAGGGTTAAAGAATTTGTCTAACTATCGATACTTGGACATCGATGCAAAATGTGAACTATGTGTGCATTACTGCACATTTTATTGATTGTAACTGGAGATTCCAACTGTAGGCGCAAAACTATTTAGAGGGTATTAAACTTGGGCTTGCTTGATTGGAATATTAATAAGATTTTGAGACCGTCACCGCTGATAATGCCTCCTTTAATAATGTTGATGTTGAGTACATGAAGAAGAGGATAATGGATAGTGATTCTACCATATTGGATGGTATTTTTCTTCACATGAAGTGTGCTGCCCATATATTGAATTTGATTGTTAATGACGATTTGCAAGATGTTAAATATTTAATATCAACGATTACAGAAGCCATCAAATATGTGAAGTCTTTACCATCGAGATTTTTCAAGTTTAAGGCTTGTGCATTAGAGGAAAATATTAGCGGGAAGATGTTGTGCACTGATGTTTCTACTAGATGGAACTCCACATATTTGATATTGTGTATCGTTGTAAAATATAAACAAGCTTTTGAATGCTATAATATGTATATGGATCATGAATTTGTGAACCCCAGTAGTGATGATTGGAAAAAAATTCAGATTTTTGTAGAGTTGCTGAAATATTTTACGATGTTAAACATTTTTGATTTTTTGTATGTGATGGCTAATGTATATTTCCTAGAGCTGTGCACAATTGAAGATACAATAAATGACATGTGCACGAGTGATGATAACATCACTAGGACCATAGGCAAAAACATAAAAAAAAAATGTAAAAAGTATTGGGATAGTATGAATATGTTCAATTTGCTGATATATGTTGCTCATGTGCTTGATCCAAGATAAAAAATGGTCTCATTAAGATTTTGGCTGGAACAATGCAAAGGGGATGAGTTAACGGATAAGATAAAGGCCAAATTCAAACTCTTATTAAGTCGTTTGATTGAGCAGTATAATAAATTCCATGTGGATAGTGGAGGGAGTTTTATTGTGGCTCAAAGGAGGCCAAACATTACTTATATTTTTTTTTATTAGCTCGACTAAATTTGAGATCAAGTTAAAAAAATATCTTGAGCAACATGAGTTTATGGAGTTTAGATCAAAACTAGATAAGTATTTGTCGAAAGAATGTGCACGAAAATTACCCGGTTTTGATATCTTGGATTGATGGTGAGTTAATGCCGCCAATTATTCTGTTCTTGCCGAGGTAGCATGTGATGTGTTAGCCAACCCCATTTTCATTGTTGCCTCAAAGTCTACATTCAATACTGGAGGACGCATCTTGGATCTTTCTAGGAGTTCATTGTCTCTAGAGTCTGTCGAAACTCTTATTTGCACCAAAATTGGTTAAGGACCAAACCTGTCGAAATCTAAGAGTTGGAAGAATACATAGAGTTGATGTAGCTTGAAAGTAAGTTTGAAACTTGAAATATTTTTTTAAAATGTATCTAACTTAGCTTATTACATATCTAACTCAATTTTTTAAATATTTTTTTAGATGATTATCTAGTAGCTTTATCCGCAATTGATACTGGTGTGAGTCAGCCTTTCTATTCATGCTGAAAAAAAAGTAGAGTAAGTGCATTATTACTTTAGTATGCATTACTTGCAAAGCTTTTAGAATGTTAATAATTTAGTATTCCACTTGTTTCTTGGCAAGATATATGGAATAAATGAATTAGGTTTATATGCAAGTGAAATCTATTTTAGGATAAATGGAATAAATGACATAAACTCTTATTTTTTGGGTTGCTGCATTTAAAGGAGTTTTCAAAAACTAGAATAAGTGCATTACTTGCTGCATTCTAGATAAGCATGATGTTCTTATATTTATGTATTTCTTATATTCCCATCTAGTCTGCTATGATGTTGAATATATTATTATTCATTACTTGAACACGTGGGGTTTCTTATATTCCAAAATAGTTTTGACATTGATTAGGCTTATATTGCTGCTTGCTAAATTTTATTGGAGAACTACTATGAAAGGACCCTTGCATATTATCTATTTTTAGAGTATACATCTTGAGGTAATGTAATATATGAAAAGAAAAATACTAGAGTTAGTTGCAGATGACCCATGTCTCAATTCTAGATTCTAAAATTGACTTTTTCTTCTTCTTGGTTTTAGGATTCTTGTGTGGCAAGATCAGTTCTGTAATTTCTTTATGTGACAAAAATGTGAGTGATTTCTTCTTGGTTTGAAGACGTGAGGTGATGCTGCTATTTATGCTTAACATATTTATATTTGAATTTTTTGTATTGCTATTTGGAACTTTGACTGTAATGGTGGAAAAATGTTTATAGAAATGACCCAATATGTCACATTAGGTGATTTCAACACAAGTTAATAATACACATACTGATTGGCGAGTTGTAAAGGGAAACTAAAAAGACGCATTTTATATTTTTCAAATTTGAGAAGTGTGTTCTCATAGTTACTACCTTATGAGGATTTGAGAGAGTTGTTGTATGTTGAGCTTAAACTTGAAAACTTCCAGCAGTGCTTTTATGTTCTCCATAATTTTGCAAGCTGGAGGGTGGGTGGATCTTCAGTCTCATGGCATCAGCACATTTGTCGCACTTGATGGAGGTGAGAGCGATTTTTATTTTTAGAGGATTCTTGCTTTCTTCAGATATTGTACTAACCCTTTATTTTTGTTATCTGTTTCTCAAAATTTTCTCATACCTTTGTATTTTTGCACCTTCATCTTCTCTTCTAAAAGTATTATATCCTTATATTAGACATAGTTTGAGTCAAAAACTCACTTTTAGGTTGTTTTTAGTTTGAGTTCTTTTTAAATAGAGACATTTCAACCTGCAATTCCTAACATCCTTGCTTCTTAGGCACTGAAATTTTGAGAGTTATATAATCGATACTTACCAATAACAAGAGTTATTATTCTTTTACTAGAATCCCATATTCAAAGTGCAGTCAACAATGGATTAAATTGGAGATTGCAAGGACATGATACTCAGAAGAAGAAACTACATGATCAAAGTAGAATTCATATTGCTAGTTCAGATGTGATTGATTTAAAAGAAGCACATACTGAAATAGTGAAATGTAATTAAGATTATTAGCTCCTTTAGCTCATGAAACAATAGCATATGACAAGGTTAACCTGAGACCTTCCACTTTATAAGAGATTGCAAGCATGGAAAGACTGATCTCTTTGATAAAGTGTAAGAACTGTTCAACTTCGACATAAAGAGTTCATGCACTTAAATGAGACTTATCAGTCATCAGTGTGTTAATCTTTATTGTTTTTCCAGGCTCTATGGTAGGTCTTCCTAAACAAACATGGCAAAATGTAAACAATGAGGAATGAAGGTCCTACATAGAGAGAATGAAATTAAATGCGGAGAATGTGACGCCCCCAACTTACGTCTGGGATTTAACGTAAATTAAGGTGTCTGGATGAGCAACACTCGGCTACTCACCCTCGTACTTAACAAGACTAAAAAGTATAAACAATTAAATCGCAGCGGATCAGGTCTTTCAATATAAGACTTTCTAAAGATCACACGGAAATTATATATACAACATTCATTAAGCTTAAACATTGTGCTTTATACATATACACAACCCAACTGTAGCAAAATATATTACATTTATCCCAAAAGAAACTTTCCTTCACCTCACCCTTTCTCCCTCTTAACCTCGGGATATTCTTTCCCATAGCGAAACCTATTCATGCTAATACTAAAGTCTCGCTGGAGATGTTGTCCCTGTGGAGTCACACAAACTCCACACATGGACAACGAGCCGTCTACTCCTAAGGTTAAGCAGCATCCAGTACGTCTCCTCTCCTCGACAAAAGTGGATGCGTCAAGACTCCCAGCTCCGGTGGGTCTGATAGGAGGTCCGAAGGAAACAAAAGAAATGTCCAAAAAGGGACTGTAATCGGAAAGTCCCTCAGGACTCCCCGAAGTCTCCTGCCTCATCGGGGCTGTCCCCCTGCTGGTCATCGAATCCTGTATAAAATAATATGCACAAAAATATGGAGCCACAAAAGAGTGAGATTTCGAATGAAATCTCAGTAAGTACGTAAACAGCTTAAAGGAAACAGGGAAAACACCCACAAAGTTAAAACCACAACTGACAAGGGAATATACCCTAACATACCCCTCACCAGGCCACTGTCTAACTGACACTTTTCTTAACTCACATACCCCTCACCAGACCACTGTCTAACTGACACTTTTCTCAACTCACCCATTGTCTTATATTAAATTACATTATTTTCCCCTTTAAGGTTCTTGTTCTTTCATATCACTGATGGGCGTTACGTATCGCCGTCCCCATCACATACACTCATCAATCATCCGGGCGTTACGTATCGCCGTCCCCGTTATGATGAGTCTGGTGTCAATCATCCGGGCGTTACGTCTCGCCGTCCCCGTTATGACACGAAATATATACACATAGTACTGCGGGCGTTACGTCTCGCCGTCCCCGCAAGGATCAATCACACGGGCGTTACGTCTCGCCGTCCCCGTGGAGATCACAATTTCATATCACGACAGGCGTTACGTATCGCCGTCCCTGCCGGCACGTCAGTCATACGGGCGTTACGTATCGCCGTCCCCGTCATGACGTGACTAACTCAATCTCGACAGGCGTTACGTATCGCCGTCCCTGCCGGCACGTCAGTCATACGGGCGTTACGTATCGCCGTCCCCGTCATGACGTGACTAACTCAATCTTTTATATATTATTTTCTTTCTTTATTTTCTTCTCTTATACACATGAGTCATCTCACTCACAACCCTTCCCATTTGAAACACCACTTCTATTCCAAGGAAACCCTAAGTTTAGGCAAAACAGGGTATCTCGCTCGAGCGGCCTGTCGAGCGAGTATCGAGCGAAGTCTCGGGTTGGGACTCGCTCGAGCGGGTGTCGAGCGAAACTCTAGCGAGGGTTCACATTTTTGCCTTCGCTCGACTCACATGTCGAGCGAGGGTCGAGCGAACTTACGGGTCTAAGGGTTTTTTCCACTCCAAACACACCAATCTTTTTCAAACACTCCATTTATCTTCCCAAAAGCCTAAATCTAAGTTTCCACAATTTTATTGAACATAAAAACAAGACAAATACCATTAACCCTACTCATGTGTTCAATTTACACTTAAACATGTTCTCATGTGTTCACTACTAGGAAATATAACTCAATCATGCCAATAAACCAGTTCCATGCTTAATTTAAGCTAGAATATGGACTTACTAGTTCTTCCAAGCCTTAGGGAATTAGTCCAACCCACTTTCTCCAAGTTTGCTCCCACACACACTCACTTCACTCACAAGTGATCACTTTGAGGGTTTGGGGAGACTTTGAGGGTTTGGCTTCACAAGGCAAGTGCTTTCTCCTTCTAAAGGAGCTTAGGAAGCTCTCAAGGTCCTATATATATGGTGGTGGTCGACCAACATGAGGGAGAGAAAAGGAATTGCACTCAAGGTGCCCTAGTTGGCAGATTTGCATGTGATGAGGTGTCCATCTAGGCAAAATCTAATGATGAGGATTAAGCCTCCCAAATCCTAGGCTTTGCAGCTGGATTAGTCATCCAAGGGCTCACAATTGAGGTGGTTTGGCTGCCCATTTTGATCCATGGCTGAGAAGCAAGCTAAAGGGATAAGAGGTGAGGTGGCAATTCACCTAACCATGCATGCATCTCACATCTCCAGCTCTCCCCCTTGTGTCACACGCCCCTTCCAGATTTTCTCCTTCATTTGGTTCCTTCCCAACTCCCTTAGGTCTTCCCTCAACAAGTTCTAGAAGGTCACTTCATAGTTTAGTTAAGGTAGAACCAATTTTGATCCAATTAGTCACCAATCAACCAGATTTTGGCTCCTTTGAGTTCCCATCACACTAACCATTCAATTGACTTCCAAATCAACTTTCCATTCATTCCTAACTATCCCTACACATGTCCTAATCCCAGAGAATCCTAAAACCAATTACCTATTTGGTTACATGCTCCAATCTAGTTCAATTACCCAACTCGGGTTCCAGTTAAGCCTATTCCAAAGCTGCCTACTTGATTCCCAATTAAGCCATTGATTCCTTCCGAATCTCAGAAAACTTCAAACATAAAAGTTTTAGATATATCTCTTAGGGTTCTATACCAATTGGAATCACCTCATTTAGACATCATATGGCTGACTTATGATCATTTTCCTAAAACTCGACAGATTGATCCGAAAGTGCAAAATTCTCAATATTAAGTAAAATCTCACATTTCCTCAACTAAATCTCCCATTCTAATTTCCTAATAAATAAATACATTAAATAAATCTCCTTAAAATAATTTCTATAAAATAATTTACCTTAGAAAGTTTTGGGCTATTACATCCTCCCCCCCTTAAAAAGGATTTCGTCCCCGAAATCGCTAGGATAAAAATAATTAAGGGTTTAAGGAATCTATACCTCGGTGACTAGCGGTAGATTCTTCTGAAGAGGTGGGTACTTTTTCCTCATTAATTAGTGAATCCTGGGAGTGATAAAATATCATGTCAACATCGGGATCATAGTACATGTTCACACTAATCTCTTGCAATCTACGGAATCTCTCTTCCTCTGTCCTTTCTATTATAGGTCCCTCTTCACACTGGCGTTTACGCTCTTCAGATCCATCAGATGATTCTATCATGACAGCTTTTCCTTTGTCCTCTCTTCTCAAAAATCTTTTCTCTGCTCTCAACCATTTTCTGGCGGGTTGTCTTTCCTCACCTGGTAACGCTTTTCTACTTATAGGGTTACCTTTCTTGTCTATGTCCATAATGTGGGTTCTGTGCCTCTCACTTTTATTTAACCAGCTCAATCTCTCAGCTTTCCACAGTTTCAGTTTTTCTCTACGAAATCTCTCCCTAATTCTTTCAGATCTTTTCTTTAACTGATCTACTGGGGTGACTGACATACGTGCAGTTCTTTTTGGAGCCATAATCCTGTATAAGGTTAAATGTTAATGACTATACATATAAAAGAAAACACAATCATCACACAAATGCAAGACAGTTAAATCAATTTATAAAATATATTATTACAACTATGTTTCAAACAAGTGGGGATAATTAACTCTCATTACATCCTCACGTTCCCAAGTGGCTTCTTGAAAAACAGGATTGTTCCAAAGTACTTTCACTAACACTATGGTACGATTCCGAAGGGTTTGTTCTTTCTGATCTTCAATTCGTACAGGCCACTCTTCATAAGTTAAATTGGAACGTAAATTATTAGGACGCGGATCCATTACTGCCACTGGTTGATCATTCAAACACTTTTTCAGAGAAGATACATGGAAGACGTTATGAACTCCTTGCAAATCATCAGGTAGGGCTAAACGGTAAGCCACTGGACCTACTTTTTCCAGAATTTCATAAGGTCCAATATAACGAGGACTCAACTTCCCCTTCTTACCAAATCGCATGACTCCCTTTAGTGGCGAAATCTTCAAGTATACCCAGTCTCCTACCATGAAGTCTAAAGCCCTTCTACGATTATCTGCATAACTCTTTTGTCTACTTTGCGCTGTCTTTATCTGATTTCTGATCTTGATGATCTGCTCTTTAACTTCTTGTAAATACTCGGGTCCCAAAACACTACTTTCACCCACTTCATCCCAATAAATAGGAGACCTACATTTTCTTCCATAAAGTGCTTCATATGGCGCCATCTGTATAGTAGCTTGAAAACTGTTATTATATGCAAATTCAATCAATGGTAACAGACTTTCCCAATCTTTGTCAAAATCTAACACGCAGGCTCGCAACATATCCTCCAAGGTCTGAATGGTTCTTTCTGTTTGCCCGTCTGTTTGAGGATGGTATGCGCTGCTGAAATTTAAATTGGTACCTATCATCTTCTGTAGACTTTGCCAAAATCGAGATGTGAATCTAGGATCTCTGTCTGATACTATAGTCTTGGGTATCCCATGTAAACGAACTATTTCCTTCACGTAAATTTTTGCTAACTTTTCCATAGAATCCGTGTTGGAAATAGGTAAAAAGTGAGCACTCTTCGTCAATCGATCCACTATCACCCAAATCGAATTCTTTCCCGTAGATGTTCTTGGAAATCCTACCACAAAATCCATAGATAGATCCTCCCATTTCCATTCGGGGATTGGTAAAGGTTGCAATTGACCGGCTGGTCTTTGGTGTTCAGCTTTTACTAACTGACACACTGGACACTTGGCTACAAAAGTCGCAATGTCCTTCTTCATTCCTTCCCACCAAAACTTTTCCTTTAAATCTTGATACATCTTAGTACTTCCAGGATGAGCGGTATATGGTGTACTATGAGCTTCTTTCATCAACCTTTCTTTCAATTCTGGGGCATCCGGAATGATCTTCCTTCTCCCAAAGTATAACATTCCATCTCCTGAAAACATAAAGTGTGGAGACCCTTTTCCTTCCAGTATTTGCTGTTTTATCTTCTCCAGCTTGGCATCCTTTTGTTGTTCTTCCTTAATTTCTCTGTCTGTTAACGGAATAATTTCTTGAATCTCCATTAACCTAAGGTCCTGCAATAATCGGTTTACCAGAATTTCTCGCATCGCCGCCAGCACTGAAAATTCTTCTGTTTGAACTTTCCTACTCAAGGCATCGGCTACCACATTAGCTTTTCCAGGGTGGTATTTGATTTCGCATTGAAAATCACTTATAGTCTCTATCCACCTTCTCTGTCTCATATTCAAGGTCTTCTGGCTAAAAAGATACTTGAGACTCTTATGGTCCGTAAATATTTCACACTTTTCTCCATATAAGTAATGCCGCCAAATCTTTAGAGCAAACACTACAGCTGCTAACTCTAAATCATGCGTGGGATAATTCTGTTCATGATCCTTAAGTTGTCGGGATGCATACGCAACTACTCTTCCTTCTTGCATTAGCACACACCCTAATCCCATTTTTGAGGCATCACTATATATCACATAAGGTTTATGAGGTTCCGGCAAGGCTAAAACCGGTGCTGTAGTCAATCTCTTCTTTAGCTCTTGAAAACTCTTTTCACATTGTTCACTCCAAATATATTTAGCATTCTTTCTAGTCAATGCTGTCAGAGGTGCGGACAGTTTGGAAAATCCTTCCACAAATCTTCTATAGTATCCAGCTAATCCCAAGAAGCTTCGTATTTCATGTGCATTGGTTGGTTGCTGCCACTCCATCACTGCTTCTACTTTTGCTGGGTCCACAGAGACTCCTTCACTTGAAATAACATGACCCAAAAATTTAACTTCTTGCAGCCAAAATTCACACTTACTAAGTTTGGCATACAATTGGTGTTTCTGCAAAATTTCCATTACTATTTTCAAATGTTCTTTATGATCTTCGTCGGTCTGAGAGTAGATCAAAATATCATCAATAAAAACCACCACAAACTTGTCCAAATATGGTCTGAATATCCGGTTCATCAAATCCATGAATACTGCTGGTGCATTCGTCACTCCGAATGGCATAACCAAAAATTCAAAGTGCCCATAGCGGGTTCGAAAAGCCGTCTTAGGTACATCTTGCTCCCTGATTTTCAACTGATGATAGCCAGACCGAAGGTCTATTTTTGAAAACACAGTTGCTCCTCTCAATTGATCCAACAAGTCATCTATCCGTGGCAACGGATATTTATTCTTAATGGTAACTTTATTCAACTCTCGATAGTCTATGCACATCCGCATTGTCCCATCTTTCTTCTTCACAAACAATACTGGTGCTCCCCATGGGGATGAACTAGGCCTGATAAATCCTTTTCTCAAAAGTTCCTCAATTTGCACTTTCAATTCCTCTAATTCCACCGGTGCCATTCTATACGGAGCTCTATGAACTGGAGTTGTGGCCGGTTCCAATTCAATAACAAATTCGGCTTCTCGATCAGGAGGTAGTCCCGGTAGATCATCAGAAAAGACTTGCGGAAAGTCTTCCACCACGGGAATTCCTTGAATATCTTTAACAACTTCTGAGGAGTTTAACATGATTACCCAGTAACCCTTAGTCTCCTTATTAATACTTTTCTTTATTCGCTTAGCAGTTACTATGGAGGAAACTGCCTTCAACATTTCCCCCTTGTAACAAAATTCCCCTTCCTTAGGTAAGCTAAAAACTATTTCCTTTCTACGACAGTCCAGTTTGGCATAATACTTGGCCAACCAATCCATTCCCAAGATTAAATCGAACTCCATCAAATGGAATAGTATCAGATCAGCGACCAGTTGTGAATCTCCAATTTCCAAGGGGCAATTTCTCACCATCCGGTGGCATCCTGCTACCTCTCCATTAGGCATGACTACTATAACCTTTTGGGTCAACAATTCCGTTTCTAAACCACACTTTTGGACACAATCATAGGAAATAAAGGATCTTGTTGCTCCCGAATCAAACAAGGTATAGACCATGCATTGCTTCAGCTTAAGCTTACCTAAAGAAAATTTTATTCTACTATTATTATATTACCACTCCCAAAGAATCCATTTATTAACTAAAAGAGGGGACTTGGAAATTTACCAGTAATGACGTTAGCATCTATTGCCTCGTCTGCCTCCATATCTACTTCTCCAGGCGTGATAGCATACACTTTCGCTTTCGCAGGAGCTTTGGCTTTTCCTCCGGGTAGAGCTACTCCTTGAGAGGTATTCTGAGGACAGTCTCTGATCAGATGTCCTGGCCGACCACATCTATAACAATTTCTATGGTCCACTCGACAGTCTCCTTGGTGTCGACGTCCACATTTTGCACATTGCGGAAATAAAATCGGTACGTTTGGATTAATTGCTACTCCTTTTCCTCTATCAGTGGATCTAAAATTCGGTTTCCTCCTAGCATTACTTCCCCCATAAAATTGAAATTTTCTTTTTCCATATGCTTGAGTTTGCGCCATAACACTCCTCTGTTCAGCTTCCGCTATAGCTGCTACATTTACCAGTTCTTGAAAATTCTCAATTTGTAAACATGCCACCTGCATACGAATTCGTGGCTGCAGTCCTTCTTGGAACTTCTGGGCTCTCATCTTTTCAGTAGCCACCAGATGCGGAGCAAATCTCGCCAATTCCATAAATCGTGCCGAGTACTGTTCCACCGACATACTGCCTTGTATCAACATAGTAAACTCCAAAGCTTTCTGCCGCTTCATAGATTCCGGAAAGAATCGATCGTCGAACTCTTTCTTGAACCTTTCCCATGTGGGTACTACATTTTCTCCCAGTTCTAACTTTAACAGCTTTCGCTTTGTGTCCCACCACAGTCCTGCTTCTCCTTGTAACAGATGTCCAGCATACTGCACTTTCTGGACTTCAGTGCAACTACTAATTTCGAAAGTGCGTTCCAAGTCTACGATCCATTTATCTGCCTTTAATGCTCCTTCCGTTCCGATGAAGGGCGGGTATCGATACGCTAGAAACTTCTCATACGAACACCCTTGAATTTCTCTTCTGTTTTCATTCTGCTGATGATAACGGCTTTGTTCTATTTGGTTCTTCACCACTTCAGTCATTTGCCGAATAGCTTCAGCTATTGCCTGGCCTCCTTCCAATGGGGGATTTTGTGCCATCGGTCCCCCTTCCAAGGGTGGATTCCGTATCCTCTGCTCTTCTCCCGATACTGGGTTCGGTGCCGTCTGTCCTTCTCCCAACGGTGGGTTCGATGGTGTCTGCACTTCTCTCAATGGTGAGCTTGGTGCCGTTTGCTCTTCAGCACGTGGAGGGGTAACCAGAGAAGGACTCTGATTTACTGCGTCTACTCGTTTCAAGGGAGGACGACCTCTCGGCATATTGTTTTCCTGAAATATACCCAACTTCACCATAAGCCATACTCACTTTAGAAGCTTCCAAATTTCTAAAATCCAAACATTCATCCATATTACTCCAAACTCCAATCTGATAAAGATTCAAGCCTATACTAGTACCATGTGATCCATTTTTCCTAGGACACGTAGGTTTTACCCAGAGACGTAATCGCTCTGATACCAATCTGTGACGCCCCCAACTTACGTCTGGGATTTAACGTAAATTAAGGTGTCTGGATGAGCAACACTCGGCTACTCACCCTCGTACTTAACAAGACTAAAAAGTATAAACAATTAAATCGCAGCGGATCAGGTCTTTCAATATAAGACTTTCTAAAGATCACACGGAAATTATATATACAACATTCATTAAGCTTAAACATTGTGCTTTATACATATACACAACCCAACTGTAGCAAAATATATTACATTTATCCCAAAAGAAACTTTCCTTCACCTCACCCTTTCTCCCTCTTAACCTCGGGATATTCTTTCCCATAGCGAAACCTATTCATGCTAATACTAAAGTCTCGCTGGAGATGTTGTCCCTGTGGAGTCACACAAACTCCACACATGGACAACGAGCCGTCTACTCCTAAGGTTAAGCAGCATCCAGTACGTCTCCTCTCCTCGACAAAAGTGGATGCGTCAAGACTCCCAGCTCCGGTGGGTCTGATAGGAGGTCCGAAGGAAACAAAAGAAATGTCCAAAAAGGGACTGTAATCGGAAAGTCCCTCAGGACTCCCCGAAGTCTCCTGCCTCATCGGGGCTGTCCCCCTGCTGGTCATCGAATCCTGTATAAAATAATATGCACAAAAATATGGAGCCACAAAAGAGTGAGATTTCGAATGAAATCTCAGTAAGTACGTAAACAGCTTAAAGGAAACAGGGAAAACACCCACAAAGTTAAAACCACAACTGACAAGGGAATATACCCTAACATACCCCTCACCAGGCCACTGTCTAACTGACACTTTTCTTAACTCACATACCCCTCACCAGACCACTGTCTAACTGACACTTTTCTCAACTCACCCATTGTCTTATATTAAATTACATTATTTTCCCCTTTAAGGTTCTTGTTCTTTCATATCACTGATGGGCGTTACGTATCGCCGTCCCCATCACATACACTCATCAATCATCCGGGCGTTACGTATCGCCGTCCCCGTTATGATGAGTCTGGTGTCAATCATCCGGGCGTTACGTCTCGCCGTCCCCGTTATGACACGAAATATATACACATAGTACTGCGGGCGTTACGTCTCGCCGTCCCCGCAAGGATCAATCACACGGGCGTTACGTCTCGCCGTCCCCGTGGAGATCACAATTTCATATCACGACAGGCGTTACGTATCGCCGTCCCTGCCGGCACGTCAGTCATACGGGCGTTACGTATCGCCGTCCCCGTCATGACGTGACTAACTCAATCTCGACAGGCGTTACGTATCGCCGTCCCTGCCGGCACGTCAGTCATACGGGCGTTACGTATCGCCGTCCCCGTCATGACGTGACTAACTCAATCTTTTATATATTATTTTCTTTCTTTATTTTCTTCTCTTATACACATGAGTCATCTCACTCACAACCCTTCCCATTTGAAACACCACTTCTATTCCAAGGAAACCCTAAGTTTAGGCAAAACAGGGTATCTCGCTCGAGCGGCCTGTCGAGCGAGTATCGAGCGAAGTCTCGGGTTGGGACTCGCTCGAGCGGGTGTCGAGCGAAACTCTAGCGAGGGTTCACATTTTTGCCTTCGCTCGACTCACATGTCGAGCGAGGGTCGAGCGAACTTACGGGTCTAAGGGTTTTTTCCACTCCAAACACACCAATCTTTTTCAAACACTCCATTTATCTTCCCAAAAGCCTAAATCTAAGTTTCCACAATTTTATTGAACATAAAAACAAGACAAATACCATTAACCCTACTCATGTGTTCAATTTACACTTAAACATGTTCTCATGTGTTCACTACTAGGAAATATAACTCAATCATGCCAATAAACCAGTTCCATGCTTAATTTAAGCTAGAATATGGACTTACTAGTTCTTCCAAGCCTTAGGGAATTAGTCCAACCCACTTTCTCCAAGTTTGCTCCCACACACACTCACTTCACTCACAAGTGATCACTTTGAGGGTTTGGGGAGACTTTGAGGGTTTGGCTTCACAAGGCAAGTGCTTTCTCCTTCTAAAGGAGCTTAGGAAGCTCTCAAGGTCCTATATATATGGTGGTGGTCGACCAACATGAGGGAGAGAAAAGGAATTGCACTCAAGGTGCCCTAGTTGGCAGATTTGCATGTGATGAGGTGTCCATCTAGGCAAAATCTAATGATGAGGATTAAGCCTCCCAAATCCTAGGCTTTGCAGCTGGATTAGTCATCCAAGGGCTCACAATTGAGGTGGTTTGGCTGCCCATTTTGATCCATGGCTGAGAAGCAAGCTAAAGGGATAAGAGGTGAGGTGGCAATTCACCTAACCATGCATGCATCTCACATCTCCAGCTCTCCCCCTTGTGTCACACGCCCCTTCCAGATTTTCTCCTTCATTTGGTTCCTTCCCAACTCCCTTAGGTCTTCCCTCAACAAGTTCTAGAAGGTCACTTCATAGTTTAGTTAAGGTAGAACCAATTTTGATCCAATTAGTCACCAATCAACCAGATTTTGGCTCCTTTGAGTTCCCATCACACTAACCATTCAATTGACTTCCAAATCAACTTTCCATTCATTCCTAACTATCCCTACACATGTCCTAATCCCAGAGAATCCTAAAACCAATTACCTATTTGGTTACATGCTCCAATCTAGTTCAATTACCCAACTCGGGTTCCAGTTAAGCCTATTCCAAAGCTGCCTACTTGATTCCCAATTAAGCCATTGATTCCTTCCGAATCTCAGAAAACTTCAAACATAAAAGTTTTAGATATATCTCTTAGGGTTCTATACCAATTGGAATCACCTCATTTAGACATCATATGGCTGACTTATGATCATTTTCCTAAAACTCGACAGATTGATCCGAAAGTGCAAAATTCTCAATATTAAGTAAAATCTCACATTTCCTCAACTAAATCTCCCATTCTAATTTCCTAATAAATAAATACATTAAATAAATCTCCTTAAAATAATTTCTATAAAATAATTTACCTTAGAAAGTTTTGGGCTATTACAGAGAAACTCAATATAATGGAGTGTAAGTCAATAGGATGATAGATATTGATTACAAAATATTGATTGAAGCTATATTTGTGTTTTGTAATATAATATAATGGAGTGTAATTTAATATGTAAAGAATTGAATTATTGCATACATTTTAGATTGTAAATATTAG
Organism: Platycarya strobilacea; assembly: GCA_036898215.1. NCBI lineage: Eukaryota > Viridiplantae > Streptophyta > Magnoliopsida > Fagales > Juglandaceae > Platycarya > Platycarya strobilacea. The sequence continues at coordinate 34,862,406 of CM072559.1, forward strand.
ATTTTTTAAAGATGCATTTAGCTAAAACTTAAAAATGCAATAATTGTATTAATAAAATATAAGCCTTTCAAAGAAAAAAAAACCTGGTTCAAATCCTAAAATTGAAATTTGTATTTTTAAAACTCGAAATCATATGGGTTCGGGGCCGAATCTGAAATCCGGTTCCAGTTCTAGATACTCGAGTTTTTGGATCCGGATTTGAAATCTGGTTCCGGGTCAAGATACTTGGGTTTTCGAATCCGAAACCCGGGTACATAATACTACCAGCCATCACTACTAGGCTGCACCCTAGTAGCACTTCTCTAGTAATGCCAAGTTGTGGTATAGAAATTGAAGCATGTAAGACATAACAAAAATATAGTCTAGTTCTTTTTCTCTAAACTCATAAAAAAGGTCCTTGCGAAATAGCTCAATAATGAAACAACTATTAATTAAACAATTCTTCTACATTGTATTGATAAATTAGTTCAATATAATACTCAAGAGCCTCTCTACCAATTTCCTTGATGGACTTGATCAAATATGTCGTTATTTTCTTACTTGTCTATGAGGTGTGTAATTGATAAATACAGTAGTGTAGTTTTTTAAGCAATTTCAAGTTTGGACGACCATGATGAAGATGGCAAAAAAAAAAAAAAAGAAGCATCAAGGATAAATACTTTTTATGTTATCTATAAAGTATAGAAGGGATGCTGAAGACACTGCTTTTCATTGGCATAAGAGAATCATCATCCATATTTTCTGCATTGAATGGGCCAAACCTTTTATATTGATTATAACACAATTTTCATGCACATTTCTTATGGAAAAGAGAAGAGAGATAAAAGAAAAATTAGAAGATCAAAGTCGACTTTGATCGGCAAGAAATATATTAGTGTCGTTTTTACTTATTGATTAAGGAAATGACTATTGGTGTATTGAATTTTTTTCTTATTTTTTAAAATTTTAAAAATAGGAATAAGAAGAATAAAAAAACTTAAAATACTGGATTTTGCCTAAGGGCACCCTAGTAATATTAAGTCATCATGTAAAAATTGAAATGTGCAAGATGTGACAAAAATAGGGCTTAGTTGTTTTTTTCTAAACTCCTGAAAAATATCTTTGCGAAATGACTCAATAATGAGACAACCATCAATTAACAAATTCTTCTGGAATGTATTGATCAGTCAATTCGGCGTAATATTTATGAGCCAGTCTCTCCACTTTCTAGATGGACTTGATCAAATTTATTATCATTTTCTACTTGTCTCTTAAGTGTGTAATCGATAATAAATCAAGAATAAATGGGATCTTGAAGATATTGCTCTTCGTTTGTACAAGCGAATCATGAGACATTATTTTTTAAATTAAATGAGTCAAACCTTTTGTATTGATTATAACACTTTTTTATGGACATTTCTTATATCGAAAAAAAAAACATAAAAAAAACAAGATCTAATAAGATTGTAATATCATTAGTTTCTCATGGTATATAAGATTTGTAAGAAAGAAAGAATCAAAACAGCAAATGTTGAAATAATTGTGCACACGCTATCTAGGTCATCCTCGTTAGCAGTATCCATTCACTTTGTTGTAAAGATTTCGATAATACAAAGGTTTTGACATAAAAATTGAGGTAGATCTTATTGAAGAATTGAGCTGCTTTCTTTCGATTTAAACGTATATGCATAATCTAACTCTTGTAAATTATGTCCATATCCTTGGTCATATTGATGAGATTGTTTATGATTATGGCATAGGAAGTCAACTACACTCCAAAGTTGCACCGTTGCTCAAAAGCGATCAAATTTTGGAAAGTAATTTATGTAGTCTCTTGAATTAGTAGTAAGAGAATTTTGAGAACTCCCATCACTGAAATTTGTCCAATATTATTTTAGATTTAGCCTTTAGAAATTTTATTTCAGCCTCCACTAGATCCATAGAAAAAGACATGAATTTTTAGTAACATGACTTGTTTTTTTTTTTTTTATAGTTAAAGAAACCAACAATTTTCTAAGTAGGTCTAAAATGTGATTTATGTGTTTGAGTTGTAAGATTTTAGAAGGTGGTGTGTTTGAAAAAGTAGTTTTAAAATTTTGAGTGGCAAGTTCTGGTAAAAACTCATTCGGGGTTAATTGTGTTGTTTGTTCATATTGAACAACTAAGATAATCTATGGACTTGGGTTTCTTGTAAGAATGATGTACTATACTCCTTCATTTATCCTATATCTCGACTGCTTATGTATTTAATTTTTTTATATTTTTTCCTTTTACTTATTGACTAAAAAAGTGATTATCAATGTATTGATTTTTTTTTTTGTGAATAAGAAGAATAAAAATAAATAAAATACTGAATTTTGCCTAGGGACCCGCCCAGCTGTCACTTCGATAGTAATATCAAGTCGTCATATAAAAATTGAAGCATGCAAGACAAAACAAAAACATGTTGTAGCTTAACAAATTCTTCTAAAGTGTATTGATCAATTGAGTAGGCATAATACTTACGAATCTCTCCCTCCACTTTCTTGATGGACTTGATTGATCAAATATATTACCCTTTTCTTACTTGTTTCTGAAGAGTGTAATCGATAAATAAGATATTCACAATATTGTGGTGTAATTGTTACAAAAAATTTTAAATCTGAACAACCATGGGGAAGAGGGCCAAAAGAAAATGAATCAGGGACGAGTTCATCTCATGTTGCCTATAGTGTATATTAAGAATCTCGAATATTTACTCTTCGTTGGCACAAGTGAATCATGAGACATCATTTTTTCAAATAAATGGTCAAAACTTCTACATTGATTGTAACATTATTTTCACCGAAAATTCTTACGTCGAAAAGAAGAGAGACAATAGAAAAATTAGAGAATCAAAGTCGGCTTTGATCGATAAGAAATTCATCCAAAAAATACTATTAGAAATAAAGTTTTCTTAACTCATGGTGATAACGGAACATCTGGATGGGTATTACAAATATTGATCTTGTAGGAAACATAATAGCAAACATATATTGAAATTGATAAATAGTCAATAATTGTTTATTTGTTTCTTGAAAAAATATTATCTCCAGCTCGCATTAAGTTCTGCAAAAGAGAATTAAACAAATATATCCTCAGGTACAATACTATTTACATAGTATACAGATTGCAAATTCTAAACACAAACTCTTATAAGAATAGATGCAATAGTAGCTATTGTAATGTTTAAGTTTGAGTTTGAATGTAATGGTTACTGTCTAAAACTGTACAAAAATAATTGTAACTATAGTTAATAACAACTATAAAAAAAATATGATCAAACATATCATTTCATCTATAAAAATTGCTATGTGCATCTAAAAGGTGAAGCGTCTCTGCGTTGAGCATGCTTACTTGCATTTTTATGTGTGGTTGACACTTCCAATGTGTCTATTCTAGTTTTATGTATGTTGAAATCCATTCACTTATAAACTAATAAAAAATCTCTTCTTTTTTCAATGTAGGACTAATACAAAATACATTGGACAAAACCTTCAAAAGAATTCAAAATAAATAAAGAAGTAATAGTTATCCCTGAATAACCTCAAAGAGAGAAGGTATTTGAGGGATCGATTAATCACACAAATTCTAATAAAATTTTAATAATGCTAGCTTCTCATGGTATACAAAGTCTGTAAGAAAAAGATGATCAATTGGATGATAGCGACAAGTGTTGATTGAATAGCTTAAGAAGTATTGAAATAATTGCATACACACCATCTAGGCCATATTCATTGGTAGTATCCATTCACTTTGTTGCAAAGGCTTCTGTAGTTGGAACTCTTGACATAGGAAGTCAACCGCATTTTAGAGTCAGTGTAGTATTGCTATCCAAATATTGGAAAATTGTTTATGTAATCTATTGGATTAGTAGTAGGGGAATCTTGAGGACTCCATCACATCAATTTGTGTCCAATATGCTTTTAAATATAGCTTTCACGAATTTTATTCCAGCCTCCACAATGCCCATAACAAAAGGTATGACATAATAATCTGAGTTTTTTTTTCTTCCTTTTTAGTTGAAGAAACCAACCATTTTCTTAATAGGCTTATGTTTTTGAGTTATAAGATTTTGTTTGATTGTGTGATTGAAAAAGTTGTCCCAAAAAATTGAATGTCAAGTCTCGATAAAAACTTGTGAGTTAATTTGTTGTTTGATCATTTTGAACAAACGCTCAAGTATAATTCATGGAAGTTGGGTTTTTAGTAAGAATAATGCTATTATGTCCCTCCATTTTGCCCCCTCATTTTCATTGCATATGTTTTTAATTTTTCTAAAATTTTATTATTTTGTTTACTAATTAAGAAAGTGATTGTTAATGCATTGGTTATTTTTATATTTTTTAAAATGCTAAACATAAGAATAAGAAGATTAAAAAAATTAAAATACTGAATTTTGCCTAAAGGCATGCCCAACAATCCCCACTGGGTGGCACCTTAGCAATACTTCTATAGTAATATCAAGTCGTGATGTAAAAATTGAAGCATGCAACACATGACAAAAATAGGATCTAGTTTTATTTATCTAAACTCCTGAATAACATCCTTACAAAATAGCTTAATAGTGAAATAATGATCAATTAACAAATACTACTAGAATGTATTGATCAATTTGATTCAGCATAATACTTACGAGCCTTTTTGTCCACTTACTCGATAGACTTGATTAAATATATCATAATTTTCTTAGTTTTCTCAAAAGTATGTAATTGAGAAATAAGATAATACAAGTACCGTTGGGTAATTGTTTAATCAATTTTCAAGTTTAGACGAACATAGTGAAAAGGGCCAAAAGAAAGTGTATCAGGAATAAATACTTTTCAAGTTGCTATAGAGTTTATTGGGGATAATGCCTTTCGTTAAATGTAAGGCCCGCTGCCAGCCCAAGCCTATTTAAAGAGACTCGGCCCAGGCCCCCCAGAAACGGCGTCGTTTCTCGCCCCCTTTCTTTCCTTCTTTCTTTCTTTTCCTTTCTTTCTTCTCTTTTCCTTCTCTTTCCCCTGGGCGGCGGTTTCCCTCTGTTCTTCATTGCCTCTTTCTCGCGCCGACTCTCACGTCCTTGGCAGTTCCGAATCCACTAGAAGGCTCAACGGAAGACTTATTTTTCTCTCCCTCTCTTCTTTCGGCATTTGCAACTTAGTTTTGGGTCTCCTCACCGCCGGCTCCTCTGTTTTTCCTTCACTCCTATTTCGCGCCGGTAAGTCCAACTAAATTCCCCCCTCTTCTCTTGCATTTTACTGTTCATGCAAGGTATGATTTTGGGTTTTAATCACTGTTATTTTTGTGGGTTTTCTGATGGGTGAAGCAGAGCATAGGAGAGGGGAAAATCCGGCCACTGTCCGCGGCTTTTACCACCTCGTTTCGTGTGATTCTTCCGCTTCAGGTAAGATTCATGGATTTTCCTCTTGGATGCTCATCTCAGGTGAATTAGTTTAGATCTTTTTCTTCAATTTCTGGGTCTCTCCGAGAGGTATATTTTTGTGGTATTTTTCTGGGTTCAATTTCCGAATTTGTTGCCGAAAGTGTATGGCTGTTGTTGGAAGGTTGAGGAGGTTAGCGAATTTATTTATGATATTTGGATTTGATAATTTTACTGGATAGATTTCTCCCCATAATATTTATGGAATATTTTTCTCCAACTTCCGAATCCATTTTCGAAGTGATTTTTGGTGGATGTTCAAGGGTTGGTTGTCTAAATTTTCTTTTGCTGATTGGTGCTGCCGATGGGTTGTTTGGGATGTTTTCTGTGATGTAAATGGTTGGGTTTGATAGTTTTGAACGTATGGGAGACTATACAATTTTTTTGGGTTGGCTTTATCAGAAGGATACTTGAAATGAGTTGGTAGTGGGCTGAAATGATATTTTTTTTAGTATGGAGTGCGCTGGTTTTGCGGGTTGTAGTGGCTGGTTGCTTGGGCTTGATATGCTAGAAATTATGAAATCAGGTAGGCATTGTAGTTAACTTATAATTTTTCAGATTTAGGTCTTTGGGGTGGTCATTAACATAAAGGAAATTATTTTTCATGTATAGGTGACGAAACTCTTAGAAGTCAGACTCAAGGTTTTGATAATTCGCTGCAGGAGTCAGGTAAACGGGGTTCGTATGCTCGGTTTTATACCAAAAGAGGACTGAGGTTGACTTTTAGAAAATTTGTGCTTTTGTTAGTTATGAAATGAAAACCCGAGAAAAACCAACCTCAGTCGATTGTTTGCATTATTCATGAAGCTTATATAAAAGAAGGAAAAAATATTTCTATCATGCATTGTGTAGACATGAGCTTGCTTTTTGTCATGTTATTTTCTAAAATGTGGAAAGAACATTCTTGTCTATCTGTGAAAAATTATTCCTTGCTTGGGTTGACGACATTTTATTTATATAAGCTTTATTTAGAAAATAATTTGGAACTATGTGTCTTTAATAACTATGAAAACCCTTCGCATAGTATTATGGTTAGTATTTGACTCTATCTCTGCTTTGCTCTGCTCTGCTTTGTCTTTGCTTTGTTTGGATTGGTACCAATTTCCTAATCTCCGAGTGCACCCACTTTGGAAACAAAGTGGTTTATTGTGGGCTTTCCTATGTGCACACTCGGGACTCCGAGAACGAATAAGGGAAAGTTCCACCTCTGTTTCTGCCTGGTTTGGCCACTGGGATTTGCACAACCCTACCACGGGGGTTAAACATGGTCTTTACTTTGTGAGATGCTCCGTTTGTTATAGTAATAATACTCAGTTTTGTTATGCCAAAGTACTTTATGATTTAAATTGTCTTGAAAATCATTTGTTTCTTTTATGCATAATTATGTTTTGTTCCGTACTTTATTTCTTGGTAAATGCTCATGTTTACACGCTTTGTATAGGTTCTTCGCTTACTAAGTTGTGGAAAAACTCATCCCTCTTATCTCATATATTTTTCAGATGATTTGGATGTTTTATCAGAGGACCAAGAGTAGAGTCTTGACCAAATTTTAAGCTGTTAGAGCCACTGGCTAGATGGGGGGAAAACAATTAATTAATTTATTATGTGGGGTTCTAGTTTCGTTGAATTTATAGAATGTTAGTTATTCTTTAGTGTTAAGCTTTTTGGGAGAATGTGAACCCTCTCATTTATGATTTATTCATATTTTTTTATTTATGACTTGGTGGACATTGTTATATGGATTAGGTTGTGAAAAATATTTTTATTTTGAATATGGTCGGAGACCTATTATTTGTGGTTGAGGATGGATTATACTAAACAGGTGGAGTTTCGTGACCCCCTACGAGTACGGAGCGTTACAGTTGGTATCAGAGCCTATCCCAACCAGAAATGTGGGACTTGAACCGTGCCACCTATAATGGACAGGCCCAACGAGGACGTCGGGCATTTAAGGGAAGTAGATTGTGATACCCCATGAAAAGGAATGGTAGGTGGTGTATGAGATCCCACATTGCTTGGGAAGGAGAAGTTCTTGCTCTTGATAAGGTTCCAATGGGGCTTTAATTGTATCATTGACTAGTCCTTTTAGAGTATAGGCCATATGATTTAAACCTTCCATTGGGGCGTTACAGTTGGTATCAGAACGAAGGTTTAAGATCCTGCAGACTTATGCAATAAGGTTTTAGGAATTTGAGGTTCTAGAATTTGCTAACTTTAGGAATTATTTGTGGTGTAGAATTTTATAGGCTTGTGAGCTGATTTCATATTGTTGAAGAGTTAAGGGTTATATATTTATGTCTTTTATTTTTGGTATCATGTGATCTTGTTTGTGGTGGGTACCTTTTTTGTTTGGGGAGTATTATATACTTTGTTTTGACTACTAAGATTACCTGTAGATGTTTTTTTTAGCTAGTTGGTTATATGTTTTAGTGAACAATGTGTTTAATAGTCCAAGTATTCTCAGGATGCCACCTCGACGTGAGCTAAGTGTATCGGACTTGAATGCGGCCAGAAATGAAAGGGAAGCAAATCCAAGAGCTTCTGAAGTACTTCGAGCAGCAGCGCATCAGCTGATTGATGATCTCGCACAAAATTCATCTGGCCGTCACCACACCACAAGTATAAGGGGTTGCACTGTGGAAGATTTCAACAAGTTGCATCCCACATCTTTTGATGAAAGAGGCGACCCGATACTGGCAGAGGATTGGGTACAGGATATTGAGGAGATATTTCGAGTCTTGCCTTGCACAGATGAGCAAAAGGTGGCGTTTGCTACATTCAAGCTGACCGGGGAGGCGAAAAGGTGGTGGATCTCTGAAAGGACTATTAGGGAAGCTGAAAAGACGAAAATAAAAAGTTGGTCGCTGTTCAAGGAAGTTTTCCTAGAGCGTTTCTTCCCAGTCTCAGTTAAGGAAGATAAAGCTATGGAATTTGCCACCCTAGTTCAGGGAGCGATGTCAGTACATCAATATGCATCAAAATTTACCGAGTTGGCATGTTTTGCGGCATATCTGATTCCAGATGAAGAGAAGAAGTGTCACAAAATTTGAACAAGGGCTGAACGAGAAGCTTTTTGAGTGAGTAGTGGGCTTCCAAGTAAAAAAATTCACCGAATTGGTGAATAAGGCTACAGTGTTTGAAAGAAACTTTCAAAGAAGTGCAATTTTATCTGATCAAAGAAAGAGGTCTACCTCATCTGGATACCATGCAAGCGTCAATCAAGGATCGTGGAAGAAAAAAAATGAAGGGGGTAGCTCAAGCAATAGACCAAGCCAGAGTAATCGGCAGCCCTACTAGTGTAAGACATGTAACCAAGTGCATTCTGGAGAATGCAGAAGAGGGGCAAGACTATTTTTCCGTTGTGGCAAGTCAGGACACTATATCAGGAATTGCCCTCTGCAACCGGACAACAATAATGTGAGCATGTTGCCCTCCCAGAGAAATGAAGTTATAGGACCAGGTAACAATCAGCGTCCTACTACACCTGCTCGAGTCTTTGCATTGACACCAGGAGAGGCTGAAGGCAAGGATGATGTGATCACAGGTATTTTTTGTTTCCCCTTTTCTTCTAGGATTAACTTGGTATTCAATGCGGATCTTTAATAGAAGGAGTATGTGTTATGTTTTTATTTTTATTTTGTGATCACAGGCATTCTTCCATTGTTTTCTAACGATACTACTGTATTATTTGATTCTGGGGCAACGCATTCGTTTATTTCTTTGAATTATGCTAAGTTTTGCACTTGGGAAGGTGAAAGGTTGGAGTATAGCCTAGTAGTCGCGACACCGACAGGAAATTCAGTATCTTGTCATAAAATTCTCCGTGCCTGCCCCATATCTGTTGAAGGAAGATTAATGCCAGCTGACCTTATAATTTTTGATATGTTTGGATTCGATGTAAATTTGGGGATGAACTGGCTGGCTTCATACCATGCCAGTATTGACTGCTTTAAAAAGGAAGTAACCTTCAAGCCTCCTGAGGGAGGTGGAATTCAATTTGTGGGGTCGAAAGTGCGATCACATCCATCAGTCATATCAGCAGTTCAGGTTGAAAAATTATTGCGAGATGGGTGTTAAGGATTTTTGGCTTGTGTGATAGATGCACCAAAGGAAGAGTTGAGTTTAGAAGAGATTCATGTTGTGAGAGAATACCCAGAAGTGTTTCCTGAAGACTTGTCCAGGTTACCACCCGACCGAGAAGTAGAATTTGCAATTGATCTTACTCCCGGCACGGCACCGTTGTCCAAGGCTCCTTATAGAATGGAGCCATCAGAGCTCATCGAACTCAAAGAGCAGTTGCAAGACTTATTGGACAAGGGTTTTATCCGACCCAGTGTATCCCCATGGGGTGCGCCAGTTTTATTTGTTAAAAAGAAAGACGGGACAATGAAAATATGCATCGACTATAGAGAACTCAACCGAGTAACTATCAAGAACAGATATCCTTTACCCCGTATAGAGGACCTCTTTGATCAATTACAGGGTGCATAAGTTTTCTCTAAGATTGACCTTCGGTCAGGGTATCACCAATTGAAGATCAAGGCAGAAGACGTATCTAAGACCGCCTTCAGAACCAGATACGGTCACTATGAGTTTTTGGTCATGCCTTTCGGCTTGACTAATGCTCCTGCAGTATTCATGGATTTAATGAATAGAGTATTTCATGAATTCCTGGATAAATTTGTGGTCGTCTTCATTGATGACATCTTGATCTATTCTAAAAGTAAGGAAGAGCATGATGAACACTTGAGGCTAGTACTCGGAACACTTAGGGAGGAAAGGTTGTTTGCTAAACTAAAGAAGTGTGACTTCTGGCTGGATTCAGTTATATTTTTGGGGCATGTGGTTTCAAAAGAAGGTATTTCAGTAGACCCAAGGAAAGTAGAAGCAGTAGTTAACTGGCTGACACCGAAGAATGTTCGTGAGGTTAGGAGTTTCTTGGGATTGGCGGGATACTATCGTCGATTCATTGAGGGTTTCTCCAAAATAGCAGTTCCTCTCACCGCTCTTACCAGGATGAATAACAAGTTTGAGTGGACAAAAAAATGTGAAGAAAGTTTTCAGATCTTGAAACAAAGACTTGTGACCGCCCCAGTTTTAATAGTTCCCACTGCGAGAGGTGATTTTGTGGTGTATATTGATGCTTCAAGATTGGGTTTGGGGTGCATATTAATGCAACACGGAAAGGTTATAGCTTACGCTTCTCGACAACTGAAAACTTATGAACAAAACTACCCCACACATGATCTAGAGTTGGCAGCGGTGGTATTCGCACTCAAGATTTGGAGGCATTATCTATATGGGAAAAGTCCGAAATCTACACAGATCATAAAAGTTTGAAATATTTCTTCACTCAGAAAGAATTAAACATGAGACAGAGAAGATGGCTCGAGTTAATAAAGGATTATGACTGTACTATAAATTATCACTCAGGCAAAGCAAATGTTGTGGCTGACGCCTTAAGTAGGAAATCTTTGAGTCCAGCAATGGCAACCCTTACCATCCAGCCCCAGTTGTTAATGGACTTAGAGACGGCCGGTATTGAGGTTATCACTACTGATAAAAGCACTTTCGTGGCCAGTTTAATAGTGCAACCAGATTTGTTAGAGAGAATTAAAGTAGCTCAGAAAGTGGATTCGGCGTTGATAAAGCTAGCTGAAGAAGTTAAAAACGGGGACAAAGCTGATTTTAGCATTTCTGAAGATGGAGTTTTGACGTTTAGAGACAGATTGTGTGTGCCGGCAGATGATGCATTGAAGAAAATAATCCTTGAAAAGGCACACCGCTCTTTATACACAGTCCATCTAGAGAGTACTAAGATGTATCGGGATTTGAGAGTCTTTTTGGTGGAACGGTATGAAGAGAGAAATTGCTAAGTTTGTCAAACAATGCCTAACATGTCAATAGGTGAAAGTAGAGCATCAGAGACCAGCAGGATTGTTACAGCCATTGCAAATTCCAGAATGGAAGTGGGAGCATATATCCATGGATTTTGTGACAGGTCTACCGAGAGCTTTAAACGGACAGGATGCAATATGGGTAATTGTGGATAGCTTAACGAAGACTGCACATTTTGTGCCCATTAAAATTTCTTATAAATTGGAGAAATTAGCTGAATTGTACATACAAGAGATCATGAGATTGCATGGGGTACCAATGTCCATTATGTCAGATAGAGACCCTCGTTTCACTTCTAGATTCTGGAGAAGTTTACAAGAGGCAATGGGTACTAAGTTAAATTTCAATACGGCTTATCACGCTCAGACAGATGGGCAATCAGAAAGGACTATTCAGATTTTAAAAGATATGTTGAGGGCATGTGTGATGGACTTTAAAGGAACTTGGATACGACACTTACCATTGGTGGAATTTGCTTATAATAACAACTTCCAGACTAGTATTGGGATGGCACCGTATAAGACTTTGTATGACAGAAGGTGTAGGTCCCCTTTATATTGGGATGTGGTTGGTGAAAGAAAAATACTGGGACTAGAGATCATTCAGAAAACCACAAAAAAGATTGACATCATTAGAGCTAGAATTAACGCAGCTCAGGGTCGATAAAAGAGCTATGCTGATAACCGACGCCGTCCACTAGAGTTTCAGATTGGAAATGAAGTATTCTTGAAAATAGTACCAATGAAAGGGGTTATGAGATTTGGAAGTAAGGGCAAGTTGAGTCCTAGATATATTGGACCTTTTGAGATTTTAGAACGAGTTGGACCATTGGCATATAAGTGCATAATGTATTTCATGTGTCCATGCTGAGAAAGTATATTCCTGACCCAATTCACATCATTCATTATGAGCCGCTGCAGATTCAGGAAGATATGACATATATTGAAGAACCAGTGCGGATCTTGGAAAAGAAAGCACACATGTTGTAGAATCGTAGCATTCCCATGGTTAAGGTTTTGTGGAGTAATCATACAAGCAGTGAAGCTTCCTGGGAACTCGAGGAGGAAATGCGAAAGAAATACATGCACATCTTCAACGAGGAATATGAACTATTGTAGCAATTTCTGAGGACGGAATTTTTTTTTTAGGAGGGGAGGATGTAAGGCCCGCTGCCAGCCCAAACTTGTTTAAGAGACCCGGCCCAGGCCCCCCAGAAATGGCGTCATTTCTCGCCCCAGGTAAATAACCCCCCGCCCCCTTTCTTTCCTTCTTTCTTTCTTTTCCTTTCTTTCTTCTCTTTTCCTTCTCTTTCCCCTGGGCGATGGTTTCCCTTTGTTCTTCATTGCCTCTTTCTCGCGCCCACTCCCACGTCTTTGGCAGTTCCGAATCCACTAGAAGACTCAACGGAAGACTTATTTTTCTCTCCCTCTCTTCTTTCGGCATTTGCAGCTTAGTTTTGGGTCTCCTCACCGCTGGCTCCTCTGTTTTTCCTTCACCCCTATTTCGCGCCGGTAAGTCCAACTAAATTCCCCCCTCTTTTCTTGCGTTTTACTATTCATGCAAGGTATGATTTTGGGTTTTAATCACTGTTATTTTTGTGGGTTTTTCGATGGGTGAAGCAGAGCATAGGACAGGCGAAAATCCTGCCACTGTCCGCGGGTTTTACCGCCCCGTTTCGTGTGATTCTTCCGCTTGAGGTAAGATTTATGGATTTTCCTCTTGGATGCTCATCTCAGGTGAATTAGTTTAGATTTTTTTCTTCAATTTCTGGGTCTCTCCGAGAGGTATATTTTTGTGGTATTTTTCTGGGTTCAATTTTCGAATTTGTTGCTGAGAGTGTACGGTTGTTGTTGGAAGGTTGGGGAGGTTAGCGAATTTATTTATGATGTTTGGATTTGATAATTTTACTGGATAGATTTCTCCCCGTAATACTTATGGAATATTTTTCTCCAACTTCTGAATCCATTTTCGAAGTGATTTTTGGTGGATGTTCAAGGGTTGGTTGTCTAAATTTTCTTTTGCTGATTGGTGCTGCCGATGGGTTGTTTGGGATGTTTTGCGTGATGTAAATGGTTGGGTTTGCTAGTTTTAAACGTATGGGATACCATACAGTTTTTTTGGGTTGGCTTTATCAGAGGGATGCCTGAAATGAGTTGGTAGTGGGCTGAAATGATATTTTTTTTAGTATGGAGTGCGCTGGTTTTGCAGGTTGTAGTGGCTGGTTGCTTGGGCTTGATATGCTAGAAATTATGAAATTAGGCAGGCATTGTAGTTAACTTATAATTTTTCAAATTTAGGTCTTTGTGGTGGTCATTAACATAAAGGAAATTATTTTTCATATATAGGTGACGAAATTCTTAGAAGTCAGACTCAAAGTTTTGATAATTCGCTGCAGGAGTCAGGTAAGCGGGGTTTGTATGCTCGGTTTTATACCAAAAGAGGACTGAGGTTGACTTTTAGAAAATTTGTGCTTTTGTTAGTTATGAAATGAAAATCCGAGAAAAACCAACCTTAGTCGATTGTTTGCATTATTCATGAAGCTTATATAAAAGAAGGACAAAATATTTCTGTCATCCATTGTGTAGACATGAGCTTGCTTTTTGTCATGTTATTTTCTGAAATGTGGAAAGAACATTCTTGTCTATCTGCAAAAAATTATGCCTTGCTTGCGTTGACGACGTTTTATTTATATAAGCTTTGTTCTGAAAATAATTTGGAACTATGTGTCTTTAATAACTATGAAAACCTTTCGCATAGTATTCTGGTTGGTATTTGACTCTATCTTTGCTTTGTTCTACTCTGCTCTGTCTTTGCTCTGTTTGGATTGGTACCAATTTCCTATCTCCGAGTGCACCCACTTTGGAAACAAAGTGGTTTATTGTGGGCTTTCCTATGTGCACACTCGGGACTCCGAGAACGAATAAGAGAAAGTTGCACCTCTGTCTCTGCCTGGTTTGGCCACCAGGATTTGCACAACCCTACCACGGGAGTTAAATATGGTATTTTCTTTGTGAGATGCTCCATTTGATATAGTGATAATACTCAGTTTTGTTATGCCAAAGTACTTTATGATTTAAATTGTCATGAAAATTATTTGTTTCTTTTATGCATAATTATGTTTTGTTCCGTACTTTATTTCTTGGTAAATGCTCATGTTTACATGCTTGTATAGGTTCTTCGCTTACTAAGTTGTGGAAAAACTCACCCCTCTTATCTCATATATTTTTCAGATGATTTGGATGTTCCATCAGAGGACCAAGAGTAGAGTCTTGATGTTTTAAGCTGTTAGAGCCACTGGCTAGATGGGGGGGGGGGAACAATTAATTTATTTATTATGTGGGGTTCTAGTTTCATTGGATTTATAAAATATTAGTTATTCTTTATTGTTAAGTTTTTTGAGAGAATGTGAATCCTCTAATTTATGATTTATTCATATTCTTTTATTTGTGACTTGGTGGACATTGTTATATGGATTGGGTTGTGAAAAATATTTTTATTTTGAATATGGTCGGAGACCTATTATTTGTAGTTGAGGATGGATTATACCAAACAGGTGGAGCTTCTGACCCCCTACGAGTACGGGGTGTTACATTAACACAAGCGAATTATGAGACATCTTTTTTCAATTAAATGGGTCAAATCGTCTATATTAATTATAACACTATTTTCATGGATATTTCTTATATTGAAGAAAGAAAGACCAAAAAAAAAAAAAAAGGATCAAATTTGACTTTGACCGGCAACAAATTCATCCAAAGAAGAGTACTTAAAATTAATTTTTCTTAACTTATGGTGATAATGGATCATTTGCTTGAGTATCAGTACTAAGGAAGTTAAACTTGTAGTAAACATAATAGCAAATGGAAATTGAAATGGATAAATAGTGAAGATTGTTAATTTGTTTTTTAGATAAATATTATTTTCCACTCATATTTAATTATGCCAAAGGGAATTAAAAAAATATGTTCTCAGGATATAATATTGTTTATATAACATGTATATTACAAATTTTGAATACTAACTTTTAGAATGAATAGATACAATAACAGCAGTTGTAATGTTTCGGTTTAAATTCCAATGTAATAGTTATTATCTAAAAACATACAAAAATATCTATAACTGACAATTAATAATAACTGTAAAAAGAAAAAAGATGATCAAATAAATCATTTTGTTTAAAAAAGTATTAAGTGTGTCTAAAGTATCAATGTGTTGTGTTTCACCCTGGAGATACTGCTAGTATATCTATTTCATTTTATGTATGGTGAAACTCGATCATTCTCTTATAAACTAAAAAAAATCTTGTCATTCTAAAGTGGGCTTGACAAAAAATAAATTGAATAGAAAACTTCAAAAAGGAAATATTTGAAATAACCTAATAAAACTTACACTACGACATATGAAAAACTGATAACCAATTGAATAATACTCAATATATAGCTACGAAAAATCGATGATCTAACCTTTAAAACCTTTTTGTGTGTGTGTGTGTGAGAGAGAGAGAGAGAGAGAGAGAGAGAGAGAGAGAGAGAGAGAGAGAGAGAGAGAGAGAGAGAGAGAGAGAGAGAGAGAGAGAGAGAGGATATCTTGTCTTTAATTTAGGCAGTTGACTGTAACCATAATTTAATCACAAGAAATTGATTGGACCTCTCAACCTTTGTTCTCAGAAATTATTTTTGACCAACCATATTATTGCTACCTGCGCTTGGAAATGCTTCTAACCAAGATGCATGTCAGAATGTACGAAACAGTTTAGGTTCCAGGATTCAATTAAAAAAGAGAAGTGTTGTGCGTTCATTGTTGGCGTCATATAAATTTTAGATTTTAATTTTCTTATATATATATTTTTAAATATTTTTAAAAAATAAAAAAATTGAAAATCAATTTCTTAATTATTTAATAAAAAATAAAATAAAATAAAATATAGAAATAGTCCAAATTAAAAAAAGTCATAAATTATACTTAAAGCCGTAAAAATAATCTGATAATCGAAAACTCGACTCGGACCAGCCCGGGCGATGATTCAGTCTGATTTGGTCCAAAACCGGTTATCGACTAATTCTTTCTCTTAAAAATTAGTCAAATTCAATCTAGAATCAGTTATACACTTTTTGGGATCAGATCAAACTAGACCGGTTTACATATTTCTATATATTTTTAATTAGGTTTTAATATTATATATACTATTTTTAATGTTAATATAATTTCATATATAATATAAATTATTATTATATAAAAATTTTATATTGTGATTTATAACATAAAATTTTAATCTTAACTATGTAAATTATTTGATCATATATTTTAAATATAAAAAAAAATATAGTATTATTATATTTTTCGCCCAAACAATTTTCAACATACTCTTTTTGATAAATTGATACTTAATTAAAATTGAAAAAATCTGACTGATTTGGACTGGAACATAGCCAATTTAGAAAGATAGCCAGTGTAGGATGAGTTCTTGGAAATGGAAAATCAATAATACAATTGGGTCTCAAAATTAGTTCAAAACCGAATCAACGTACACACCTAAATATATTAATATTTTTATTAAAAAAACCAAAGAGAGCATCGACAGAAAAGGAAATTGTCAAGAGCAGTTAATAGTTAAATATATAAGCTTATTTGAACACATTTTTTTATTATTTTTTTAAATATTGGTGAAAAACCTATCTCTTTTAATTATTTTGGACACAGGAATAAGTTAGTTTTCCCTTCAAAATAAATAATTAAAATCTATTTTATCTAATATTTCAACAGATGAGTTTTCAAATATTCTCTATGTAATGGTCGATAATTCAATAACGCATTTGCTTTATTGGATTTTTTCAAATTGGTTATTTTATTTTAACTTATTAAATTATTGAGTCTTATTATTATATTTTATTATTACAAATTGATGTGTAATTTATTTTCACGTGCTTTTATTTAATTTACATTCTATTTTTGGGCTGGGTTTTGTGTGTCACTGTGTGTGTTGTTAAGTGGGTTTTGTTTTAAATTAAAAGACACTATTTCGGGCCCAACCCGTTTTAGTGGATTGAGCTGCAAACAAATAGCCCAACCCTTCCCTCATTGAAAACTACCGTTTTGGAGCCTAAGGGTAAAATCCTAACCTTTTCATCCCTATATTGGATTAATTATTAATTTATTTAATTCTTTTCTATGTTTGTATTATGAGGTAATAGTGTAGTATTTTTGAATTTTTGGAGCTTATTTTCTTGATTAAGTTCATACTTACAGGTTAAAATTATGAAGGAACATCTTATTTGAAATAAATGCGTTTAAATTATTATAAAGTACTTTCCTTGTCTTTAGAGAACAGTAAGGATGATGTGTTGTGATTTTGGGATGGTATTAATAGGCCAATACTTTTAGAAGTCCGATTGAAGTTTATTGGATAATATTGAATAGGCGAGAAGTTTTAGGAGTGTCAAATCATGTCAACGGGTCGTATTGACCCGAAACTTAATATCTATAAAAATTATAATACAAACTATAAATATAAATTATAATACAAACAATAAAAATATTGAAATTAATATTCTAACAATTTTACCTTTAAATGTAAGGGTATACTTGTAATTTTAACTTTCTTAACGTATCATAACTTGTTATAGCAGGTCAAAACAGCCCGTTAAGCAATTGTGTTATAACAGGTCAACCCGTTTTGATCCGAAACCTATTAAAACTAAACCCTAATCCGTTATTATCGTGTCGTGTTCGTGTTGGGTTAATGGATCGTGTGACATATTGACATCCTTAGCGAGAACCCAAAATGATTATGATAGATTATGAAATCTTATTAGGCCAATAATTGAGTTAAAGCCCATTTAATATTTATGGACCATGTGGGCGCACTTTAGAATTTAAGATCGGCCCGTTAGGATTGTTAAGTTACTTGGTACATAAAATTATATGCAAAACCTAGAATTTTGTTGGACCTATTAAATGGGCCAACTCAATTGTTAGAGCCCAAATAAAGACCCAAGAGAAAAGACCCTAGAACCCATGGGTCAAGCCCGTCATGTACATCTTCATCTTCATGGGCATTAGGGTTTAGGGAAACACACTATATGTGGTGTGTGTGTGTATATATATATATATATATATTATACATAAGTCTACACATTCATACACAACTCCCACTCCTACCAAGCACAGAGATCATGCTTATCCACTTGCCACGACGCACCACTTCCACAAACCGCAAGTCCCATAAAAATAAGCCCTTCCCCGAGTTAAGAGAAATTTAGCTTGTTTAGTTTAATTCGCTTGAAAGGATTTTTAAGATACTTGATTTTGGTGGATTTTTCTTTGTATTGAAGTTCTTATTTTTGTGGATTTCAGATAAATGGTTGGGGCACGGGGTATTATATAGCACCTTCAATGCCATTTTCCATATCGGTAATCTTAAGCTGTCTTCATATACGAGCTTTCCATAGGAACTCTACACATAGATGCGGTAATGACTTTCACCCTTTCATCATAAGCGAAGAGTAATACATGAAACAATATAGGTTTCCTTGTACTATATATCTTTAAGACAAATAAATAATGCATTAATTCTGCAACACAAAAATTAGTACATGGTCAAAGAAAGAAAGAAAAACACGTTGAAAATTAAGATAAAGGAAAGAGATACAATAAGCATCTAGGCTTATAACAGAAATGTTCAAAAAAAAAAAAGAAGAAGAAGAAGAAGAAGAAAGGTTCAAACTCATCAACAGCAGACAATTTCACCGGGGAAATATTTCTCGATTGGGTTATAATTATTTGTGGCTGACTCATCTTTGACTAGGTTCGGAATGTGCCTCTGCCGTTAACGACGTGTTGACTGAAGTAGAACTAGCAGGAGGAGGATGAAACATTAAAGGCCTAAAGCCCTCCGCATCTGTACTGGAACATGAAACAAGGACGAGGAAAATCAAAACGAAGGTGGCATTGAGGGCAAAGAATATGCTAATTTCCCTGCTTGTTTTTCGTCTCAAAGAATGCGAAGAGTCAACACTAATGGAGTAGTAAATGACGACATTTTGGACTCTTGTGCATGGGTCTTCATCAATATTGCTAATGGTTTTATAATAATAAATTTCCAATGGAATTTGAATCAAGAAATATTAAAATATGCAACTTGGAATTCCAGAAACAACATTTTATATTCAAGTGGAATTTTGTCTGAGCTCAGATGTGCCCGTGAACGAGATCAGATGTCAATAGCTAACTAGCACAGCGTGGAAACGCAAAGGGGAATGGTTGTCAAATTATTGGGTAAATATCCGGCTCAGGCGGCTCTTTGCCGGATGGTTTAAAGTCGGCCTCTTACTAAAGATCCAAGCTCACGGGCTACCTTTTAGAGAAATTTCTTCTAAATTACTGTGATCATTTTTGTATCATGCACATGATCCACAATGCAGTTTCATTTACATCATTATTCATTAATAATATCCATTAAGATTTCGGCCGCACTGTTCAAGTTTCAATTAGCATAGTTAAATTACCTCGCGATTATGCTGAGATGGCAATAGATATACCGATGTCCGAGAGTTTACTATATATAATGCAGCGAACGAAGCAAATTGCCTTCTTGGATATTCTCCCAACGTCGGAAGATTTTATACACCACACCACCAATGGTTTGAGTCATGATTGCGGAGTCATAATAGCAGGCCACAGCAATACTAATAATATGGTTGAAGGCAAAAAAGGATTGGCAAACCCAATCTCCGCATCCGGTTCAAATTAGCGGCGGGCCTCATCTCGTGACTAGTCATAACGGCCATTTCTAATTCTAACATGGATTTTACAATTCTATTTTTATATGATACCGTTTTACCAGTTATGATCATTCTTGTTCAACTAAATCATTTAGCATAAATATAAGATATTATAGTTAAACATCCGAAAACATTTTTAGGACATGAATTAGCATCGATAAAACAATTCATTTTTATGTGTTAAGTTTTCATGTCTTTGTTTTGTCGAAACAAATGGAGGAAAACGAAACAAGCTGACAGTAGAATGCATCTGACTAAAGGCTAAATATGGTAAAGTGAAATATAGCCAAACTATAAAGTGCGTGCTCTTGTATCCTCACTCTGAAGTCGGAACTACTTTACAATTACCTGATGATTTCACTGAAACAATTCAAAATCATCTGCCCATGATTTGACATAATTAATTCACTTTTCACATATTATCATAAGACACCCACACCCCTCAAAAGTGGAAGCAATATTTCATTCAATCCACAAATGATATCGAAAAGGGGACAAACTGAAGGGACTGACTAATACACGACAATTTCTAATAAGATTATAGTAATATTACTAACTTTTCATGGTATACAAGGTTTGTAAGAAAGAGAGGATTAATAATATTATAGCGGCCGAGGTGGAAAGAAAAGCCCAAGGAGTGTTGAAATAATTGCGCACAAAAACTGCACGCCATCTAGGCCAACTGCGTTGGCAGAATCTGTTCACATTGTTGCAAAGGCTTCCGTAATAGAAAGTTTTGACGTAAGCATTGTGGTAGAGTTTATTGAAGAACTGAACTGCTTCCTTTCGATTTGACCAGCTATGAATAATCTCACTATCGCAAAGTATGTC
The DNA here is from genome assembly GCA_036898215.1 of Platycarya strobilacea. Lineage (NCBI taxonomy): Eukaryota > Viridiplantae > Streptophyta > Magnoliopsida > Fagales > Juglandaceae > Platycarya > Platycarya strobilacea. The sequence goes on from CM072559.1 coordinate 34,883,334, forward strand.
CACGTCTTTAGTAGTGTTGATAAGGTTGTCTATGAGTATGGCATAGGAAGTCAACCACGCTTCACAGTTGGTGTAGCATTGCTCAAAAGCGATCAAATTTCGAAAAGCTGTTTCTGTTGTCTCTTGGATTAGTAATGGTGGAATTTCGAGGACCCCATTATTGAATTTTATGTCCAATATGCTTTCTGATGTAGCTTTCACGAATTTGATTCCAGCCTCAGCGAGGACTGTAGCAGAAGGCATGACTTCCCAATATTCTGAGTTGTTTTCTTCCTCTTTAGTTGAAGAAACCAACCATTTTCTTAGTAGGTCAACAATATGCTTGATGTCTTTGAGAGGCAAGATTTTGGTAGGTGGTGTGGCTGAGAAAGTTGTCCCAAAAAATTGTATAGCAAGCTGAAGTAAAGACTCGGTATGGGTTTGTTGTTTGGTCATGTTGAACATGCGCTCGAGTACAATCCAAGGAACTTGGTTTTCTAGTAATATCAAGTCATGGTATAGAAATTGAAGCATGCAAGACATGGTAAAAATAGGATCTTCTTTTTCTCTAAGCTCAATATAAGCATCCTTGCGAAAAAGCTCAATAATGAAACAACCATCAATTAACAAAATCTTGACAAATTCTTCTGGAGTGTATTCGATTGATTCGGCATAATATTGACGAGCTTCTATCTCTACTTCATTGATGGATTTGATCAAATCTATTACCCTTTTCTTATCTGTCTCTGAATTGTGTAATCGAGCAATAAGACATTGCAAATATTGTAGTTTTATTTTTTCAACAGCTTTCAAGTTTGGATTGCCATGGTGAAGAGGGCCGAAAGAAAATGCATCTGGGGTAAATGCTTTTTCATTTTGCCTGTAGAGTATATTAGGGATCTTGAAAATACAACTATTTGGTTGCACAAGTGAATCATGGGACATCGTTTCTTCAACTGAATAGGCCAAACTTTCTATGTTGATTATAACACTATCTCCACTCGTAGACATTTCTAATCTTCAAAAAAGTGCAGAAAAAACAAGAGGATCAAGTCGATTGACAAGAAACAAGGAATCTAAATATCAGATTCCTAGTTAGCACCCAAAATAGCTCACCCTAAAAAACCTTTCAGTAGCACCTGAGATGAAGGATATCTTACCTTAGATTCAGGTCGTTGACCATAAGAATAAGATGATCGATCATGAATCAGATCTGACCTCAACCTTTGTTCCCAGGGATAAGGCAACAAGCTAACTAAACGATCATACCCTCATGACTAGTCAACAAGAGTTGAGGCCCGTTTTGAACTAGCGGAGTTGGATTTGGGTTTGGCAATCCTTTCTTTCTTTCAGCCATAGTGCTCCCTGCCCATGGAGATGCTGCGCATGAAGATGCTGTCGACAAAGAAAATTGTCTTGATCTAGTGATAGTTATATATGAAATTTGAATGTGATTTTTTATGTTGTTTTTATAGATATTTGTGAAAGTTATCATCTTTTTTTATTTATTATTATTTTGGACACAGGAATTGGTCAATTCTTTTAGTAAAAATATGTAATTAATTTATATAATATTTCAACAAATGAGTTCTCAATGATACTCTCTCTCTATATGTATATATATCGCGGTTAATCCTTTTTTTTTTAATGTCATCTAAGTGTGGGATGATAAATAGCAATAAGAATTATAAATATATTATTTATTATTGCCCATGCATTTCATATTTAAATACACATGAATGACTCAATTAAACATGTTATTGCTTACTGAGGAGACATATCATTTTCCTTAAGGGTGTTCAATTGGGCCGGACTTTTTTTAGGTTCGGTTTATAAACCGGATAACCGGTTTTCGGATCCGGTTTCCAGCCCAATTAAATTTATATCCGGATTTTATTTTAATCAATCCGGATTAATATGGTCCGGGTATGATATAAAATCCGGTACTGGATTCTAAATCTGGTACCTGGATTGAAAACAAAAACCTTCGCCCGAGACTCCGACTCGTCACTCCGCATTCTCAAACCTTCTCACGATGCCCCTACTCAGCTCTCTCTCCCTCACGAATTCGAAAACCTAGACTCTCTCATTCTCAATCTATCATTGTCGTTGTCGCCGTCTCCGTTGATCGTAACCTATCGCCAGTTATTGCCATCGCCGATCATGACCTATCTTCATCTCCGAGCTGACATTTGTTTCGTTTCAAAGGTATTCTCTCTTTCTCTCCCTCTCTCTCGATCGATCGATGTTTTTTTGACTTGATTTGTGTGTACATAGTTTCCTTTCATGGGTTATATCGACCGGTTTTATATGGTATTTGCCTGTTCACGGGATTTAGGTTTTTGGGGCCTGATTGAATTTGACATGCTGTTGACTAGAATTAATAGATTCTTATTTTCTATTTTTTGTTCCATGAGAAAAAAAATCGTAGTATCTCGTTATATTAATAGGTTTTTGTTCCTAGATAGAGTTTTTGACTAACGAATGTACACACAAAGAAGTGAAATCATTGATTTGGTTTTCTAAAGAGCAACCATCCAAATTTGTACATAAACTTGTTGCAACATTTTATTTTTTCTCTGGATTCGTGTGTGCACAGATACAAAATCCTAATTATATTATTAAAACAAAAGAATACACATAAAGGATGGTGCTTGAGTCTCATGCCCCTGCATGACTTATATGATTATATTCTTAAGTTCAAAGACACACCCAGTTTGGCATTAACCCTAAAAAGAAAGAAACAAAACAAAACGACTTATAGCTCATATAAACTTACAAAATAAATAATATGATTTAAAAATAAAATAAAAAATCTACTTATCATCTATTTTGTGACATTAAATAATATTATCGTAAGTAAAATATAATAAATAATCTCTAATAATTTAAAGTCTTCCTTTGATTTAGGTGTTCAATACTTCTGCTGATAATATTGTAATTAGTCAAGTTACAAGTCTGAAAAAAGTGGTATACATATAAGATCCATGTAAAGGTTTTGATTTTTAATAGTAAATCTCATTCTTTCTAAATGAGTGTGCAAATAACGTATGACTATATCTAACATTATTCACCTAATAAATATTGATGGAAAAGTTGTCAAGGATTGTTGTTATGGTTGCTGGAATACTTGCCCTGCATCTTCAGTTAACTCACTGCAATGAAGTAATAATAGTCTCCAATCATGAAAGCTCGTGAGTCAAGCAGCTTCCATCAGTACTACTCCAATCCCTACCCAAAATAATTATGGTCCCCCATCTCTTCCCCATTAATCAGGATCGCTTTTATGGTTCGGTATTTAGTAAATTAGAGACTCCAATCATATTTGTGGGTGGTCAAACTTCCAAGTTCTAGAAGCCAGCATGCATAATTTCCTATAATTATGAATTATCTCTGAATTATTATATGTACATATATATATATATATTATGTTGGGAGTTAGAAAATTATAGAAAATATAGATCTTGTGCCTAAATGATCTCTACCTCGTGCACATTTATATTATGGTTAGTGTTTCCACATAATGCATGCAGCAGTACCTCATATTATTCCTACTATATATATATATATTATATTCTCCATATATATAGCACTATTTCATCAATTAATATTGACATTTCCAATCGATCAATCTAATATAAACTCATATATATGAACATCATGAACAAGAACAATTCCCTTAAATAGAAAGGGCTGAGAGCTTGAGGGTAATCCCAATCACCTTTTTATATATGTGTGTTAATGTTGTTTGGACTATGTATGATTTATTTACTATATGTGTATTTGATTATTATTATTTTTTTTTGTGGTAGTGATCAATTACTCGATAACAGATGGAAGAAGATTCTGTGAGTTGTAATGTTGGTACAACTCACTAGTGTTAATGCATGTTGACATTCATGCTTATGTGCATTTGCTTATTCTAAAACTACATGGTTGCAAGATTCTTGGAGATGTGTTTATGGGTGTTTACCACACAGTGTTTGACTTTGGTAATCTTCGATTGGGTTTCGCTGAAGCTGCATAGTGACTGGAAAATGTATAGTTATTTTATTCAGTGATCGTAATTTTTGGCGATATGCAAGTTTTGTGATTTGTTGTTTAAGTAGTGTATTTTGGTTGGACTACGTGATGGTTAATACTTAGATAGTAATTCTGGATATGGGGAAGTGTTGCAGTATTGCAAAGCAAATTGTCCTAAACCTTGTACGTGCTGAACATTGTTTCATATTTGATGGCAAAATCTATGAGGATATTAGTCTGAGGTAAGTTTTGGAAAAACCCCAACAGAATTCATCTCATCCTTTCCGAGTCTTGGGCAGCAAATAATCTTTGGAGAGAACATCCTGTAACAGCCCAGCCCATGCAGTTGGCCCAAAACCTTTTTTTTTTGTTTCTTTATTTTCTTTATTTACTTAAATTGCCAAAAAAGAAGTGAATTAGCTCATTTAAATGTTGAAAATAGGTTTTCAAGGTGCATAAATATATATTTATTTATATAAAACAATCCCAATTGTCAAAAATATTGTTATTTATTTATTTTATTTCTGCAAAAAAGTAATAAAATAAGTGTTGAAAAACAAAAATCGGTTAAAACCGGAAACCGGATTTCCGATTTTTTGAAAAAACCGGATTAATCTGGATTGAAACCGGATTCCAACCCGAGTAAACCCGGGTTGGAGTCCAACCCGTATTGGGTTATCCGGTTCCGGGCCGGGCTGACCCAAAATTCCGATTTGGGAACCAGATGTTCAGCCCTAATTTTCCTTAACATTAGAGACATATCAAGAGTCCTATCATATTACTAAAAAATAAAAAATAGTGCTTGTTTTTCCAAGGAAACTGTTGTATATGAATCAATTTGTTTTTGTCATAAATAGTCATTTTGATTAATTACAGTTAATTAATTATATATATATATATATATCAATTTTTCTTATAATAAATATTGTATGATACTTAATTATAAACGTGACGACATGGGTTAAGTATTTCAATAAAGAAATTTAGAAATAATTTTATTTATCTATTTAACAATATATTCAATCATTCAGCTTTGTAATATCTTATATATTAAATGTATATCCGATAATTTAGAACCACACCATCACCAACAACGTACAACGGCACTAGGCCTATTCATCTGGGTTAGGTTGTATCCGGCCTGGATTGAAAATTTAATATATTTAATAATTTTTTTTTTTCAAAAAGATTAAAAAAAATTTTAAATCCAGATTTCGAATTTGGGAGTCCAGAACTCGGATGAACATCCCTAAACGACACTAAGTAATAAACAATTGAACATAAGGAATTATGTTGATAGAGAAATCCTTAAACCCGGTCGGGCTTGTGTTTTCAATTAACAGCCCACTAGTAATATAGTGACACCTAATCTTTTAAAACAATTTTATGGATGCATTACATTAGATTGGAATCCCTCCCTTCGCACTACACCCACGCTCAGCCCCTAAATCTTCTACCCTATTCATCTTCCACCAAGCCGACCACGCACCCATCCTAACGAGCCGCGACGGAGCTCGACCCCAAGATTTGTCGATTCCTCTCGAAACCAGAGCTCGACCACCTCACAATTAGGTCTAAAGGTCTCGAAATTTAGGTGTATGGGAAAGAGATTTGATCAAGATATATATTTTTTGAGTGACGCTGGGGACCGGTCCGGCTGTCCCCAGCATCCAAAGCAGCCCAACGTTAGTTGGGCTGTTTGATGATGAAAAACACATAGAAATAAAATAAAAAATATAATTAAATTAAAAATTAAAAATTAAAAATATATTAAAAAAATAAAATGAACAAAACATAATAAAAAACACAATAAAAACATAATAAAAAACACAATAAAAAAATAAAATGAAGATGAATTTATGAGGGATTCGGCCATGGAGCAAACGGAGCTGCCGCCGGTGGCGGTGGGCGACACCGCCCACGTCATCGGGACCGGCGGGGCTGCTTTTAAGAAGGGGGGCAGCCCGTCTGCCCCCCAGGAATTCTCATATTTTTTTCCCTTTTCACTGAAGTGCAGGGAAGAATCTGCCTCTCTATAATAGTGGAGATTGGGGTTTTTCTCATACTGTAACTAGAAAAATGTTAGGATTCTTACTTGTCTTAATTATAAAAAATATATTTTTTTTGGATTTTTATTTTACAAGATTTTTATAAATTTTTTTTAAAAAATATTTTGATTTTTTTATATTTTAAAAAATTATTTTAAAATGTTAAAAAAATCACGTAAATAAAATATACATTTTAAAATACTTTATTTTTTTTTATTTATATGATTTTTTTAATATTTCAAAATATTTTTTTAAAAATATAAAAAAAATTATAATATTATTTGAAAATACTTATATAAAAATTATGTAAAATAAAAAATAAAAAAAATATTTTATAATTAAAATAAGTATAAGTATCTCTAACAGTACTCATTGTAATTAGGCCCCGCTTGTATTGGGAAGTGAGTTGAGCTCATCTCAACTCACTTCCATTTCATCATTATATTTTTATAATTTTTTATACAAAACACAAATTTCTATACACCTTTTTTAAATCTCAATACACTTTTTTCAAATTCTAACACACCTTTTTCAAATCCTAAAATAATAATAATATTAAAAAATAAACCAAATTCATTTCAACTCATCTCATCTCCGAATCCAAGCGGGGAAAGTATTGTTTTTCACTTTTTGTAATTAGGCTGGGTGTGGAACTGTGCCTAAGCAAGTGAAGACACTCCTTCCTGCAATCAAGGTGCTTTGGAAGATGAGGCAAGAGTCGGGCGAAATGCAACAACTCCAACGGATAAGGGGAATCGACATTATGTAAAAAGCCTGGCTGACACATCATATCCCAGGTAAAAAGCAAGGACTTTTCACCTTATGCTAGGCGAACAAATACCATACTATCTGTACGAAGTAAGAGCAGGGGTTGGTAATTGTGGAAAAGGACAACTCATAGTACAAGGGCAAATAACAATCAAGGACAAGCCAATGTCAACGTAGGGCTCTATAGGTTAATGAGCAGTTGTTCGAAAGATGGGATATGCTACTCGTAGTATAAAATTTTAAATTTACGTTTATTTTTATATGTTATTTTATTTTTAATATTAATTTATTTAATTTATTTTAATAATATTATTAGTTATTATTTATTTATTTAAAATATTTATTTGAATTATTCATTAGTAAGTGTTAGTTTTACATTATTTTTACAATTAAATGTTAAGTTACGTTATTTTTTTATTAATTTAAATGTGAGGTAATTATTTTAATAATTAGAATTAAATTTTTTTATTTTATTATGTGAATTTATTCGATGTATTTTATTTATTTTAATTAAATGTGTTTTGGAATGGATTTTTATGTACATATATTTATGTTGTGAGTTTAAGTGTTTTTGTGATCCAAGTGATGGGAATTAGATTGTATTTCTTTCTCTTCCTTTTTTTCTTTTTCCTTTTTCTTCTCTTTTTCTTTATTCTTTTTATTTTTCTATTTCCCCTTTCTTTTTCCGGTTTCCCTGCATTTCCCCCCCAACTCGTGCGACACAAGCCCCCCCTCACTTCCGTTCGGTCTAACTCAGCCCAGCCACCCACCGCCGGCTGCCACCCTTCACCGCCCACACCGCCAGACTCACTACACGCCGGCGAGTCTACGGGCACCGGTAGTGTCACCTCCGGCCACCCTACCTCCCCCACACGGCACATACCCGAAAATGGGTTTAATGGGTTTTCACCCATTTTCCGACGCTGTCGCTAATCCCTTTGGCCTCCGACTACCACCAGTAGACTCCTCACCTTTCGGCGAGCATAACTCACCGTCGGTAGCCACCCCAATTTCTCTCTCTCTCTCTCTCCTCCTCCACCTGAAATGTGTCCTAAAACGGGTTGTTCTTCGCCGCGCTGCCGTCTGGTTACCGTAGGCCTCACCACCGCCACCAAAAGACTCCCCTCGCTCAGCCGGTCATCCACCTAGTTCAGTTTCCCCAACCGTTGCCTCACCTTCCCGGTATAACCTCAAATCCAAAAATGGGTTTTTACCCATTTTGACCCCGATCCACCACCTTTCGGTGGTTATGCTACCACACCACCACTTTCATGAGATTTCCCACCTTCCAAAGAGTATCTCCCTAAATTTTGGTGTCAAACCGAGCATTTTAGTCTAACGTATCGGTGACTGCTACGAACGCTGCGGATTGGCATTTATTCAAAGAATTGCGTTTTACCCGCTGTAAGTACTTTCCAAACGAGTTTTAAGATTTAAATGTATTTTTGGCATCAACAGATGTTGTGTTTGGTTATTGTTGGAATTTATTAATTGTTGGCTATTTGGTGCATGGTCATATACATTGTGTATTTACGCGCATGTTCATGAAATATTTAAAAAATAGATTTTTGCATATTTTGGATATTTATGTGTTGGAAATGGAAATTGGATTTTTTATTGAGTTTATGGATTTTAATGGTTTTGGGTTGAGTCATAACGGGGACGGCGATACCTAACGCCCATTGTGACCAGAGTGTGTGTGTGGATGACATAATAGGGTCGGCGATACGTAACACCTATTATGGTCATTGTGTGTGTATCAGTCATAATGGAGATGGCGATACGTAACGCCCATTGTGATTGATAGTGTGTGGATAATATAACGGGAACTGCGATACGTAATGCCCATTATGGTCATTGGGTGTGCATTTCATATCAGGGACGACGATACGTAATGCCCGGTATGATTGGTTTTGCGGATATTATTTTTGGAGAAATGATGAATGATTTTACTGGAATTTTATCGTGGACTAAATGGGATTTTGGCGTGTGTTTATCTTAATTATTTTGAGAAAGATGTCCTTTTGAGATTCATGCATTTGGAGTCGTGTTCATGCTTAGTATTGTTGCATGAGTATATTTTTGTATTTTGGTTTAGTTAGGTACTTACCTGCGATGCCATCTTGGCGTCGTAGTTTTTGAATGCAGATTTTGAAGAGGCTGAATTTGAGGAGACGACTCCACCGGTGATGTGTTATTATTATAAATTGTTATCTCGAGAAATTTATTTTCTCCCTTTTTAAAAATATGTATTTGTTTAATTTGTATTTCGGATGACTATATTAAATCTTCTGTTAGAGAATTTATATTAAAATGGTTTATAAAATATTTATAAAAATTTTGGTACTTAGATAATGATTTATTTATCTGCTGCAATTTATATTTTATGTATGTCACGTGTGCACACACGTTTGGCACTTGTTTTTGGGATGTGTGACCTGTGTTGTCATCATCCTGATGCCTCGATTCCCGTATTTATTTTAAGGAGACTTTGGGGGCGTCACACGTAGAGACTCTTACTCCTCCTGAGACATCGCATCTAGGGTTAGCCTATAAAAAAAAGATTACATATGCAACATTCGGGCCCAAGCCCGCTACCCAAGCCCAGGCCCGAACCCATTTCTGCCTTAGCCCCAGAACGGCGTCGTTTTGCGCCAGGTTTATTGATTTCACTGCTTCCCTTTCTGTTTCATTTTCTTTCTTTTCTTTTCTTTTACTTTCTTTCCTCTGCTTTCCCCGATGGTTATTTTCCTCTGCTGGCCTCCATTTTTCGCTCACCAGATCCACGTTCTCGGTAGTTTTCACTCCAAGATGAAGATAAATTCCTCTCTCTCTCTCTCTCCCTCTCTCTCTCTCCCTCTCTACGGCACTCATTCTCAGTTGAGACCCTTGCTTTTGCCGATTCCCCTCTGTTTTCATCCGCCGGCGACTTCCACTGGTAAGTCTTCTAAACCTTTCACTTCTTTCAGTTTTCCATCATTAAGAGATGCGATTTTTGGGTTTCCTCAACACTGATATTTTTCCATTGTCTGCGTATCCATGGGTGTAGGTAGGCATAGCAGATTAATGATCTAATTTTCGTAGCTTTTTTTTCTCCCCGAGTCGTTTTCTCCATTTCCTCTCTTCAAGTAAGATTTATGGATTTAAGATGGATGCTCATCTTAAGTGATTCGTTTAAGGAAATTTCTTTTAATTGCTATATCGGTTTGAAGAATATGTCGATGGCTACCAGGAATGTTGTTGACTCTTTGGGAATTGTTGTATACGAATAATGGGTTGTTTAGTGAATAAAAATTGGATCTTTTGTTTAGAAGACTCTTACAAGTTGTTTGTGGAGTATTTTATTTTATCTCTTGATTGTTCCAAAGCTTATGAGTTTTTGGTTGAGAGGATTATTGGTGGCTGATGGTGTGAAATAAAGAAATTATTTTCCAAGGTATTTTAGAGTTATTTGAGATGAATACGTAATGAGTTGAAATAATGAATTTGTTGGAGACAGTATTCATGATAATAAATGATTTTGGGTGGCTGGTTACTTGGGATTTGTCTGCTGGAGTTTATGAATTTAGGAAGGCAACGTAGTTTAGCTTATAATTTTTCAGATTAAAGCTTTTTGGGGTGGTCATTAACATTAGTAAATATCTTATAAATAGGTGGCGAGACTCTTAAAAGTCAAATTCAAAGTTTTGAAAGTTTGCTGCCGGAGTCAGGTAAGCGGGGTTTCTATATTAAATTTACATAAAAAGAAAAAAAATGACTTGAGATTGGTTTTATAAAATTGTGCATGATATGTTTTCAAAAGGAAAACGTGAAAACAACCTCAATATATATTTTCTGCATTCCCTTATGAAATTTATATGATAGAAAAAAATTTCTTTTTGACATGAAATGTATAGACATGAACAACATTTGACATATTTCTAAGATATGCATATGGGCGAACATAGATTTTATTGTTTTCTTATACATGTGAAGTAAAGTGTTTTGATATATTATGTTCATGGAAAATCTTTTGCATGCTTATCTGTTTGTCTTTGTTTCTGGATATGGTTCTGATAGAAGAATATGGATTCACGTAATATGGTTGGTACCACCATGATATGATATGATAGAAGTGCAATTACTTTAGAAACAAAGTGATCCTTTATGTGTTTCTTATCTGTGTGCACACTTGGGGCTCCGAGAACGAACAAGGGAAAGTCTCACAATATGATACCGGCTGGTTTGGCCACTGGGATAGCACAAACTTACCACGGAGGTTACATATGGTACATGCTCTGGAATGTTGATAAGATGAGATGTGACAGTTATTTGTGCCAAAGTGTTTTGTTTGAAAAGTTGGTTTCTGTTTATAGTTTATGAAAAATATATGTTTGTTCAGCTTATCACTTGATGATATTTTTGAAGCTATTATCTATAAATAAAAGTTTTATGTGTTCATGTATAAGAAGTTTTTATTTCAAATGCTCATACTTTACACACTAGTATAGGTGCTTTGCTTACTGAGTTGTGGTTGAACTCACTCTCTTATCTATATACATTTCAGATGAAGTGAAGGTCTCGACTGAGGACCAAGACTAGTATGTTGGGACCAGACTAAGCTGTTACCCTTTGGTTGAAGTGAAGACTGTATTCAATGATTTGATATTATGTTATTTAGCATTATTAGATTCAAATGTTAGTAGAATATTTTTATTCTTGTGATGGGAAGATTGTAGACCCTATGTGATGGAATTACTTTAAATTTATGAATTCTGTGGATATATTTATGATTGTATTGTCTGGATTTGGAGATGAGAAAATTATTTGTCGATTTCAGAAAAATATTTAGAAATAATATTAGTTGATGAAAACAGGTCACATCAAACAGGTTGGATTTCAGGACTCCCTACGAGTACTGGTCGTTACAGTTGGTATCAGAGCGAAAGTTTAAGATTCTGCAGACTCTATGCAGTAAAGTTCTAGGGATTTGAGGTTTTGCAAACGATAGTTCGTATGAAAGTATAGAACATAGAATGGTTCTAGAAGATTGTTATTTGGATTTAATTGTGATAATAAGATGGCTGAAGAAATATTGTTATGAGCTGTTGAGGTTTTAGAACTCGCCGACTTTAGGAATATTTGAGGTGTAAAATTTTATAGGATTGTGAACTGATTTTGTATTGTTGGAGATTGAAGGACTAGATTTCTGAATTTTTATGATTTTATTTGTAGTGGACACCTCACTCATGTTGGGGAGATTATATACTATTGTTTTGGCTACTATGACTACCCATTGATATTTATATAGCTTTCTATATATGTTTTTAATGATCGATTTGTTTAATAGTCCAAGTCTTCTCAGGATGCCGCCTTGCCGTGAACGAAGTGTATCGAATTTGAATGTAGCCAGGAATGAAAGGGAAGCAAATCCAAGAGCTTCTGAAATACTCCGAGCAGCAGCGCATCAGTTAATAGATGATCTTGCGCGAAATCCATCGGGCCGTCACCGCACCACGAGTGAAAGGAGTTGCACCGTGGAAGATTTCAATAAGTTGTATCCCACATCTTTTGATGGGAAAGGCAACCTGATATTGGCAGAAAATTGGGTGCAGGACATTGAAGAGGTATTTCGAGTTTTACCTTGCACGGATGAACATAAGGTGGTGTTTGCTACATTCAAGCTAACCGGGGAAGCAAAAAGATGGTGGATCTCTGAAAGGACTCTCAGGGAAGCTGAAAAGAAGGAAATAAAAAGTTTGTCATAGTTCAACGAAGTTTTCTTAGAGCGTTTCTTCCCAATCTCAGTGAAAGAGGATAAAGTTATGGAATTCGCCACTTTAGTCCAGGGGGCGATGACCCAGGGGACGTCATTCAGTATATTTCGCTCCTGAGTGACCAGAGGAGCTCCACCGGAATAATGCCCTATCCCGGCTTGGGGTCATGATACACACGCACCCGAAAACCATAAATACAATGAAAACCCAGTTTTCATTTCCAACACATAAATATGCGCGTAAATACACAATGCAGATGACCATGCACCAAATAACCAACAACTCATAATTAACAATAATAACCAACTATAATATTTGTTGATGCCAAAATTATATTTAAATCTTAAAATTTATTTGAAAAATACTTACAGTGGGTAAAAATGCAAATTCTTGAATAAACGCTAATCCACAACATTCGTAGCAGTAATCGATACGATAGGCTAAAATGCTCGGTTTGATACCAAAATTTAGGGAGATACTCTTTGGAAGGTGGGGAATCTCATGGAGGTGGTGGTGTGGCGACACAACCACTGGAAGGTGGCAGATCGGGGTTAAAATGGGTGAAAACACATTTTCGAGTTTGAGATTGTATTTGGAAGGTGGGGCCACGGATGGGGAAACTGAGCTAGGGGGAAGATTGGTTGGGCAAGGGGAGTCTTTTGGTGGTGGAGGTGAGATGCACGGTGGCCGGACGGCAACACGGCAAAGATGGATCCGTTTAAGTCCCATTTCAGGTGGAGGGGTAAACGGCGGAGATGGGTGGTTTAGGGCAGTGGGTTATGCTCGCCGGAGGGTGGGGAGGCTGCTGGTAGGTCGCCGATGCCAAGGGCTGGCCGGCGGTGGCCGGAAAATGTAAGGGAAACTAAAACACTAATTTCGAGTAAGGGACCGTGTAGGGGCGGTGGGGTGGCCGGAGGTGACACCACTGGTGCTGGTAGACTCGCCGGTGTGAGAGGAAGGCTGTGGGCTAGGCGGTGTCGCCAATGGATGGCCAACGGCGGCCCTGGGTGGAGATGAGAGAACTAGTGAGAGAGAGGAAGAACAGGGGGCTCGCGCATAGGAAAACCAGGAAGAAAGAAGTAAAAGAAAAAGAAAGAAGAAAAAGAAAAGAAAGGAAAAGGAAAAGAGAAAAAGAAGAAGAAGAAGAAAAATAGGACTACTAGAAAAAGCATGTTAAATTAAATAAAAGTCAATTGAAAATACTACCATTCAATATTAATAAAATAAGATATTTAAAACCCATCAATAGAAATAAATTAAACCCAAGCGCAATATTAAAAATAAAACAATAATTAATATAACGAAAGCATATCAAATAAACTCACATAATAAAATAAAGGAATTAAATTCCAATCATTAAAATAATTAACTTACATTAAAATAAATAAGAAAAATAACGTAACTCGATATTAACTAATTAATAGCTCAAATAAATATCTTAAACAAATAAAACACAACTAATAATATTATTAAAATAAATTAAAATAATTAATATCGAAAATAAAATAATGTGTAAAAATACACGTAAGTCCGGGATCTCACACGATGTCAATACACCAATGTGCAGCCAAATTTACTAAGCTGGCACGCTTTGTAGCATATCTAATTCCAGATAAAGACAAGAAGTGTCGCAAATTTGAGCAAGGGCTGAACGAGAAGCTTTATGAACGAGTGATGGGCTTCCAGTTGAAAAAATTCACAGAGTTGGTGAATAAGGTTACCTTGTTTGAAAGATGTCTTCAAAGGAGTGCTACCTTACTTGATCAAAGGAAGAGGTCTATCCCATCTGGATATCATACAAGCAACAACCAGGGACAGTGGAAGAAGAGAAATGAAGGGGGTAATTCAAGCAAGAGGCCAATTCAAAGTGATCAACAGCCCTATCACTGCAGAACTTGTGACTGTGTTCACACGGGAAAGTGCAGGAAAGAGCTAGGCTTATATTATCGGTGTGGCAAGTCGGGCCACTACCTCAGGGATTGCCCGCTTATTTTGGGCAGCAATAAACCCGCCTCACTACCACCGCCACCCAAGACCGGAGGGGTGCCACGAAGTAATACCCAACGCCATACTGCACCTACTCGGATTTTCGCATTGACACCAGGAGAGGCTGAAGGCAGGGAGGATGTGATCACAGGTATTATTCCTTACTTTTCTTTTAGGAATAACTTAGTAACTATTGTGGATGTTAAATCAAAGGGTACTTTGTGTGTGATCACATGCATTCTTTCTTTGTTTTCTAATCATGCTACTATACTATTTGACTATAGGGCAACGTATTCATTTATTTCTAAGAATTTTACCAAATTCTGCACATGGGAAAGTGAGAGGTTAGATTTTAACTTAGTGGTCTCGACTTCGACGGGGACTATAGTATCTTGTCACAGAATTTTCTACGGCTGTCCTATATCTATCGAAGAGAGATTGATGCCTACTGAACTTATTATTTTTGATATGGTTGGATTTGATATAATTTTGGGTATGGATTGGTTGGCTTCATACCATGCCAGTATTGACTGCTTTAAAAGGGAGATAATTTTCAAGCCTCCTGAAGGAGATGAATTCGATTTGTGGGGTCAAAAGTGCGATCATTCCCATCAATCATATCAGCAGTTCAGGTTGAGAAATTATTGCGAGATGGCTGTCAAGAATTTTTAACTTGTGTGATAGATGCACCAAAGGAAAAGTTGAGTTTAGAAGAGATTCCGATGGTGAGAGAATATCAGGAAGTGTTCCCTAAAAATTTGTCTAGATTACCATCCGACCGAGAAGTAGAATTTGCTATTGATCTTATTCCAGGCACAATACCTTTGTCCAAGGCTCCTTATAGAATGGCGCCATCAGAGCTCACTGAACTTAAAGAACAGTTGCAAGATCTATTAGAAAAGGGTTTTATCCGACCCCAGCATATCCCCATTCTGTGCTCTAATGCTATTTGTGAAGAAGAAAGATGGAACAATGAGAATGTACATTGACTATAGAGAACTCATTCGAGTAACCATCAAGAATAAATATCCTTTACCCTGCATAGAAGACTTTTTTGATCAACTACAGAGTGCGCAAGTTTTCTCGAAGATTGACCTTCGATCAGGGTATCATCAACTGAAGATCAAGGCTGAAGATGTATCCAAGACTACTTTTAGGACCAGATACGACCACTACGAGTTTTTGGTCATGCCTTTTGGTTTGAATAATGCCCCAGCGGTATTCATGGACTTAATGAACAGGGTATTTCATGGATTCTTGGATAAATTTGTGGTCGTTTTTATTGATGACATCCTAATCTATTCTAAGAGCAAGAAGGAACATGAGGAACATTTGAGGCTAGTACTAGGAACACTTAGGCAGGAAAAGTTGTTTGCTAAACTTAAAAAGTGTGAGTTTTGGCTGAATGCGGTTACATTTCTGAGGCATGTAGTTTCAAAAGAGGACATTTCAGTAAACCCTAGGAAAGTGAAAGCAGTAGCGAACTAGTCGGCACCGAAAAATGTACATGAGGTTAGGAGTTTCTTGGGATTGGCAGGATACTATCGCTGATTCATTGAGGGTTTATCCAAGATAGCAGTTCCTCTCACCACACTCAACAGGAAGAAGAACAAGTTTGAATGGACAGAAAAATGTGAAGAAAGTTTTCAAATTTTGAAACAGAGACTAGTGACCACCCCAGTTTTAACAGTTTCAACTGCGAGAGGTGGATTTGTGGTATATAGTGATGCTTCAAGATTTACATAAAAAGAAAAAAGATGACTTGAGGTTGGTTTTATAAAATTGTGCATGATATGTTTTCAAAAGGAAAACGTGAAAACAACATCAGTATATATTTTCTGCATTCCCTCACAAAATTTATAATATAGAGAAAATTTTCTTTTTGACATGAAATGTGTAGACATGAGCAACATTTGACATGTTTCTAAGATATGCATATGGACAAACATGGATTTTATTGTTTTCTTATACATGTGAAGTAAAGTGTTTTGATATGTTATATTCATGAAAAATCTTTGGCATGCTTATCTATTTGTCTTGGTTTCTGGATATAGTTCTGATATAAGAATATGGATTCACGTGATATGGTTGGTACCACCATGATATAATATGATAGGAGTGCAATCACTTTGGAAACAAAGTAATCTTTTATGTATTTTTTTCCTGTGTGCACAATCAAAGCTTCGAAAAAGAATAAGGGAAAGTCTCGCAATATGATACCGCCTGGTTTGGCCACCGGGGATAGCATAACCCTACTACGGGAATTAAACATAGTACATATTTTGGAATATTAATAAGATGAGATGTGACAGTTATTTGTGCCAAAGTGTTTTGTTTGAAAAGTTGGTTTCTGTTTATATTTTATGAAAAATATATGTCCGTTCAGCTTATCGTTTGATGATACATTTTTTTGGAGCTGTTATTTATAAATAAAAGTTTTATGTGTTCATGCATAAGAAGTTTTTATTTCAAATGCTCATGATTTACACAATAGTATAGGTGCTTTGCTTACTGAGTTATAGTTGAACTCACCCCTTTATCTATATATATTTTAAATAAAGTGGAGGTCTCGACTGAAGACCAAGACTAGTATGTTGGGACCAGACTAAGCTGTTACCCTTTGGTTGAAGTGAAAACTGTATTCAATGATTTGATGTTACGTTATTTAATATTATTAGATTCAAGTGTTAGTAGAATATTTTTATTCTTGCGATGGGAAGATTGTAGACCCTATGTGATGGTATTACTTTAAATTTATGAATCCTATGGATATATTTATGTTTGGATTGTTTGGATTTGGAGATAAGAAAATTATTTGTGGATTTCAGAAAAATATTTAGAAATAATATTAGTAGATGAAAACAGGTCACATCAAACATGTTGGATTTCATGACTCCCTACGAGTACGGGGCATTACAACATAAATGTAGAACATATTGTCTGATCACAAAGATATGATCCATCACCATATTTAAGACCCTTATTGTGGAAATATTATGGGATTATACCCAAGGCAAGCTACAAGAATGTACATGCCTAGTCCCATTAGTCACTCGATCTCTACAATTCTTCAGGTCTAGAGGACAAATAGTCGAAATCAAATGGCTCCTTTTAAGGCATACATGGAGTCAGAAGAATGTCAAAAGGACACCTATCAGTTTTGCCCTATAAAAAATAAGGGATAAAATCTCACATTTTGAGATAATAAAGTGAATTATTTTCGTTGGAGTTGAAGTCTTGAGAAAAGACAAGTGACTACTAAGAAAGTGATGAGAAGAGTAGCACCAACAGTACTATACTATTTTAAATATTGCTTAGATAGGTTAGGTTCTAAGATAGTACTAGGAGTCTGCAGTGCTTAACATCCATAGATAGATAGCTAGTCAAAAAAGACAACGAGCATGACAACAACAACAACAAAAATGAGCCATGATCAAGATGCAGATGACCTTTCACTTGTTCACAATAAACATCAATATTGTGATCAGATATGCATATAATATAGAGGGAAATCTTACATTTATACCATTATATATATATAGGGAGTTGATTAAGGAGAAAATTGATCGAGCAATGGCAAGCAAGGAGTGAAATGCTTTGTTTAGTTTTGCTTACCATAATGTCATGGAAGCAATCAAACCTGACCACTCTCCCCCCCATGTTAGCTTGCAACATCTTGAGCATGGGAGGGGGAGGAGTCGTAGGATTTTCAAGTATGAAACTGCTTAAAAATTTTAAAGAGGAATGTGCTGGTATTGTAGAGGAAGCATGCAAAAGGTAGGCATATATTTTTAGAACCAAGCTTGAACTCTGTCAATGGGGATTGATGCAATTGAAACTAAAGAATATAAACCACGAGCAAAAGGCTTGGCCTTTTGCTCTTGAGCTTTGGCTAGTATTAGCCAAAGCTTTGACAATTGGAACTAAAGAAATATCCTAGGACATTTCTTGAGCTTTGGCTATTATTAGCCACCTACAAGATACTAGTCATGGCTCTCACATAGCCCATATGCAAAAGATACAAAGAGAAGTGGAATTGTCATTAGCTGAAACTGATATTAAATAAAAATAATGAGCTAAACAGCATTGGTTTAAGAATGGAGATAAAAACATCCAATATTTTCATATGCAAGCAAGTCAAAGGAGGCAAGAAAATATTATTAAGTGCATTGCAGACACTAATGGAAGGGTGGTCTCTAAGCAGAGTGAAATTATAGTTGTGTTCATAGGTTCTTGTTCCTCCCTCTTCACTACTTCATTGCCTACTAATATTGAGATTTGTTTCAATGCTTTGAGTCCAAAGATTATTGTTGAGATGTCCACAAGCCTTATGAAGCAGTTCACTACTGAGGAAATACAATTGCTGCTTTTCAGATGAACCCCCTCAGTTCATATGGTCTTAATGGCTTCCTAGATCCATTTTATCAGAAGCATTAGGAGGTGGTGGGTGGGGAGGTTTGCAGATTTATGTTACAAGTTCTTAATCATGGAGGTTCTCTGAAATATGTTAATGATAACTTCATATCACTTATCCCCAAGGTTAAGAACCCCAAAAGGGTGGTTGATACAGGCTTATCAGCCTTTGTAATGTCTTTTAAGAGATCATATAAAAAACACTTGTTAATAGGCTGAAAGGTGTACTCCTTGAACTTATTTCCTTGAACTAAAGTGCCTTTGTGCCAGTGAGTCTTATTTCAGATGGCACTTCGATGACTTATGAGATCCTTCACTCTATGATTTTTAGGATGAAGGAAGAAAATGATTTATGACACTTAAATTGGATATGAGCAAGGTGTATAATAGGGTTGAATGAAAGTTTGTGGAGGCGGTGATGAAGAAAATTGGATTCTCTTAGCATTGGGTGGCCCTTGTCCAGAATTGTCAAAATTAGTGTCTTATTCAATCCTTGTCAATGGTGAGCCTCAATAGAAATTCCTTCCATCTAGGGCATTTGATAAGGTGATCCCCTATCTCCTTACATATTTATACTCTGTGCTACAGCCCTATCTACATTATTTAATAAAGTTGAGGAATTTCGTGACATAATCAGTGTTGTTATTGGGAAAGGCCTTACCAGGGTAAGTCATATGCTTTTTGTAGCTAACAACCTCTTTTTCTATTAAGCTAACTCTAAGGAATTGACTATATTGCTGAAGATATTGGACTTATATGAACAGGCCTCAAGACAAGTTCTTAATAAAGAAAAGTCATCTATTTTTTTCAATAAGAATACCCAACAGGGAGTTCAAAGCCAGATTCTATAGCTAGTTGGGATTAAATCTACTAGAACTTCTGAAAAGTACTTAGGGTTTCCTGCAATGGTGGGGAGAGCAAAGAATGCAGCATTTCACTCCCTAATGGATAGGTCATAGGCTCGAATTGTCGATTGGAAAACAAAGCATCTTTCAGCAGCAGGTAAATAAATACTTTTCAAGGCTATTCTCCAAGCCATCCCCACATACTCTATTATGATTTTCCTCTTACTAGCATCTATTACCTGAAAGTTAAACCAGCTTCTCAAGAAATTTTGGTGGGGGTATAGTGATGATTCCTCAAAATGTAGTGGATTACTTAGGAACATTCCAACTTTGCTAAGGAGTTAGGGAGTCGATTTTCGAAGTTTCAATTTAGCTATGCTTTCTCAGAAAAGCTAGAGGATGCTACTAGATCCTTCCTCACTAATTTATAGATTGTTCAAATAGAAATATTTCTCTCAAGTGGGTTTGTTGGAGGCAAAGCTTGGATGTAGGCTATCATATGCCTGGAGAAGCCTTCATGCAAGCCTGTCCCTTCTTAAAATAGGTCTTATTAGGTGGGTGAGGAATGGACATGGTATCAATATCTGGAATGATAGGCGGGTTCCAACCCTCCCAACTTATCATATTTCTCCTCTTAGAGTTGCTGATTGTCGGTGTGAAATAGTGAGCAATCTAATTGACCCTAGATTGAAACTGTGGACGGAGGATCTCCCGGAAAAAATCTTTTCTACTTAAGAGATTGAGGCTATTAAAGCTATTCCTATCAATCTTGGAGAGAGAAGACAAAATGGTGTGGCAGTCTACTACCAATGGCCAATATACAGTTAAGAGTGGCTACCACTCTCAGAGGGAATTAGAGTCTGACATAGAGGGGGGAAGCTTCAAGCAAACTTAGGAACAAAGCTATGTAGAAAGTACATTGGGAGATGAGGGTTACTCATGCAAGTAAGTTGTATATTTGGAGAGTATGTAGTGAAGCTTTCCTCACACTTGCAAACTTGAAGAGGAGAAACTTGTGAAAAACAGTTTTTGACCAATATGCAAGACTGGACTTGAGACCTCAGGCCATGTAAACAGTTTTTGACCAATATGCAAGATTGGATTTGAGACCTCAGGCCATGTTCTTTGGGGATGTGTAGCTACTAGGAACCTATGGAGTCAGGGTTACATTAGGGTTGAAAAGATGTCATATCACAATGATTTATTTTTTTAATCATTTGTGGACTATACTAGTGCAACAACTTGACGTTAGGGAGCTCGAGGAAGTGGATGTAACATTGAAAGGGATCTAGATTAGGAAAAATGAGGCACTACATGGTAAAGGGTTCAAACACCCTATTATTACTATTGTATCTTGATAAGTGTACAAAAGTGTCTTCTAATATCTTAATATTTGATTAAATTACAAAAAATGATAATAGAAATAATTAGATTTCACTTATTTTATTGAATTAAATTTCTATGTACATTGAGATATTTTTAAGCATTATTTGTCTTCTTTTATTTTTATTCTTTATTTTATTTTATTTTAGTTCATTCTATTTTATTTTTTATGTTTATTTTTATTTATTTATTTTCTCAGATGTAGTTGAAAAAAACAAAAAGCACTTCAAGATCAGTGGGCCACATTCAATTCAAATGGGCATGCTCTCATATAATGCATGGCCCATTATTTCAACACATTACAATGTCCCAACATCAAATCAAATAAGAAAATGGCCACTTGCATTAATTGAAATACACGGCTGCATATATATACAAGAAGGATTAAAGAGCACATTTTAAAGTTGGCCTGGACTCTTCTTTACATAATTTGGATAGCCCATTAACTCAATTGAGGACACGACAATTAGAATTCTACTGGGACTTGAATTTCGATCATATATATATATATACAAGTAGTAATGCAATGTGTAAGGCACATTGTCCCGTTGAGAGAAAAAAAAAAGATTCTAGAAGAATATTACTTCAACCTAAGCCTTAATCGGTGGGTAGCCTAAATTAGAGCTTTTAAATTTAATAACTAAGAAAAATTGACTAAGAAAGCAACAAATTACGGGTTAAAACTTTATAAAAAAATATAGTGTTAAGGTAATGGAGTGTTGTGATGAGTACGCGTGCTCTCACCCTTTCAAATTTGTAATGGTTTTAACAAACAAATATATTGAGGTACACGGTATAATTTTTATAATACAAATATCTTGCCAATCATTCTTCCTTAAGGTTCAAGAATACAAATTTACTACTACAAAGGTACATTAACCAAATGCATTCTTGAATGCTGGGAACATTATACTGTACGTCGTCTCCCAAACATATTTCTCATTGAATAGCTATTTACACGCGCTGTTGCTAAGTGCTCTGTATAAATTTTCCAACTTTCTTATCTTGAGATGATTACTCTTCTGTGTCATATTTACTTTTATATATTAATTGATGATTGCTGGTCAACATAATGCAGTGAAACCTCTGCACAAAAACTAAAAAGCCTATAATGCCTTTGCATATGGCATGTTTCATAAGTCACAAAGAATAAAAAAATGTCCAGTGGGATGTATCTTAGCATTTAGAATATCTTTTATAAGTAACAAACCAATTATAGTTAATCCCTATAATATTCAGAAGGAAAGGAATTAGTAGCCATCAAAAGTAATTATAACTAAATCTCTATTAGGAAAGCCTGATTTTTAACTACTCATATAGAAAACAATCATGATTGTACACCTATAAGTACTATATGGGAGCACAAAATAGCATAAATTCATCAAGCATAGAAATGACACCACTCAAGTAATAAAGAAATATACATCCTCACTTACAAGGTTGATTGCTATTGATTAAGTTGAGACATAAGTGCTTGCTGTAAACCTAGCATTTGCTGCAAGAGACATGTAACAGAACAAAATAAAATTCAAGCATCAGTGAATCACAATTAAACTTAAGCTTAAAACACTTATTTTTTCAATATGTGAAAACGCAAAAAATAAAAGCCAAGCATCAGTGAATCACCACTAAACTTCACGGTCAAAACATTAGTTTTCTTTTTGGGTGACAATGCTTACTGGCAATAAGTATGTGGAAACAAATCCTGATTAATCCTATGATGCACAACCCTCGACAAAAAAAGAATCACAAATATGATGGACTTCTCATGACACTCAAATAGTTTTTTACTGGCAATAAATATGTGGAAACAAAGATTGGCTCCATTAAGTGGTAATAAATCCTGACTAATCCTCAGCAAATGGCTGTTTGTTCCCTTTTTTCACATGATTGGCTCCATTAGAAACGACCTTCACACATTATAATATGTAAGTTCATAAGCAAAAAGAAGGGGCTGGTGGGTAGTGACTAATGAATTAAACAAAATACATTTTTCAATGACCGTGCTCTCCTTCCACTTGATGTCTGTTCCAGTTATTTTAGTGGTTTCCTCATCATAGAATGTGAAGGTCTTTGTTAGTTTTGTCTCTTCAAAATAAGCATTTTCACCCACATTCTGAAAATTAGCATTAAAAAAAAAACAAAAACTTTTACATTTGCACATCCTCAACAAAAACATAAAAATAAAAATGCATAAGCAAATTCTATAATAAACCAAATCAGTATAAAGGTAAAATAATAGACACAATAACCTGGCACCTAAAAAATGGAAAATATATCAAGTAGAAGTCAAGCAAGCATGAGTAAATAGCCTTTAAATTGCATTAAACATACATTTGTTTAACTTAAAACAGTATGTAGCAAAAACCTTAAGTTTTAGCACATAACCAAGAAATTCGACATGACTTATAGTTTGAATAGCCTATAAATTTCATTAAACATACCTTTGTTTAACTTAAACAAGCAAAATTATAGTTTTATGCACCTTACTCAAGAAGCTTACAAGTAATTTTCCTAACATTACTTTGACTCTTCTACATACAAAAAAAAATCTGGAAAAATGGCATGTTTAACAAACACCACACTTACCTTTTTCTTTGAACAAGCACGAAGACCCTATTGAAAAAATAGAGGGTCGTAAGCCCATTATACAATACAACACTTACTTTGGCATAAAGATACGACATAGTGATTGGATATGAAGACCAAAAGCGACTCAATAGTTCTTGAATGGATATCCAATAATGGGATATAGAAAATACTCTTCTTAATAACAATATATCTTCCCAAAAAACAAAATTTTATACAATATAAATGCAATTAGAAAAAAAAAATTATATTAGTAAAAGCAGCTATTTATTATTTCAACTTATGCCCACTCACATGTAGCAGTTCCTCTTTAGTTGTGTCAAGTTTTGTGTTCATATTGCATCTAGATGTACTTGGGCAACCACAATCTCAATATCCTTCAATAAAAATTGTGAGCCTTGAGCCTCCACATCTCCATTTATAGCAATGCAAGAACAATATCCATCTATAAGAGTAAAATGTTAACCAAATTAGATAGAAAAAAATTTTCACATAAGAGAAGATGAATTTGACATAAGAGGAGAAAAGAAAAACTATATCGAATAGTGGGATTAGCAAAAGAGGCAAACCAATAAAAGCACGAATCATAAGGTAAGGTGTCCATAGATTGGAAAAATGAAAAGCTGGAGATATTCCATACTAAATAGAGAAACAGCAACACAAATTTCAGCTGCAACAGCTCTAACAATTGGAAAAATGCTTGATATTTAACATTTCATCAAGCGTCTAATAAAGTGAGAAGTCTACAAACGTTATCAATTTATTCATGCATCCTGACATGCATAAAAACATACAACAATGGCAAATATAAGGTGAAAAATATGGCAACTTGCATCCCCACCAAAACTTCTTCTATAACGTCCATGGTTTTGCAATTAGGTGATGATTTGGTGCATGAAGGATTTTTTTTTTACAAATATAGAAGTAGAGTGTGTCTAAAGGAATTATCTGCAAGAAAGATTTCATCTAAAGACTGAGAATTGAAATCTTCAACCTACTATCATGATATGAAAAAAAAACTAAGGGCTATGTCCAAAAACTGAATGAATCCATGGCCAAAAGGCACTGCTTTCTGTGATATATGCTCATATTTCAATTGGGAGTTGAAAGTCCACAAGTTGGTCTCTTTGCTTCCATGTTGTGAACCATCGAATCTCCCTGTAATTTCCTTTATATACAAGCCACATCTTCGGGCATATCATAACAATTTTTTGTTTAAATACAGAACTTGACAATTGTAACGCTCAGACCCTTTTATAATAGGCATACCAATGCTGCAAAGGATGCCATCAGTCCAATCACCAAGTAATATATCTTTCAAACACTCCCATCTGCAAGCACATCAAACACTGCAATCAGGAAGTGATCAAAATATCCTCTTATGAAAAAGGAAGCGTTTTTCGAATTTCAGTTTGCCAAACAATTAGTGATTCCAGAATTCCAAGATTCTAAATAAATCAAATGGGAACAATAAGCTTAATAGCATCTGAACACAGCCATTGTGGTGTGATTCGTTCAATCATTCATCCATAAAACTCAATGACGCCCTCTTCTATTTATGTTTGTTCATGTAATATAACCACTTGCAAACATAAAAATTCTGATACAAATTTATTAGAAGCTTTTGTTTTAACTTCTCTTACCTCATCAATGAATATATCCATTCCATTTGACAAATTCAAGCAAAACAATATCTGTCCACAAATTTTTTCATATATCATAAAAAAAAAATAGAGAAAACTTACGCATGAATAACGGTATCTAGCTCCAAAAAATGGTCCTCACAGCTATAACCAGTGACCTCGAGCTCGAGGCCTAGCCGAATCACTACCCCGACTTCCTTAGCCATTAGTAAGGACATCAGAGAAATACAAAGATACAAAGAAAGCAATTTTGGCCCCCAAAGAATCAGGATGAAGAACAAAGATGAAGAATCGAGAAATAAAGATATATATTACAAATATTAAACTCAAGATTTTGTAAAAATTCTAAAGACAGAAAGCCAACAAAAAAAAAATTACAAATTTGCATAATAAATGAGAAATGCCAAGAAACAAATTCAGAGGCTAGCTACATGTAGATAACCAAAACTATGTTTTTTTTTTTATATAAGTACCAAAACTATGTTAATAATTCAATATCCAAAAAATGGCTTATATAAATTTACAACACTCAGTACTCAATACCACACAACCATCAAAACGTAACAATCAAAATAAACCACTTATCTCCAACAAAAAACCACACATCAAACTCATGTTTTAGATCCAAAAGAAAAAGGAAATCACAATAGAAAATAGCAATGAAAAACTTTTGAAAGCCACAACAAAAGGGTTTCAGGAATTAAAGAAAACAAATTTGGAGGAGAAATCTCAAATTTGTCATATTTTTTCTTTTTTCTTGTTGGGTTTTATCCATTAAAATAATGTCAGATTGCATCCAAGACACTATTTGATTTCTATCCCCAAAAAAGTTGGAAAACAAAACCAACACAAAAGCATTAACAGTCATGCCATATCTCAAATAACACAACCCCAAAAAATCGAGCCCAAAAAGAAAATAGATAAAAATAAAAAGCAACTAGAGGTGAAAAATCTAAGTTCCAAAACTGAATTTTTGTTATTTCCAAACCTTTTTTTTTCCTATAATCAAACTTAGCCCAAGATATTGGATTTCAGATAATCACAATCCTCCTTCAGCGCGCCTCTGACTAAATCAATTGAATTTAAGTCTTCCACTATTTGGAACAAACAGCAACAAAAAAGCAAAACATAAATAACAGTAAAAAACTAAACTTTTAATATATGTTTTTTGTGTTTTCTTTCATCACTTTTCACTTCAACCAAACAACAAACCATGACAAACCTTTTGGCCGCGCTCAATGAATTTCATAGCGACACACATTGCTATTTTCTATTTGTTATTTTATTATTTCATTTTAGTTAATTTTTTTATTATGTTTTATTTTATTTTACTTATTTTATTTCATTATTTTAATTATTTTTTTACACTACTTGATCTTATTTTAGTTTAGTTTTCATGTAATTTATTTCGTTCTATTTTGTTTTTTAATTATTTTTTTATTTTATATTGCTAGCTTATCTTATTTAAATTTAAATTATTTTGATTTTTATATTATTTTATTTATTTACGATAACTTATTTTATTATATTATTTTAAATTTTTTATTCTATTTAATTTCTTATGACAATTTAGTACATATCAATAATAATTGATTGTAATAGGCAGATTGATAAGTAATATGTAGTGTCAATTGAAACTTGTTTTTTTATAACAAGTAATTATAACTGTGAGATCTCAGATTTACGTGTATTTTTACATATTGTTGATTGATTTAATTTATTTTAATATGATTGGAATTTATTTTTTTTATTTATTATGTGAGTTTATTTGATGTGCTTTCTTTATATAAATTAGTGTTTTATATTTAAATTGCTCTTTAATTTAAATTAGTTTATTGTTGAGTTTTAAAAATTTTATTTTATTGATATTGAATTGTAGTATTTTCAATTGACTTTTATTTAGTTTATTTCGTTGTGCTCTTTTTCTAGTTGGATTTCATTTCTTTTCTCTTATTTTCTTATTTTCTTTTTTCTTTCTTTTTCTTTCTTTCCCCAGCTTCCCCACCCCAAACCCGTGTGACACCCCCTCTCCCTCTCATCTTTCGCCCGTTTCTCCCTTCTCCCCCCAGTGCTACCGTCGGCCACCCTTCGGCGACACCGCCCAGCCCACGATCTTTCCCACATGCCGGCGAGTCTAGTGGTATCGGAGGTGTCATCTCCAGCCACCCCACCGTCCCTCCACGACCACAAATTTGAAATGGGTATTTTGACTTCCATTGCATTTTCCGGCCACCGTTGATCACCCATGATGTCGGCGACCTACCAGCAAACTCCCCTTACTCCGGCAAGCATAACCCACTGCCTAGAACCACCCAATTTCGCCACTTGCTCATCCACCCGAAATGGGTCCTTAAATGGGTTTTTCTTCGTCGCACCGCCGTCCGGCCACTGTAGGCCTCACCACCGCCACCAAAACACTCCCCTACCTCAGCCAACCATTCTCCTAACTCAGTTTCCCCATACACGGTCTCACATTTCCTGTACAACCCAAAATTCGAAAATGGGTTTCCACCCATTTTGAGCCCGATCCGCCACCTTCTGGTGGTTGCACCACTATACCACCACCTTCATAAGATTCTCCACCCTCATTGAGTATTTCTCTAATTTTTGGTGTCAAACAGAACACTCCAGCCCAACGTATAAAGTGACCGCTACGAGCGCTGTGGACCGGCGCTTGCTCAAGAATCCATGTTTTATCCACTATAAGTATTTTTCAAATGAATTTTAAGATTTAAATATATTTTTGCATTAACATATATGTGTTTGGATTATATTAAAATTTAGTGGTTGTTGGTTATTTTGTGTGATGTCGTATACATTGCATAATGCATGCATATTCATGTGTTGGATTTGAAAACTGGGTTTTCATGTGTTAATGGCTTTTGAGTGCGTCTGTATCACTATTCCAAACTGGGATGAGGCATTATCCCGGTGGAGCTCTTTTGGTCACTCGAAAGCGGAATATACTGAGTGATGTCCCTTGGGTTGTCGCTGGGCGACGACGGGATCATGTCGACTCCGTGGCCCCTCTGCTGGCGAGGTCTAGGGGATGCCTGGTCATGGTACATACTGGGCACGGTTAGCTAGGCATCCCCCGTTCCAAAGTCACATGTGTAGTCGTTACCTTCGGTGTGATGATGAGAGCCAGGGTGTGGGGATGGTCCCTAGGAGAGATCATGGTGCATACGGTTAATAAATTAGATGTTTAGGAAATTTTATGAGAAAGTAACGAGTTTTGATTATTGGTATTATGTGGACCATTTTTTGAGAAAATGGTTGTTGCTTTAATGGTTTTACAGACATCATTTTCTGGGAAAATGATGAATGTTTTTATTAAAATTTTATCGTGGACCAAAATGGAATTTTGGTGTGTGGTTATTTTATTTATTTTGAGGAAAATGATTTTAAACTTCATGCATATGGTGTCATGTTCATGCGTATTGTTGTTGCATAAGTATGTTTTATATCTTGTAATTTGTTTGGGTTGTACTTACCTGCAATGTCATTTCTGGCGTCGTAGTGTTTGGATGCAGAGTTTTGTAGAGACTGAGCTTAAGGAGGCGACTCCGCTGTTGAATTATTCATATTATAATTTTTTATTTGGGAAAATTGTTTTTCCCTTTTTATAAATATGTATTTGTATAATTTGTATTTCAGATGATTGTATTAAATCTCATATTGGAGAATTTGTGTTAAAATAGTTTGTAAAATAATTCTAAAAAATTCTAGTACTTAGATATTGACTTTATTTATCTGCTGCTTTTATTTGTACATGTCACGTGTTCACACACTTAGCACTTGGCATTGGGAGTGCGTGATTTGTGTTGTCAGCATTCCGATGTCTCGATTCCCGTATTTCCGTAAGTGGGAGTTGGGGGCGTCACAATAACCGAATTAAATTCCTTCATAGGGAATACTCATAGACACACTCTCACAAACATATATGTATGTAGTCATCTAATGGCTTCTTCCTAAGCATTTAGAAATAAATTCATATACATAAGAAGAAACAATTAAAAAAGAATGTGGCAATAACAAATTCATGGATATAAAAGCATCAAGAAGCAGAACAACATTGTTTGCCACCCGTTTTTTGGTAAATATCAACTTTACTTACTATTAAGTTCCCTATCCAATCCAACCTCCTTGAAATAAAAATTTTTAACGTCTTTAAACCAATAATTATGGGTGTCCAAAAGAGAAGACAAAAAAATATCAAGAGAAGTTTTTGAAAACCTATTTCCTGGTAAATAACTTTCATAAAAATTTCATTACAAAATCTACTATCATGCATTGGAACCACAACTCAATAGCATGGTAGTAATGTATTTTAAGGAACATCAATATAATTTAACAAACCAGTCTAGAACCACAACTCATATGTAGAAAATAGAAGCACAGCAATCATGTGCACTAAAATGTCACTACACTAAATAATTTTGATTTTGGCCAAGTTTCGACAGGAATCATACTCAATGAAAACAACAAATATATGTTTTCAGATTATCTAATGGAGAACGTGTTATGATTTATTTGGTCTATTTCATAGAGAAATTCCTTTTAGAAGTTTACGAGTGAAATTAATTTAATTTTGATTTTAAATTCTATAGGCTTTAAAATAATTAAAAGTTCTATAAATGTTCCCAACAAGCATACCATTCACCAAAAAATATAAACAAATGCATAAGTAAAAGAAATGCATAAATAGAATAAATGCATAGGCACGAAAATATAAAAGAAATAAACAAATGCATAGATGACAGTCACCAATACTCGGACCTAAAGGGGTAAGGCGACTCTCGTTGCTAGAAAGAAGAAAATTTAACAATATTTAATCAATCCTCTTATTCTCTTGTTTTGAGTTTGGTCTTATGACTCATCAATTTAGAGTACCATTTATTTTTGTTTGAGTCGAATAGGATTCCTTAACATTTTAATTAAACAAATGCATAAGCACAAAAGCATAAAATAAGAATTAAACAAATGCAAATATAAATATTTATCACCAAGAAATAAATAACTATAATTTTTATGTTTGCTTTTTTTTTCACAAAATAAAGACTTCTAATTTATAGAACATGAAGAACGTTCAAAGATGAGAAATCTCATACACCTAACAGCCATAACATTCAGAAACAGTCCCATCATATAATAAGATTTCAAAATGTTAAAAGTTTACAAGAATAGAAAGCAATATAGCCTAGTTTTTATGTTGTGAAGTGATGGTATTATAGTAAATTATAAAATATGGTTTGTGAAAACTTGGAGAAGATTCATGGAAATTAAGTTGGGAACATTGAATTGGTGAGAAAAATTAGAATGAATGCTCTTCAAATATAGAATCTGAAGACCACCTAATTAAAACAACATTATTTACATAAAGAACCATCTCGGTGAGCACTTCCTCTTTCATATATAAACTGCAATGGCCTTGCAACGTGTGCAAATCAGCCATCAGAAATCACGTATAAAATGGTATAAGAAAATTCATATTTAAGATGCTCTGATTAGTTCAAGAGTATGAAGCATCGAGTTTAGAAAATTTAAAATAAAAAATCATGCATTTCATCCTTATTTTAGCATTGAATAATGTATTCGTATGAAGAAAAAATCTGAACACCAAATTACAAACAAGATAACACTCAAAATCTAGAATTCTTCAGAAAGTTCAATGATAAAGCTTATAATTTTCCATGCCAACCATGGATGCTTTCCAATATTTCACTTAACATTAGAATATTCAAATATGTCTATGTGGTTGAAATGTACTACACAGAAGAAATAAGTTGCGTATAGGTAAAACATTAGCATCAAGTTAGAGGTAGTGTAATATGCAAGTTGGAAAAAAATTGTAGAAATAACGTCTAAGCAGTAAATAAAATGTGGTTGGAAATAGCCTAATATAGAGACATAAAAAATCTGATATATACAAGCAACTATTAGAATTGGTTGAATTGAAAACCAATAGATTGATAAAAAAATATACATAAAGAGATTATACGGATCGAGTAGAGATAAATAATAATTACATTTTATTTGGAAAGTATCAAGCAAAAGACCAATAGACTAAAACATATCATAGTTGGGCATAAGCTTAACAAAAAAAAGAAACAGGCAGGAATTAAAATTACAGTTTTGATCCCAAAAGTAGCATATAAGATGTAAATATCAAGTACATTCTCAAGTGCATAAAATACAAAATCCATCCTTTCTTCTCTAACTCCAAATCGCTTTTTTACACCCCAAAATGATCCTCATCTCTAAGTAGTGGATCCTTAAATTTATTGTAGGATATATAAACACTTTCATTATTCATATGTTCCAGAAATATATACCAACAACTTGGAGATATTTTCTCAGACCATAATATTCTAAGAAACTAATAAGAAAAGGTAATGCTACAATCCAGCATTGTGCTCCCTTAAATGACATAAGCTTAACTGTTCTTAAATTCTGGAAATTAGGCATTGATTACTACATTTCCCTGCATTGACAAACAAATATTAGATGCTAATTGAATTCCTGCTCCTAATCCAACGACGCTGAAAAGAGTTGAGATGGTCTTGCCTTTCGCGAAAAGATCACTAACACTGCCATCCCCTGTTAACTCAAATGACAAAGAAAGAAGAGTTCAACACAAAAGAATCACGATAAGAACTCTAGGAGTTGGAGAATGCATGGTGTATTTTCACTGGTTATGGATTGAAGGAAAGAATGGAGGGAAGATTAGAAGGTCCTTTAAGAGCTCTGCTAAACTAATCAAATGGACTTAAAGGGATATAGTCACAATAAAATTACAACTTCCAAAAGTAGCAGAAAATCATATATTGATAAAATAAAAATAAGAAAATTTTTTTCAGTCATACCTTAACGTTTGTGCATATGTTATTAAGGATGGTCTAACTTAGCAAAAATTTTTAGGCCTACCATCTCAAGAAAAAGATGTGGACATAAGGGAGAAAGTACTTCAAAGTCAGTGTCCAAGTCATAGAGCATATCAACTGTAAGATGCAATGTTTAGTCCAGTTAGGAAACTCATAAAAATAGCAGGCCAGGCCTATTGAACAGGAAAAAAAACCCACTAACCTCAAAATTCAAAATAAAGGGAAAAGACCAAAAACACTAAAACCAAAGTTCTAGGACCAAAATATGCCAACCTAGAATCCTCTTCTATGTCTGCTTTCAAAAATTGCATCATAGCAATATCATTGTTTTCATTTTCTGGGAGCCTAGCATTTTTAGACAAAAGAATCTAAAAATAAGTAGTAAACAAAGCATTCAAACGGTTTTAGAAAAACCAATTTGAAAAAAAAAAAAAACAAATTCTGTTAGATAGTCATGCAATTTTAGTGCAACAGAAGAATTATTTTGATCTGGAATTTATGAGGGAAGAGTATTACCCAGAGGTGATGCGTCGATGGTAGCAGCTGTTTCCAAGATTACCAGCGGCGAGAATGCTCTTGGAAGAGGGACGAAAGATATAGAAGAAGAGGGACGTAGTGGCACTAAAAATCTTTGTCGCCGAAGGATACGAAGAATTCTTGGATGCTCCGTACAACACACACAATCATGAGGAGCTTCTAAACGAAAGTAGCCAACAGAGGAATTATTTTGATCTGGAATTTATGAGGGAAGAGTTTACCTGGAGGTGATGCATCGGTGGTAGCAGTTGTTTCCGAGATTACCAGCGGCGAGAATGCTCTTGGAAGAGGGATGAAAGATATAGAAGAAGAAGAAGTGGGATAGTGGCACTGAAAATCTTCTCGTCGCCGAAGGAAATGAAGAATTCTTGGATGCTCTGTACAACGCACACAATCATGAGGAGCTTCTAAACGGAAGTAGCCATATCTCTCTTCTTTCCAACCCTCACTTTGAATCGAACCCTAAAATGCTAAAACCCCTGTAAAATCCAATAGTCGGCATTAGATTTATTGAACCGAAATTTCTCATCTAATTTTAATTTTGTTGAACTGAAAACGAAGATTAAATCAGAGAATGTGCGTTGAAACAAAACTCTTTAGCTGGCACATCACATTCTAGAGCAACAGAGGAATTATTTTGATTTAGACCAAATGAAGGAAGAGTGGTAGCTGGAGGTGATGCATCAGTGGTAGCAATTGTTTTCGAGATCACTGGTGGCGAGACCACTCTTGGAGAGACGATTTCGATTGTTGGGAAAGATGAGTTCGAGAGCATTTGTTGATTTAGTCCGAAAGCATTTGTTGGTCTTCTGTGTGCGATTTTTGCAAGAGAAGGAAAGTGAAAAGATGAGAGTTTAACATGAAAATCAAGAAGATAGAAAGCGAAGATCGACTGGGAGAGGGACAAGTTAGGGTTTGGGTCTGAAGGTGGGTCTGAATTGAGGAGGGAGAGAGCCGAGATTTGTGATGTGGTCTCAAATGAACAAGGGTAAATATGGAAGATGGAAGTTAAACAATCGTTACTGTTCATTACTGTTCATTGGGCGATAAACACTTTTTAGGTATAAAGATATGTGGACGAACGCAGAGGTAGAGAAGGATGGCTGGAATGAAAACACAAATGAAGAGATGGAATTCATGTGGATGGCCACCGTTTGCATTATTGCTTCTTTAGAATTTATGTAATCCATGATATTTATGGGAAGCTAAATTTTCAAGTAGGGTTAGGGATAAACTTGCACACTACATAGTATTTTTAATTTATTTTTAATTCATAGATTTGATTTTCAATTATTAAAACTCTTTATTTATCATTCTCAAAATATTGTTAGTGTTTTATTTTCTAAATAATTTTTGAATTTATTTCATTTATAGATTCAGTCATACTTTTTCTATTGAATGAATTTGTTCTTTGATTATGTTTGGATATATTGATTATTTATATTGATTAAATTCTCTGCTGCAATATTGCTTCTTGGGTATATTGTCGTTGTTGGATTTTCTCATTGTGGATGACAATGTGCATGATTTAAAAGTGATGAATGATTTTTCAAAGGGTTACATTTGATTTAATTTTGGTTTATAGTTCTATATCTTCCGATTGAGATGTTTGGAATGAATTAAATTTTTAATTGAGTTATCAGTGAATTAAAAATAATTAAAATATCGGATATGTGCAAGGGATTCCCAACACTTTACTTTTCATCAACTTTGATTACTTTTCCGTTAATTCTTTATTTAATTTTAATTTGCATTCAAAATCAATTTTTATTTTTCTATTAATCATTTAATATTTTTTTTAGTTTTTTTTGCTATTTTAATTTTCTTTTAATTTGTCTCTATGTAGAATCGACACCATAAAATTGAACTACAATTACCACATTATTCTTTAGGGGGAAGCATATCTCAAAAGGCTACAGTAGAGATGGCTTCCTTCAAAGTGGTCAACAAGACATCTCAGCTTGATCCAGTGCAGGCTACTTCGAGGGGCCACAAATGGTCAAAACCAGTAGAGGGCTCTTATAAAGTCCACCAAGGCTAGGTTATAGGAGCGGTCCGGCCTCTAGATGTCTCAAAGGCCGTGCATTTCTTTTTTGTTTTGAGAGGGAAGTGCTGCATATCATTAATAACTTAGAGGATTACAAACAACATGATTAGAGTAGCCTTTGTCAGCTAATATTACAGGGATAATTACTTGAGGACAATTCTCAATCCATTTAGTTTCAGACTTAAGAGACAATCCTAATTTTTCTATCTTGTGCGCTACTTGGTTGCCTTGCCGTTTGATGAAGTTAAGCTTCCATTCCCTTGTCCTAACAGCAACTGCCTAATGTCCTCTATAAGTTGGCCTTTCCAAGAGGAGTCCTCGTTTCAGCTGCTATTCATACCATCCACTACTAGTTTGGCATCTCCCTCTAGGAGTACTTGATGTATGTGCAATTCTTGGCATGGCTGAAGGCCTGTGAGAAGGGAATAACATTCGGTCGAGAAGGGGCACTGGATATGTTGTTTTGGGCTGGTGAGCACCACCTCTGCATCTCCATTGCTGTAGGGGTTCGGCGGTGGATTCCGTTTCACTTTAATGACCTGTTGAGGAAGGCCTGCACTGTCGGAAGGTGGGCTATGGACATCAATGTAAACCTCTAAATCATTGAAGGCAGAGCAAAGAAGGGTTGTGGGACCAATAAATTCGTTTCTAAAAACAAAGTTATTTCTTCTAATCCACAGTTTGTGGAGGATGCATGCCACGGCCTGCGCTAATGCTTCCCCACTGAGTCTGCTATTTAAGTCCTCCCATAGATGATGGAAGTCTTGGTAATCTGATTTCCACTTTCTCAATGGACTTTTCTTATCTCCCCAAACATCCATAGCAGCACTGCACTTCCATAGCACATGGCATATAGACTCAGCTTCCCGGTTGCAAATTGGATAGTGGTTCGCCTCAACAATTAGCTTATGCCTGAGTTGTTTTGTTGGAAGAATACCTGTAACAGCCCTCCATAGAAATTGTTTTGCTTTCCCTGGGGCAGGCGGCTGCCAAAGCTTCTTCCATCTGAGTCCCAGCCCACTTCTTGTGGATGGTTCACCTCTGTCCCTGATCAACAGGTAATTGCACAGGTGGTAGGCATTTTTAACCGTAAAGTTTCCTCTTGGGTCACTAGGCCAAAAACGACTGTCCTCTGTGGCCTTGGTTCTGAGAGGCATACTGCATATCAGTTTAGCCTCTTCTTGGTTAAAAACATCATGGACTAAATTCACTTCTTCTATTTTCCTGGTCAATCAAAGCCACCACAGGGCATTCTGCATTAAGGCAATTCATAGGAGACTGAACCTGTATGAAATTGCAGGGCCGGCTCAATAGATTAGGAGCCTAAGGCTAAATTTTGATTGAGCCTTTTTAAAAAATAAAAATAAAAAGATTTAATTATTTTTATTTTTATATTAGATTTTTATTTTAAAATAATTCTTATCATTTGTCAAGTAAATTACTACTTAAGATTTTATACTAGCTTTTCAACCAATATTTTTAATTAACAATGTCATATATATGTAATATCTACTTAATATTTTTGATGTTCTCTTATTAAGTTAATTATTATTTTTAATTATTATTTTTTTATTTTTTAAAAAATTCATGCTTTATTGCCTATTATCGCCTAATGACAACTCAAGGATGTTATTCAGTTTTAAGCACTTCCTGCAAACTAGATCAAGAAGTCCACTACTTCGTAAGCCATCACTTGATATGGTTGTCATCATAAAGGTTGTCACAAATTAATGTACCGGAGTAAACGTTGCATTTTTGTCGGTTATAGCTAATATCATAAAGGATATTGTTGCCTTGATCCTATCTCTAACAAAAATAGGCATCATCAAATGAGGGTTGTGTAATAAAAGATGTCCACCACATGATTGATGTAGGCTATTAAAATTAAAATTAAGTATCCAATCATCTACAAAAAAAAAATTGAGAACGATGATTTGAATTAATCACAAAAATTACAAGAGGTAGGAGAACTTTCCTCAAACTAACTAATATTTTAATTACAATCAACTAAGTTTTAGAAAACATAACTTAAAGTTTCGTAGTTGAAAGTATTAAAAGTCATCTGATAAGAATAAGAGTGCTATTAAAACACCCAAAAAGTTGTTTAATATATACTAATAAAGGTAAGGTAGAAAAAATAACTATAACTAAACAAAACTTATAAACTACAAACACAATCTTCTC
The DNA here is from genome assembly GCA_036898215.1 of Platycarya strobilacea. Taxonomy (NCBI): domain Eukaryota; kingdom Viridiplantae; phylum Streptophyta; class Magnoliopsida; order Fagales; family Juglandaceae; genus Platycarya; species Platycarya strobilacea. Next base: position 34,920,419 of record CM072559.1, read on the forward strand.
AAATTATAAAGGGCTAACCCAAATAGTAAATTACATACAAACAATCTTCATTATAAAACCTCGTTGTTAAAATCAGTTAACCTCATAACGCACATTATCCATTGTGAAGTCATCTGCAAGAAGTTATCATTAAGTATTTAGATTGAAAAAGTGAAGCAACTATATGGTCAACAACACTAACAAAAAAGGGAAGAAATCAAAGTGTCTATGATGTAGGAGTTACATAAAAACCCAAGTATAGTGAGAAGCATACATTCAATACACTTGATTTAGACTACATGCCGAACATTCGTGAAGAGATTGCTTCTCCAGATCAAACTATTCAGAATATTCGCCAATATTCAACATGCCCTCCAAGATTCTTAACACATGTAGTGTTCATTAACAAATGAACCAACTAGCAAGCTATTGGTTCATGTTTATTGTAAAGATTCTTATGCAACCCAACCAAGCCGAGAAATAGCTTTCCAGAATATTAAACAATGTTCAATCTGTCTCACAAGAACACTCCCCGCAGCATTTAGCAAATTTGGTAGCAAAATGATTCTCATTATGTGAATATATATGGCTAGCCTAGATATATTTGAAAAAAAAAAATAGAGTAGGTTTATTTATGATCAATGGCTATTGGAACTTTCTTCCAAACTTGGGTTGGAAAGTATGAACTAAAATATTGAATAAATAAGCAACTAATAGTACCTTCGAACCAAAATAAGAGTGCTTAAACACCCCTCATTTAACCACAATCTCAACTACATAACTAAACATACCAAAGCTGAAGAAAACTTGAGAAGATTTGTGAAAGCATAGCATAAACAGCAAGAGTAGCCCTCAACAAACTAGAAAGTTTAATCTAACTTACTTGTTTGAATAAAATCCTTAGTTGCTTACTTAGGCCATTAATCTTGAAGAAAAGTGTTAAAAAAGTGTATTATCATTTCCATTAGTTTAAAACATATAAGAAAAGACAATGAATAGCCATAGCATAATTTTTTTTTCCCCAAAACTACATACCTGAAATGAGAGTAGGGCAGAAAATTATACTTCACCTCCTCGAGCTATGGTTGCATGATTTTTTACTCTATCCACCTTTCCTCTACTTGGTTGCACACCCAACTAAACCAGCAATAGATGAAAATAAATGAGAACTCATATTTTGAAACCACTACACAGTTGGCCAACAAAAGATTTTCATAAAATCATATAGCATGTCCAACCACAAGAGATTTTTAAGAACTAAGAGTGTTACTTGGCTTGTTCTTATTCTTTACAAGATGCGATTTTTAGCATCAAAATAAGGGAAATAGAAGTGTGTGATTCAAAGGAGTAGAAGAGGACTCTCGGCTGGAAGCAAAAAAAAAAAGTTTTCAGAGCAACCCTAGGTTACCATTTCGTGTAGAATCAAAGTCCCCAAAAATGAAAACCAAGATTTGGAAACTTACCTATGTTTATCCCTCTCCTTGAGGAGATTTAGAGTAGGGTTCCACTCTTTCTAAATGAAGAGATGAGTTGAAGAGAAGGCCAAGGGATTTCAAGTTTCTCACATGGATAAACTGTAATACAAGATAAATGGCATACCTTATACTTCTCTTAGAGCCTCGTTTGATAGTAGATGGAGCAAGGTTTGCTAGATGTTGCAACCCTAGATCTTCTCCTAATCTTCTCAACGACTGATGAACCATGCACTCAACCACAATATCAAAAATAAGACAAGTTTATATGATCAAAATCACAATATATATAGGAAAAGACGGACGCTTCCCCTTACATACCCCTCGAAAAAAAAAACCAAATTGTATTCAGTGATGAATGCAATCAGGTTAGGGCTAAGATTTTTTGAAAATGCGGAAGAAGAGATAGGGAGAAGGAACAAAGAGAGAGAGAGAGAGAGAGAGAGAGAGAGAGAGAGAGAGAGAGGAGCAGACGTGAGAGAAAGATAAAAAAAAAAAGAGTGATCGGTCTATTTTAATTTGAAACTATTGCAGTGACAACTACTCCTTGGGAAGAGCCTATAAGTCGTTAATCGCTACAAAATGCTACATTTCTTGTAGTGAATTGAGTGATTATGTATTGGTTTTGTTAATAGTAGTAAAATAGTTTTAATAGTGTTTTATGTGATTTTGAAAAATGAGAGGAAAAAAGTTGAATAAAGAAGTTATAAAGTTAAAAAGGTTATAATATTATTTTTAATTTGAAAATGTTGAATTATTTGTTGAATGTTATATGGAAGTTTAGAAAAATTATAATGATCACATAATGATTAGCTCAATCAAATTTCGATGGTTTAGGCATTTGAATAATGGTATTTAGATTCCAAAGAAAATGTTTGATTCATAATTTGTTTGACCTTAAAAATGGATATAATTTTATCCCATTTTAAAATTATTTTTATATTAAAAAAGAGTTAATATGTTTAATCACATAGATTTTTTAATTTCAATTGGGTTGATTAGTTGACCAACTAACGCGGCTTTTGAAAATTCTAAGCATTCGCACATGCAATGCAAACAAAAAAAAAACCAAAAAAAATTCAAACCACCTATCTAGGCTCTTACGTTTTGCCATCAACGACTGCTTAAAAGGAAACCATATACCTGGGATATATTAGCTATCTCAAAAGGCACAAACAAGAGACAACTGATCAAGGCTTTCGCAAGTGATCAAGACAAGAAAAATGAAAAGAGATGCAGCATGTCGCTCACATGTTCGTGGTTTGACCTAGATCCCATTAAAGAAGGAGGTAAGGGAAGACCGAAAGCATTTGTTAAAGGATTGGAAAAACTGAGTGAATGAATGGTGAAAATTTATTATTTCTCTCAACTGTGGATTACAACATATATACCCCAAAAGAAGTATGCCAAAACCTATTGTAAAATAAAAGAATTAAGAAATAATACTAGTATGCCAGCTAGGTATACATTTCTATACAAATAAAGACAAAAGCAAATCAATTGATCAGTTGAGTACATCAGTAGTGTAGTGCCAGAATGAAACAACCATGTAGTGTAACTCGTTGCTCTGTTACTTGGGCAGGGAAGAAGTCTTATTCTACTATGTTGTAGTAGATAATTTAGTGTCATTCTCTCATTGCTCTTGCATTTCTTGATACAAAATTATATATGTTCAAGATGCCTATCTTGTACAATACAAAACTTAATGCAGGAGCTGAAAATGCCTTGGTAAATATACCTGCCAATTGAAATTTTGATCCCACATGGATTGGTGTGCTGATTCCATCCAATACCTTCATGAAAAATGTGATTTTTGGTAAGGTGGATGGCCGATTGACTATCACAGAAAAGAAGTATTGGCTAATCGTGACTTGTGTTAAAATCTTTAAGCAATGCATTTAGCCACACTATTTCACAACTAGTATGTACAAGAGCTTGGTATTTTGCCTCTGCTGAAGACCAAGACACAGTTAATTACTTTTTTGACTTCGAACTAATTAAAGAATCTCCAAGAAATATGCAAAATCCCGTGGTTGATCTCCTTGTATCGGGACATGCGGCCCAATCCAAGTCACTATAAGCTTTCAAATGCAAGGATGACTCGGAGGAAAAGAAGATACCTTGTCCAATAGACTATTTTAGATACCTGAGCGCCCTATGAGCTGAGTGCAAATATTCTTGGCTTGCTTTGTCCATAAATTGACTAAGGACACTAACTGAGTAGGTTATGTTGGGCTTTGTGAACATCAAATAATTTGCCTACCAATAAGTCTCCTATAGCCAGTTATTTCGGATTGAGGGTCTTTGGAAGAGTGTGACAGCTTGTGGGTTGGTTCTATGGGAGTGCTGGCAGATTTGCATTCCAACAATTCAGCATCTTTAAGAATTTTCATAGGCCATATTTGTTTTCAAAGATAAGATGAGATGAAATAAAAGTTAAAAAAAGAATAAAATATTGTTGTAATATATTTTTTCAATATTAGTTTTGTTTTGAGATTTGAAAAAGTAGTTTTGAAATTTGAAAAAATTGAATTTTTTATTATATTTTGTATAAGGATTTAAAGAAGTGTAATGATGAGTTTGGGAAGAGTTTGAAATTTTTGGTTTGGTCTCCCAAAGCAAACTAGACCATAGTGCATTTCCTCTCAAAAATATGAATACCAGTTGATGATCTCGCTACTTTCAACTCAAAAAATATTTGAGAGTTCCTAAGTCTCTAATTTTGAATTGAGTGTGCAAATAGACTTTGAGATTTTCTATAGCTGCTGGACTATCACTTTCCACAATGATGTTGTTAACATAAACAAGAAGAGCCATAAAACCATTTTTATCAATTCTTCTGAATAGGGAGCAATCTAATTTTGATTTCCAAAACCCAATGTTTAGGAGAGAAGAAATAGATTAGAGTTTCATTGTCTTGAGACTTGTTTTAAGCCATAAAGAGATTTGTGCAATTTGCAGACAAGTTTACTTCCTTTGGCTTGAGACTCCCCTTTGACCTGAAATCTCGAAGGAAGGTCTATGTAAATTTCTTCGAAAAGATCTCCATAAAGAAAAGCATTATCAACATTCAACTAGTCCAAGTGCCAATTGAGTATGGATATCAAGGCTAAAAATAATTTGACAGTAGTGGGCTTTGTGACCGGGCTGAAGGTTTATCGGTAGCCAAATCCTTCTCTTTGAGTGCAACCTTTAGCTACTAAGCGAGCCTTATTCATATCAATAAACCTATTTGATTTAAGTTTATTCTTGGAAACATATTTACATGCTTTTCTTACCAGGAGGTAGAGAAGTGATGGACCAAGTGTCATTGGCTTCAAGAGAATTAAGCTTAGATTGCATGGTAGCACGCCAATGAGGAGAATTTACAACCTTTTTATAAGTGTTGGGCTTGTGTGTGAGTGAAAGAGACAAAGCATATGACTTATGAAATGGAGACAATCTAGTATAAGTGAGGTGATGAGAAAGAGGGTGAGATGTTGATGTCATATGCAGAGGAGTGCCAATTGATGGTGCGACAAGTGCACAATGACAATCATCCAAGTATGAGGGAATGCGCCTAGTTGTCTTGGACCTTCTAAGGTTAGGTTGTGGTGGAGGTATAGCAAGAGAGGGCAAGTCAATGTTAGTTTCTTCATTTGCATCTAGTGCAGGTGTGCTTCTGGAGAAGAATTGGAATTTGGTTCAAGAGTGGAAGAAGTAAGGATAGTAGAGATGGAAGTGCTTTAAGTGAAGGTGGAAGTCAAATCAGTGAGAGTATGAATGAGATAGGAGTGGAAGGATTCGAGGTGCATGTAGGAGTGATATTAAGGGCAAAATGTGATATGTAAGGGTCAGAAAAGATAGGAACAATTGGAGATGAGTCTGATTGGGTGTTTGAATTCTGAAATGAAAAAACAGATTCCACAAAAGTAACATCCCTAGAGATGAGGGTACTTTGTGTGTTTAAATAAAAGACTTTATACCCTTTAGTTCTTGAGGGACAGCCTAAAAATATGTATTTTTGTGCCTTGGAGTCGAATTTCAAATTTTTATGCTTAAGTGTGGAGACATAACACAAACATCCAAATATCCTTAAGTGTGAATATGTCAAAAAAGAGGAGAAAAGGATCTCATATGATGACTTGTAGAGTCGGAGTTGGTATTCTATTGATTAAATATGCAACTATTAAGATAGCATCCGCCCAAAATTTTATTGGAAGAGAGGCATGAAAAAGAAGTGATCAAGCCACATTGAGCAAGTATTGATGCATGCGTTCTACCACTACATTTTGTTGTAGTGTATAGACACAAGTCTTTTGGTGGATGAGACTTTGTTCAAGCGGACAAGTATAGTGTTCGAGCTATTAGTATTGTGCATCAGACTTTATTCAAAAGAAATTATCATAGAATGTGTTTGGAGGAAAAATTGGCACCAAATCCATGTACTATGTATCCATTCAAATGAAATGTTAATCCATTCGAATGGGTTTTTGGCATATAGATTCCTTTCTAAAAAAAAAAAAAGAAAAAAAAATTGATTTAACTAAAGGAATATGCTGGAAAATATTCTTTATTTGGCATTCGAATGAACAAACTGGTCGTTCAAATGGTCAAAACTTGAATTAAAATGTGACACCCCCAAATTCTCCCTAAAATAAATACGGGAATCGAGACGTCGGATGCTGACAATATGGGTCACGCACCCCCAACATCAAGTGCTAAGTGTATGAACACGTGACATGCATAAATAAAAATAGTGGATATTTGAGGTCATTATTTAAATTCCAGAATTATTTTACAAACTAATATAACATAAATTCTCCAACAGAAAATTTAATACAGTCATCTGAAATACAAATTTAACAAATAAAAATTTATAAAAATGGGAAAATACTTCCTGATATAACAACTTATAAATAAATGTACCAATAATGAAGCCGCTTCCTCAGACTTAGCCTTTTCGACATCTGCATCTAAAATCTACGACGCCTAACATGGCATCGCAGGTAAGTATAACCCAAACAAACCACAAAATATAAAATATACTCATGCACAACAACAATCTCACACATGAACAGGACATTGTATGCATGAATCTTAAAATCATATTTCTCAAAATAAATAAAATAACCACACACGCCAAAATCTCAATTTAGCCCAAATTAAAACTCCAATAAAATCATCCATAATTTTTTCCAAAAAATGATGTCCGTAAATTCATTAAAGTCACAACCATTTTCCCAGAAAATGTCCACGTAAAACCAATAACTAAAACCCGCCACTTTTCCAAAAAATGGCCTAAACATCCATTTTATTTACCGTATGCACCATGATCTCCCTTAAGGACCATCCGCATACCCTAGTTTTTATCATCACACCGAAGGTAACGACCACACATGTGACCTCAGGACGGGCGATGCCTAGCTAACCGCATCGAGCACGTACCATGACCAGGCATCCCCTAACTCCCACCAGCAGAGGAGCCACGGAGTCGGCACGAGAGCATTACCATCCCGTCCGATCCCGACGTTGCCCGGCGATGACATAGGGGACGTCACTCAGTATATTTCACTCCCGAGTGACCAAAGGAGCTCTACTGGGATAATGCCCCATCCCGACTTGGGCTCGTGATACACACACACCCGAAAATCATAAATACATGAAAACCCACTTTCTATTTCCAACACATGAATATGCGTGTAAATACACAATGCTGATAACCATGCACCAAATAACCAACAACTAATAAATTCCAATAATAACCAAATACAATATTTTTTGATGCCAAAAATATATTTAAATTTTAAAGTTTATTTGGAAAATACTTATAGCGGTTAAAAACGTACATCCTTGAGCAAACGTCAATCCGCAGCATTCATAACAGTCACTTGTATGTTAGGCTAGAGTGCTCGGTTTGACACCAAAATTTAGGGAGATACTCTTTAGAAGGTAGGGAATCTCATGGAGGTGGTGGTGTGGCGGCACAACCGCTGAAAGGTGGCGAATCGAGCTCCAAAAGGGTGGAAACCCATTTTCGGGTTTGGGGTCGTATAGGGGAGGTGGGGCCACGGTTGGAGAAACTAGGCTAGTGGGTTGGTCAGCTGAGACAGGGGAGTATTTTGGTGGCGGTGGTGAGGCCTACGGTGGCCGGACGGCGGCGTGGTGAAGATGGATCCATTTAAGGACCCATTTCGGGTGGAGAAGTAAACGGCAGAGCTGAGTGGTTTTAGGTGGTGGGTTAGGTTCGCCGGAGTGAGAAGAAGTTGCTGGTAGTTCGCCGGCACTATAGGTGGCTAGCGGTGGCCAAAAAACACAAGAGAAACCAAAATAACCCATTTCAGGTTTAAGCCTCACGCGCCGGCTAGGGGCCGTCGTGAGGTGCACCACCGGTGCAGGGGAGGTCGCCGGAGGGTGGGGGGTTCAGGTAGAGGGGCGGTCTCGCTGGCCTATGGCGCACGGCGGGGTCTGGGGGGAAAGCAAGGGAAGAAGGAAGAAAAAAGAAAAGAAAAAGAAAAAAAGGAAAAAGAAAGAAAAAGAAGTCCAACTAGGAAAACATAATAAATTAAATAAAAGCCGTCTGATAATACTACAATTTAATATAAATAAAATAAAATATTTAAAAGTCAGCAATAAATTAAACCCAAGTGCAATTTAATTATAAAACGATAATTAATATAACAAAAGTACATCAAATAAACTTACATAATAAAATAAAGGAATTCAATTTCAATTATTAAAATAATTATCTCACATGTAAATTAATATGAAAAATAACGTAACTCAATATTAACTAATTAATAGCTCAAACAATTATTTTAAACAAATAAAATACAACCGATAATATTATTATAATAAATTAAAATAATCAATAACAAGAATAAAATAATATGTGAAAATATATATAAATCTGGGATCTCACATAAAAGGTGCTAAATTTAGGTTCCATTTTGTAATTTCGTGTTTGAATGGGTACATAACTCAAGGTGTGTATTTTTTTTTAATGCAAATATTAGATTTCAATTTCAAGAATTGATTTTTTTATATGCTTTCTAACTCTTCTAATTGTTCATGTATAGGTTTTACAAATTTGGTTGTAGTGGATTGTAAATCATTGAGGTAATATAATATACTTTAATGGCATGTTTGGGTTTAATGGATCAAGAGTTTGTATTTTTGTGAATATGTATTAATATGTATTTGGTTAGAAAATTTTATTTGAGATCTGTGTTTGGTGGAGAATTTATATTTTTGTGAATATGCATATATCATGTGTTTGGTTAGGAAATTTTGTTTAAAATATATGTGTTTGACTGAGAATGTGTATTTTTGTGGATATAGTATATATTATGTGTTACTAATTCTAGGAAATTTTATTTGAAATGTATATCTATTTGATTGAGAATTTGTATTTTTATGAATATGTATATATCATGTGTTACTAATATTAGGAAATTTTATTTGAAATATATATGTATTTGTTTGAGAATTTTTTATTTTTGTGAACACGTATATATTGCATGTTACTAATATTAGGAAATTTTCTATCAAAAAAAAAAATATATTAGGAGATTTCAGTTAAAATATATATTTGTTTGATTGAGAATCTGTATTTTTGTGAATTTGTATGTGAAACCCAGGTTTTATGTACCTTATGTATTGTTGTTATTATTATTATTATTATTATTATTATTGTTATTTGTTGCTTTATTTTATTTTATTATTGTTGGTGGTTTGTCTTATTTATTATTTTTTTAGGTTATATTATGTTATTTATATTTGTTATTGGCTATTTGTAGCATTCATAATTTTAGTGTTTTTAGTTATTTTGTTTAACTATTATTATTGATTCTTTCATTTCAAATTGTTATTATTATTATTTTATTATTTTATTCTATTTCATATTATGGTATTTGACTTGATTTATTGAATCTTTTTATTCTACTCTATTCTTGAGTTTAAACTTTATGTGTAGTGCATTTTTTTATATTATTATTTTGTTAGTTTACTTTACTTTATTATATTATATTAATTGTTCTTTAGTTTATTCTTATCAAGTAGTAATTTAGATTTTTATTATCTATTTTTTTACGGCCAAGTAGTGAGTGTATTTTATTGTGCCTTTTTGACATTTATTTTATTTATTTTATTTTGGAATGAGGCTGTAATTGCTTTTCTTGTGGATGCTTTAATATCATTTGGGCTTGTGTTGTGTGTATTTTAAGTGTTTTGGGCCGAGTGAGGTATTTGAGTGGGCCCAACCCGTGTACTAAAGACCCAGCCCAGCCCCATAAGCCTTAAACTCACTGTTTTGGCTCTTGAAAGGTGAAAACCATCTCTCTTTTTATCTCCTTATTGCAGTGCCGCACCCCCTACTCTCTTCTTCTCCCATTTTCTTTCTTCTCTTCTTCTTCCCCATGCGGAAGCTTGCATCCACCACCCACCTCAGCCACCTGCATCGTAGCCCATGCTGCTCATCGCCTTAGTTTTTGTTGCGCAGCATCGTTGCCATCATTGGGAACAGTTGAGTCCCACCGCATGCCATCGTTGGGAATGTCATGTCACCCTTTTGCCTCATCCACTTCTTCACCTCGAAGGTCTCTTTCTCTCTCTCTTTGGTTTGCTTTCTCTTTCTTGCTATGAGGTCTTAAACCAACGGATTTGGCAATAGAATCGATTGACCCTGCCTCCATCATTGCACCCGAGCATAACCTGCTTCCCCTGCCCTGTCATGACTTCTCTTTCTTTGACTCTGTCACCATCACTCTTTGTTTTTTTGTTCCAAGACCTTGTGATCATCATCCTTCATTAATGGCTGCACTTGTAAGACCTCACTCATCTCCCTATCGGCTTCTCTATCTCACCCATGACGGCGGTGCTCAATGATCGAAGCTAAGTTGCCAGCCCATCCGTGGGTTGAGCCCAAGCCGTTGATGTCCCACCTATCTGTCCCCCTGCCCTGCACTTGAGTTGTCACTTCCATGTCACTTTGTCACCAGCTTTAGTGACACCTCTGTGAGAGATCTGTGACTTTGGTTTAGTTATTATTTTTTATTGCTTATTTCACGTTAAATTCCCTAGCGTGAGTTTCCATTTGCAACGTGGTGACGCGCACACTTGACGTTACACGGGATTGTAAATTGGCGCTTGCGCGGTCTACCGCATTATAAGTAATTTTCCGACCCAAGTCTAGGGTTAAAAAAATAATATTTATGTACTAATATTTTCTATTGCCTGGTTGATTGAACTGTAAGTTGGGCCTAGTCTAGTGTTGGGATATAATTTAAATTTGGATAATTGGGCTTAAGGCCGGTACTGGAGAATGAGAACACACATGTAGTTGATTGGTTATGAGACCTTATTTGTGAAACATTGTTTGAAAAACCTTATTTTAGAAATTGTTGGCGAAGCTATGGTTGTGGAATTATGTGTGCTTGCTGTGGTATGGTGTTTCCCTCTTGAGTGATCCATCATGTCATCCAATACCTATCTGTCATGCATATACATTTATTTAACTGCCATAATTACTTATGTGTGATGTAATGCCATGCTTTGTATCGAAGGATTGGACTATACATGTTGGTTTGATATGTGTTGGTTTAATTGCTTTAATTACTTAATTGCGTTGTAATGCCATATTGTATACTTGGGGTTAAAGTGACTTGTGTTGGTTATGGTATGCGAATGCGTGTATCACGTCCCCAAGCCGAGCTTGGGTGATGTGCGAGGGTCATGTTATCCCTTGGGTTATTGCCAAGCGACAACGAGATCGGATGAGACAACAACACTCTTGTGTCAACTCTGTGGCCCCTCACTAGTAGGGGTTAGAGAATGCCTGGTTGTGGTACACATCGCATACAGATTTGGGCCTCGCTCGCTACTAAATCATATGCATGGTGGTTATTTGTGATGTGACAAAGGGAGCCTGAGTATACAGATGGTCCTCAAGGTATATCATAGTACATGCATAAATAAAATGATTGTATGAATGTATGTGGTTCACGACCCCAAGTCGAGATGGGGCATTATATCGGTGCAGCTCTTCTTGTCACTCGGGAGTGAAATAAACTAATGTGACATCTCCTGGGCTATCGCTGGGCAACAATTGGGTGAGTCAAGATGATAACGTGCTTGACCTAACTCGTGGTCCTTCTGCTAGCCATGGTACGTGCTAAGCGTAAAGTTGGACATCGCTCATTACTAATTTACATGCATGATCGTTACTCGTGATGTGACAAAGGGAGTCAGGATGTACAAATGGTCCTGAGAGAAGATTTTGGTGTGCACTTATTGATTGGTATGGATTATGGGTTGAAAACGAGGTTTTTGGTCATGTGTAAGTAAATATGTCATTTTTAGGGAAAATTGGTATAATTATTCTTGCATGTTTTATTGTGGGTTAGTGAATGTGTTAGTTACATGAATGTATTTTTAGACTTTTGGATGTTGTGTGGTTGCTTACTTGCTGAAATTTCATGATCTCATGTGGTGTTTCTACTTGTTATCCCATTTCTTGGAGTCGTAGATTTTGTTCCAGAGGTCGAGTTGAGCTTCTGCCGAGGAGTGATTGACTGGAGATCGACCTCTTCCTATTTTCAATCATGGTTCTACTTTATTTTTTTGTTGTATTTCAGTAGATGATTGTATAACTCTTTTAGAGGATATTAATTTGGGTTGTAAGGTTTTAAATTTTCTAGTAAACCCTTTTATATTTTTGCTGTGATATTCTTATGTTGCACACTTGGCATGTTTGCACATACTTACACTTGGCGATGGGCTGTGTGATCCATATGATTATTATCCGAGTGTCACGACTTCTACTTGTCCATGTGTGCGAATCATGGGCACCACATTGTATATATCATGTGTTACTAAGATTAGGAATTTTTTTTTTAAATGTATATGTATTTGATTGAGAATTTGTATTTTAGTATAGGAAAAAGTGTCTTTCCTAGTCGGGCTAGATCAAGCAACGGATTTAGAGGCTAGACTAGAAGAAAACATGCAAAAGAAGTTGGAGATTTAATCCGAAAAAATGTTTAAACAATGGTAGTCAATGTTTCAAAATTCTATACCACCACCACAATCTTAGAACTTATTTTTCTTTAATTATTTTTTTATTAATCTAATCTAGAACATTTGAACAATTATGATGCTTAAATTATATTGGTCTAATATTAGTATTATATTTTAGTTAAATTCGATATTGTATGATGAGAGCCATTTGAATGGAAAATACCCAGTTCGAACGATAAATTACAATTTGTAAATCTACAATAGCTTTTGCCCTTTCATTCGAACAAAAAAAGAATAATTTGAACAACTTGTAAGAAATCCAGCCTGTTCAACTGGACAGAGTTTTTGAACTAACTAGGTCTATTCGAACAACTAAATTTTTGTTTGGATAAAATTAATATGAAAAATTTATCTGTTTGAACATACATAATCTGTTTGAACACTCTATCCATTCGACCAGGATCAAATATATTCAGTCGTTCGGATCAAATTTCTATACTATTCAAACGTTACGCGTTTGTTCGAATATAATTATTTCTATTCGATCAATTTTTTGGAACGAAAGTTATTCATCTTCAAAAAAAGCTCGTTCGAATGCCTTCGATTGGTTATGCCAATGATTGTCAAGCATTCGTCATAAGCGAGAAGTAATACATAAATCAATATAGGTTTCCTTTACTATATATCGGTAGGGTAATGCTAGGGACATCATTTAAATATCTCGTTTTTAGATCCTATTTGATGTGGAGGATGCACGTTGGCTTCCTTAGGTGTGCTGAATTCTGAACTTCTTATCAAAAGCAAAATTGTAGCCCTTTTCGATAGCTTTTCAACCCATTAAGAATCATATCCATCCAATATGAGTAGGAAGTTATGGTTAAAATACTAAAGTATGTCCACGATGTCCCTAGTGCATTTTAAATTTAAATTTCTTGTAGATTCTTTTGTTGATTTTTTTTTTGTTTTTTGTTTTCTTTTTATTTTTTCTTAGAAAATTTTCTTTCTAAAACCCTCCTTCCATATCTATAGGTCACCTAATCCATTCAAAATCAATTCTCTTTTCAAATTTTAAATGAAAAGATATTCCCTATATCTATTGCTGAAAATTCAGAATTATTGACTTCCTGACTTTTATTTGGATTTAGATCAACCTAATGATGTATTTTGGAGTTAAACCATCCATGAAACTTTTAAATTTCTTTCTTAAATTTCGAAGACATCTAACCTTCCTTTATTCTGAATTCTAAAACTGCACATATAGGCTAAAACCCAAAATAGAATCTGAACTGCAATAAACTTTTAATAAACTTTTAGACAAATTCGAATTTCTTTGTGTCTTATAAGTTTCAAACTTCAAAATAGGAGAATTGGATTTCGAATTCTTCATAAAAATTTTAGACCTATCTCTTAGCTTGCCAGAAAGCCCAAGGGCACTTGAAACCGATGTCCGTAGCTCCAATTTGAACCCAACAATCAAACAGTGTTCTGTTTTGATTCGACGAGCCCAATTAGAATTTGTTTTTTAGGTCTAATCCGAATTGGGTCTCTTCACATCTACCCAATCTCAACATATTAACTAATTAAACACCTGCAAAATACTAAGAATTCTGAATTCCCAAGAATTAAATAAATTAAAATTAAAAAGGCATAAAAACATTCTTGGCAAAAATACCAAGAATGATGTAAAGCACTTGAAGTTTGAATAATTGAACATAAAAAACATGTGAATTAAGTTCCCAATCACACATGTTCTTTTAAGAAGGAAAAAATAAATAAAAAAGAAATCCTGCGAAACATTAGATCGGAATGTGAGGAAGTACGATTCCTGATCTTATAACAGAGCTGCCACTTTCTTAGATGCTTCCAAGCTTGTTGGTGTGGAGCATAATATATTATTTCCTTTCTAAATTAAAATATGGGTGTTATATATATATATATATATATATATATATATATATATTTTAATTGTTGAACTCTTTACTGACTTTTGAGGACAATGTGCTGTCTTTATTAATACGACTTCGCCTAGTGAAATTCTTGAGGTATGTGGCAGCTGCAACTTTTTTACCCTGATTTTCACCTGATCCTATATATAGATTTAAAAAACAAGCAGGTAAATTATGTCAAACCAACAGTACATGATCAGCTGAGTAAATGATCTTTATGAGCAAGTGAAGTATAAACAAAAAGATGATTTCTTTTTATAAAAAGTTGTGGGATATTGATTTTAAAATTATAGTTTAATTCAAAAATTAAAGTGGATGGAAAGAAATAGATGATCAAATGATTATAAGTTTGTATTACATTATTAACACGCTTGCTCCAAATCTTTGTTTTAATATTATGTAAAATTATTACAATTATTAATTAAATTAATAGAATGAAATAAATTAGCAATTCTATATACCCAAATACTAGCAATTCTGAATTGATATGTATATATGTATATGTATATATGTATTTTATGACTTTTATACATTTCTTTAACATATTATTTATCTTTTAATCTTAATCCGTCAATGTTAAAAAAAAATTTAGATGAATCGAAAAATAATAATATTTTATTAAAGAGTTGGTGTATGTGTGTGTGCATGTGCATGTGCATGTGCATGTTCCTGTATTTATGTAAAATAAAATTAGAAAAGTCTTGAACTTGATTCCAAAGTACTACTAAGTCATAGATCGTAATGATCTGCTCTATCAATAGCTTATAATAAAATCATTCTAAATTAGAAATTTCCGTTCAAATAGAAAATTTCATAATTCATATATTATTTTTGCTGTGTTAAATTCTTAGCAAAATTATGTCTCCATATATACTATCAAATAATCTCCTACAAACTCATATTTGATCGTTTTGACATGTAATCAAATTTTTAACAAGCTAGCAAGACGAAAAGCTAGCGCGTTCATTATTAGACTCCATTTTAGTTTATAACTTAACAGCTTATTTCATATTCATTTTTATAATGTTGAAAAAAGAAAACAAGTTATTCTTCATTCTAGCGACTTTTCATTCAGTAGTTAACTTTTTTGAAGCCAGTTAAAATAAGAACATGATATCAATAAGTATCTAAGTAATACTACTGAAAGGGCTCAAAGGCATCTCGTGTAAAAGTTCCATGATGCAACTCATGATAAGATTTTACGAGATAACTGGAAGGGCTTTGATACTACCGTTAGGGCTCGTGAGTGTTATCATGGACCTTGCTAATGAATGGTCCGATGGGCCACTACATCCATGGCCCAAACCCCATCAGCCTGATAGGGCTCATGCCAGATCAAAAACCGCCTTATGAGCACCCGCCCACTTATTCTAGAATAGTTGGAATACTCTCTCATTTGTTTTTGTAAGTGAGCACATTTCAATTCAGACTCATCCTTATATTTTTTAATTTTTTTATATATAATACAGATCTCAATATAATTTTTTTAAATCTTAATATAGTTTTTTCAATTCTTAAAACAACTTTTAAAAGGTTAAAATAATAATAATATTAAAAAAATAAATTAATCTCAATTCTTCTCATTTTATCTTCGAATTCAAACGGAACGATTCATTCAAAGTGAGTTGAGAGTCCGATTATCTCAGGATTCAAATTTCAAATAGTGGATGGGATTGAGTGATATTAAAAGAATCAGGTATGTTAAACGTCTCATCTGATCATTTAGCTCTAAAAATACTCTTAATATTCTAACTTATACGGTCGGAGGTGTTCAATCGAACCCCCAATCTGCTTTATACTCTTTGGTTGTAGTTGGTCGATAGTGCGTAACTGTCAATCATGTCCATTACAATTAAATACGTCCTATTGTACAGCATTAAATAATTATCGTGGTTAGTTCTTATAATATGAACATAATTGAAGTCAAACTTGTACAGAAGTACTGGATTTTAAAATGGAAAGAATTGCGTCGTGCATGTATATGGTCTTTTTAGTTCTTTTAATTACACATTTAATTTTATTTACATAAACCAGGACTTACTAGGCTATAAATAATTAAAGCAGGAATGTCACTAAATTATATATAGATAATACGTATAAATCTGATTATTATAATTATGTTTTGCTTATATATTGGTTGTTAATATAATATCCAGTACTGATGTTTGCGAATTCTCCCAATCAATCTGCAACGGTGCATCCCGAGAGACAGCCTCGAGAAATCCAGTAGGGAATATATACATCCGATGGTTAAGTTACAAAAAAGCCTAGTTCTCGACTAAATTTATATATATACAACATATCTAAGGGTGCATTCTAGTAGGGGTGTTCATCCGGGTTCCAAATTTAGGAATCCGGAATCCGGATTCAAAATTTCTTAAATATTTTAAAAAAAAATAATTAAAAATACTAACAAATAAATAAAATTTTAAACCGAGCCGGGTACAACCCGGCCCGGATGAACAGACCTACATTCTTGTACTTGATGATTGAGATACTTTGCATGATGTCATTACAAGAAAACTACTTATTTAGTGCATTTTTATTAGTTGTAAACAATTGATTTTAGTCGCTAATAGTATATTTTAATCGCTAATAATCCTTTTAGTCACTAATGTTAGGTCATTATTAGCTATTTTTCTTATTGTATGTGATTCTATTACATCGAGTGTACGACCCTGTTCCTTTCAACGAGAGTATTGTCTCATTAGGAGTTATCTTAATTATCAGCATAGATCACAATCTTAGATAGACTTCGTAGGTTAAAATTCCTTACTGATCAATACGACGGTCCCCTTCATGAGAAATTTGTCTCTGGTCCTAACAATAAGTTTTATTTAACTAGTGTCTTGTTTGATTACATAGATGCAATGTGATGAGATGGAAAATATGTAAATAATAATGAGATAATTTATCAATATTAATGAAATAATTTGATTTAAGATTTTTATATGGTCTTGGAAAAGAGAAGAGAGAAAAAATTAAATAAAAAATTATAAAGTTAAAAAGGGTTAGAATATTGTTTTATAATATAATATTTTTATAATTTAGAAATTGCGTTTTGTGTTTTGTATTTTGTATTGATAAAATTTAAAAAAGTTATAATGTCAGATAATGATTAGATAAAAAGATTAAAAATTAAAAACTCAAAATTAAAAACTATTTATTTTTTAATGATATTTGGATATTGAAATAAAATAGTTTGAAGTGTTTATAAAACCAAATTAGGCATTAGACTCTGCGAACCAAACGGTGCACTAGCAAACGCTTAGCTTGGAATAGATTGGAAAATTATTTTTATTTTAAAAATTATTTAACGCGTTAATCAAGAGTATTTATTAATTTTACTTTATAAAATCTACTGGTCACTCCCGCACCTCTCAACTTAATTTTAAATTGGAATAAAAGAAAACAAAAACAAAAACAACATAAAGAATTCAAATTACCACCTGTCTAAGCTCTTATATATGTTCTGTCGTCAACGACTGCTAGAAAGTAAACCATCGAGCTGGGATTAGCTATCTCTAAAGGCACAACAGGAGACAACTGATCAAAGCATTTGCAAGAGATCAAGACAAGAAAAATGAAAAGAGATTCAGCATATCGCTCACTGCATGGTCGTGGTTCGGCCTCAGATCCCGTTATTAAAGGATCAGGAGGTAAGGGAATTAGACCAAAAGCATTACTAGTACTAGAGAGAGATCCCTTAAAAGAATTTGCCTTGATTATTCTCTGTTTTATTTCTGTCTTATCTTGGAAGAGATAAACGAAGAGGGTCCTGCAACATTATATATAGTACTGCATTTAATCTTTGTTATTAATTGGTCTGCAGGGTCCAAAAGGATTCGCTTCAGGATCAGACTGAAAATGATACTTGTATCAGCAATGACGAAACAACTGGACATGAAAGAGATGAGTTCGAACAGATCACAGACGATCTTGAAACGGAAAACATATGGGTACGTACGGATGATCTGCATGGCGTAAACTGACAGCATATCGTCCGGGTTTAAGGTACTATTTACTTTCAGACCGTAAGACAATTATTGGCAAATTAAACTACTTGTCGTAATTTGAAATTAACACATGAAACTAGTCCATTAATACAAGATGATCAAGACAGTACTTGGTTTCACGGCCGGTTCAATAAATTATGGGGCTAAAGTTAAAATTTTGATTGAGGCATTTTTTTTAAAAAAAAAAAAATTCAATTTTAATTTTATATTAGATTTTTATTTAAAAAATAATTCTTATTATTTGCTAAGTAAATTAATACTTAAGATTTTATACTAAAATTTCAACTTGTATTTTTAATTAATAATGATATATATAATATATATTTGATACTTTCTTATTAAGTTAATTAATATTGTTTAATTGATTTTTTTTTGCTTTTTTTAAAAAAAATTTACTATAGACTTTTTATGGGAGACATTCTTCCATAAGGAAACCTTAGAGTACAATTACCTAACTAGCCTAATAGAAGAGCCTGCACTGCCTAGATTGAGGAATAGTGGTCACTGAATTCTGGTTAAATGCAGATTGAGAACTACTTATGATCCTAATAGCACAACAGCAATAAATATTTTTGGCGATTCCTACTTCTGTAAAGTTATAGTCAGCATCTGGAAGCCTAATGTTTTATGAAAAGTTTTTTGACAAATTAAATTATGTTATAACAAGTTGTCTCATACATGACTGAGTACTAAGATATAATTTAAATTATTAAAATTACCTCTTCCTCGTAAATAATGACACTACAATAATTGTAATTAGGTTGAGGATAACATGGTAGTAGTGGTCTAGAGTCCCTTGTGTAACACCTAGGCCAATACGAAACTCTGCGCTGGATTATTTGTTTTCTCAGGGAAGAAAAGCCCATTTAGATTTGAACGAGTAATTTTGGGAATAGGCTACCGGCCCAAAAATTGTTATGATGAAAAATAGATTTTATTGGACTGTATAATTAAATTCAATTCTGTTAATACGTCAAATATAGATTTTATGGGACTTGATAATTGGATTAAACTCAGTTAATATGATATGGATTCAGTGGATTTTATTTTTATTTGATATTTAGCCCGATAAATTTAATTATAAGGAGCGACATGGTCTAATTTAGGCTATGTTTGGGTATGGGAATAATTCAAATATTTTTAAAATATTTTTTTATTAATAATTATTTTTTATTATTTTTTACTATTATTCATTATTTTATTATTATTTTTTACTTATTTTTATTACTATTCATTTCTTTTTATTACTATTTAACATATTTTTTTATCTACTTTTTATTATTATTTTCAATACTTCTCATTATCCAAACGTAATCCAACAATTTGAGTCAAGATCTATTAGTAGTTGATATAATATCTTCGACCATAACATACGAACTAGCCACATTTTTTTTCCTTTTTTTGTGGGGACTCCTTTAATTTGTCACGTCCATTTTTAATAAGTTCATATACCACCAAGACTGGGTTCAAATATTTTAAAATGAGCCCAAAAAGCCCAGCCCATAAGAAGCCTAATCAACTCCCCGCTTATTTCTACAACCATCGGTTTCTCCGCCTGCATGCAAGTTGTAAGTTTCACCCCCTGTTCATTTCTTTTTCTAGGACCGCCATTCTCCATAGAGCACAATCCCAACCCACCTTATTTCACCTCCACAAACCACGACATCCTCCTCCTCATTACGCACTTTCTGCTCCACCTTAACGCGTCCCTTGTTCAACGTTGCAGCACAGTGTGAATCTGACCACCAAAGTGCCGGTTAGATAATTAGCCTATTGCACATCCACAAGAAGCCAACCCACGTCGCAGCTCCTCCCTCTGATAGCTTCCGTGCCCAGCCACCGAAAAACCTTGGACGCTAGCAGTCTGTTTTCTACCACCGAAGACAGAGGAACAAATTAAGCCACCGCGTGCTCATTCTCGGTACGTAAGCTGATCACGTCGTGCCACTCTTTTTGTCTCCGTCTCTTTTGTTGGCACGTTAACTCTATCGCTTGCACCTCACAGCTCGATCGCCACGCAACAGAAGCCGTCTGCATCCTAGTGCCGCTCCGATCCGCTGCCGCCATTTACTATATCTCTGGTGAGTCAGAGTCTATGTCGCATGGCTAGCTTGATCAGACTCTGATAAGTGATAAGTTTCCTTATTTTCCTTTTCCTTACAAACATCTTATCTTTTAGGCCAGGTTTAGATAGATGAGATCGAAATCCTAACAGGCGCAGTATAACCAAAGTGGTACCTTAGTCATCCAATTTTACATAAAACACCGTACCTCAAAAAATTTTAAATGTTTTAATTTTGTTGTCTAAATAGGTAAACTATGAACAATACTTGTTTTCACGTCATTTCCTTGGGTACTTTTTAAGTTTTTTTAAAATTGAACATATATCTTAAGTTGGGTTTGTTCATCATAATGGACTTGTTATTGAGTTGGAATTTTTACTAAGTCATGAATATTAAGTAAAAATGTATTTTTTTTAATGATCTTAGTTTAACTGAATAAGTATTTTAATTAGCTATGTATTTTATGTTTTACCAAAATAGAAAAAAAAAAACCATTTGGAGATTAAGGTGTTCGACTAAGAAATCAAGTGGATGTTGATTAATTAGGAAAGTGGCGATAATTGACGATATGTTATGAGAATTTTAGAATTTTAAGAAAAAAGGTTAATTAGCATTCAGATTTAAGTATTGAAATACATGTGTGATTAAAAATTTATGAAAGATAAGTTAATCAATTGATGTTGGTTTGTAAAAGTGAGCATATTATGTTTCGAAAATAAATCCATAGATGGTCTCAGTTATTTGTTCTTCCCTTCATTTCTTGAAGTTAATCATAAGAAAAGAGTCAAAACCCGTAACAAGAGTATTTAATTTATCAATAATCAAACAAACAACAAACGCTATTTCCTTCAACATTAACTAGATTGTTCATACTTCATTAAGATGTTCTAGTTCTTTTGCACAATGAAAGAAAACTCCAAAACTCAATTAGACGTATATATAAAAAAGCGAAAAATTCAATTTTAAGGGAGAAATTACTGAAATATAGAATGAATATAAACTATAAAGATATGTTCCTAATTGTCTCTGTTTGTATTTTTCTAGTTTATTTATATCAAATAATGGATCATGAGGAGTACGTATACCAAGCTGATCCCTACGTCGTGATCTGCAACGGCGGCCACTACGACAACTATGGCAGTGATGACAGCAGCGGTGTTGAGGGGCGCAGTTCTTGGGAACCTAACCCAGGTACCACATTCTCTCTAGTGTTTTACTGATCATGCTCTTTTTTTGATCAATAAGGAGTTTATGAGTTTATGATTTTGCATTACATTGTAAATAAGGAGTCTATGATTCTGGTGCTTGGACATATTGTTTAATTTATCAATCGAACGAATAATAATTACGTACCCACCTAAATATTGCCCTAAAAACTACTAAAACTGCTCGTGCTTCGTTAAACATTTCTATTGCATTTGCAATTTTGTATACACATTGATCCAGCATTCAAGCTTAATTAGACACCAGCCAACAGTGATAATTAATTGCCAATTGGTACGGTCGATATTCCCGGAATTAGTTAATTTGGATTTTGTTGTTAGCATGTTGTCCTCTGTACGTAACAAACTGTTTTATCATGTAGTATACAATTACTGGTAGACAGATTATACTTAATATACAAATATTTTTAAATCATGTTTACACAAGCTAGCTAGCTCCTTAATTAGTAGCATATATATTTTTTGAGTTCAAGTACATTAGAATCAAACCAATTCAGAATAAATTAATATTTATTAAATAGTTATGTAAATCTCTCTCAGATTGAAGCAACATGATCAGTTCTTCCCAAGCTTCCTTTGTCCCAATATTCTGAATGGACTCCATCTTTCTTCTATCTGCTGCAACTCTTTCCTTAGTCTTTTTATCTTTACTCCATCCTTCAACTATGTCTGATAACGGCCTCTTTAAAATCAAAATCCAAATTTTAACTAGCTTCATATCTCCGTTCTTTTCTTTGAAACAATGAAACCTATCTGGATCTGGAATAGAAGAGAAAGTTGGAGAATGATCATTACAATAATCGATCAGTAAAGTCTGCAGGAACACAACCAACAAATTAAACCATTCCTTATTTTCCAAATTCTTGTCCAATCTTTCCAAGGTAAAATTGTCATCCATTCTGTTATTACAGCAATTAGTAAATCTAGATCCTTGACTATCCATGTCACTCAAGTCACTATCCATTATACACTGTTGGAAATCCATGTCATCTACTTTATTGGTCTTCTGGCTCCTCCTTTCTTCTCAGATAAATATACAATTTCATTAATATCTCTCATCACAATAAGCCAAGGGAAATTGATATCTTTACTTAAAAAACTTATTTGAAATTCCCTTGTTATTCTTGATTATGCACATTTATGCTTAACAGAAATACTTAGCACCGATTAATAACCAACATAAAATATTAAATAAAATAAATACAATATTTGGTTACGAAAGAAAACCCTTTGAAGAACTCATCAACGGTAAAACTCTAAGGACAACCAAACCCAAGAAAGCTAATTTTAAAGATTGAGATATTACAAGTAGTAAAATTCTACGTTTACAAAACTTTTATAACTAGACACGTTTACTCAACAAGACACGCGACCTGCTTGTCTTCTACTGCAGTAGTTTGTCAAAACCTCTGACGATCTCCGATCTCTTATCTTTCCCCCTAAAACCTCCAGTGACCGATCACGAACACTATAGCTCCCCCTTGGAGTATGCTCGCACTCAATCCCTTCAAAATGAATATCTTGGAAAATTCTTTACTTAATAATTTTCTCTCACACGGTTACTTGAAGTTCTACTCAGATTTTCAAGCACTCAACAATGTATGTGAAAGTATGTTTTTTGGTGATCTCAAGTGTTCACCTAAACCTTAACCGAACCCCTTTATAGATAGACAATTTAGTGGTTGAGTTGGACTAAGACTCTGCTGACAGTTTATCAAGTCTTTCAATCTATCACACTGCTAACGACTTGTAAACGTGTCGGACTAAAACTCTACTGCTGGATGTCTCCGAGTTTAAACTAGTTTTGATCTCTTCATTTAATCCATGCATCTTATCTCTTCAACTGATCTTCAAACTCGAAACCTATCTAGGACTTGCAATCTCTTATCTTTTAATTTAAACAGTGTTCGATAAGAGTTACATTACAAAACAAAAACTTATCCTCATCGAATAAACACTTAGAGTTTTATTCAAATTATATTCATCCAATGTTCAAAATTAAAACCTATTCATCTAATCCTAACCAAACTTAAATTACATTTGCATTGTTAAATCTCATCCCTCCATTCCATTATGAACCACAAGGGAACCATAAAATCCAGTGGAGTACCAAAATGGTTTATTTATACACTACATGACTTTCACATAGATGTGTCTGTGAGAGTAATTAATCAAACCAATCTCTAATATTCATCCCAGAACAAAGCTAAATCCCAAAGTTTTCGATACCATCAACAATTAAAACATTAGAATATATAACCCAACTTCAATTTCAAACATTGTATACTACTAGCCAAATTTTAGTCTCTATTAAAAAACCATATGTCTGGCTTATCAAACATTGTATACTTTTATCACATAACAAAGGCTATGAACTATGGGAGGGTTGCCAAGCACTATTTATAACTTTTTATAAACGAAATTTTTAGGAAGACTAATGTTTGTTGGAAAGTTTTATTAACAAATTATTTTTTGAGAAAACAAATGATTTCCTATTGTTTGGTTTTGGCATGACAGTATTCCATTACTTTTTATTTTTTGTTGAGTATTCTAATTTTGTGATTCATTCTGCTCGATAGTTATTCATGCAGCAAATAATCACTACAAGAAAAATGGGCAGAAATAACCAATTTCATACAATCAAAATGATTGTTTTTACTAGAAATAATTTTTTATAACATTCTTTACTACTTTTTGCAACGAAATTTGATATCGCAAAATGTCTATTTTCTTGTAGTGAATGTACACCGTGAGTTTTTTTTCTTTTGTTTTATTCTTGACATATAAACTAAATTAAAGAAGTATTATATTCATCATCCATATTCCATATTTGGTAAGGATAAAAATAAAAAGAAAAAAAATCATATATATATGGTGTGTGGTGGTGTACTAAGATAATGACTAGAAATCTTCTTATGATAGATGCATTATTCGTCAACTTGAGTTTGCATTACATTGTAAATGCGGACTAGATTTATATTCTGGTGCTTGGACATGTTTAATTTATCAATCGAAAGAGTATAACCCACCTAAATATTGCCCTAAAAACTAATAATTAAACTGATCATGCTTCGTTAAAAATTTCTAGTGCGTGCATTTGCAATTTTGCATACACTAAATTCCAGCATTCTAGCTTTAGACACTAGATATTCATTAGGATGCTGTCCTTTGTAACAAGTTTCTCATGTACTCCCTTCGGCCATATCCTTAATTTCTTTCTATGTGGGTGTTTCTGTTTTACAGAATTAGTGATAGACAGATGATACTGCGTGTTATATAAATATTTTTAATCATGTACGTTTACACAAGCTAGCTTCTTAATTAGTAACATATACATTTTTTTGAGTTCAAATACATTAGAATCAAATGAATTTAAAATAGATTAAGATTTATTGTGAGATCCCAGATTGACGTGTATTTTTACACGTTATTTTATTCTCGGTGTTAATTATTTTAATGTATTTTAATAATATTATTAGTCGTAGTTTATTTATTTAAGATATTTATTTGAGCTATTAATTAGTTAATATTGAGTTACGTTGCTTTTCTTATTTATTTGAATGAGTTAATTATTTTAATGATTGTAATTTAATTCCTTTATTTTATTATGTGAATTTATTTGATCTGCTTTCGTTATATTAATTATTGCTTTATTTTTAATATTGCGCTTGTGTTTAATTTATTTCTATTGGTGGGTTTTAAATCTCTTATTTTATTGATATTGAAATTATAGTATTTAAAGTCAGCTTTTATTTAATTTGCTGTGTTTTTCTAGTTGGACTCATTTTTCCCTTCTTTTTCTTTTTTCTCCTTTTTCTTTCCTTTTTCTTTTCTTTTTCCTTTCTTTTTTTCCCTCATCTGTTTCGGTCCCAGCCTTAGCCCGCGTATCCCCTCCCCTGTTCCCTCTCCCCTTCGCCTGTCCCTTCTCCTTAGCCCCAGGACCGCCGCCGGCCACCCACCAGTGACACCGCCCAGCCCAACCTCATCCCCACACGCCGGCGAGTTCAACGGCACCGGTGGTGTCACCTCCGGCCACCCCACCGCCCCCTACACGGCCCCCTACCCGAAATGGGTATTTTTGCTTCCCTTGCATTTTCCGGCCACCGCCGGCCACCCATTGGCCTCCGACCACCACCACTAGACTCCCCACCCTCCGGCGAGCATAACCCACCGCCCAAACTCACCTATCGCCGCCAGTTACCCCCTCCACCCGAAATGGGTCTTAAACGGTTGAGCAACCCAGCACCGCCATCCGGCCACCGTGCATCTCACCTCTGCCACCATTCGACTCCCCTCGCCCAGCCAGTCATCCCCCTATCTCAGTTTCCCCATCCGTGGCCCCACCTTCTCGGTACAACCCCAAACCCGAAAATGGGTTTTCACCCATTTTGACCCCGATCCGCCACCTTCCGGTGGTTGTGCCGCCACACCACCACTTCCATGAGATTCCCCACCCTTCAATGAGTACCTCTCTAAATTTTGGTGTCAAACCGAGCATTTTAGCCTAACATACATGTAACCACTACAAACACTGCAGATTGGCGTTGTTCGAGGATTTACGCTTTTAACCGCTGTAAGTACTTTCCAAACAAGTTTTAAAATTTAAATAGATTTTTGGCATCAACAATTATTGTGTTTGTTTATTGTTGTAGCTATGTGTTGGTTAAAGTTGATATTTGTTGGTTGATTGGATTAATTAAATGTTGGATAATTGCTGCATGATTGTCTACATTGTGTATTTACGCGCATGCTCATGAAAATATTTGGAAAGTGGAATTTTGCATGATTTCGGATAGTCATGTGTTGGAATTTGAAACTGAGATTTAAATTGAGTTTAATGGATTTTAATGGTTTTGGGCTGAGTCATAACGGGGACGGCGATACGTAACGCCCGGTATGAAATGAGTGTGTGTGGATCGTAATGGGGACAGCGATACGTAACACCCATTATGGTTTCGGGTGTGTGTGTAAATCATATCGGGGATGGCGATACGTAATGCCCGGTATGATCGGTTTTGAGGATATTATTTTATGGAAAATGATGGGTGATTTTATTGAGATTTTATTGTGGATTAAATTGGGATTTTGGCGAGTGTGGTTATTTCATTGACTTTGAGGAAGATGATTTTAAGCCTTATGCATATGGTAATTGTTCATGGTTGTTGTTTGTGGCATTAATGTATTTCTGTCTTTTAGTTTGGTTGGGTTGTATTTACCTGCGATGCCATCTTGGCGTCGTAGTTTTTTAGATGCAGATTATGAAGAGGCTGAGCCTGAGGAGACGGCTCTGCCGTTGAGGTGATATTAATATTAATTGTTATCTCGGGAAATTTATTTTCCCCTTTTTATAAATATGTATTTATTTAATTTGTATTTTTGGATGACTGTATTAAATCTCCTGTTGGAGAATTTATATTAAATTGGTTTGTAAAATATTTCTAAAAATTCTGGTATTTAGATAATAATTTATTATCCGCTGCGACCTTTTATTTATGTATGTCACGTGTACACACACGTTTGACACTTGTCGTTGGGATGTGTGACCCGTGTTATCATCATCCTGACGCCTCGATTCCCGTGTTATTTTAAGGGAAATTTGGGGACGTCACATTTATTAAATAGTTTTGTAAGAAATTTGTGAAAATTAATAGCTTAACCATAATATATTGCCAGTCGAACCAATCTAATTTGCCTCTTTTCATATCATTTTGACTAACTAGAATGTCTTTATTCTTCCAGGAAATTGAAAGAATTGTTAAATTATGAATAATTTTCTTTCATTCATATTATTATATGGCTCTGTTATGTATGTTGAAAATCTCATCATGTTTTGTGATCACAATATTTGATGTCAATTTCTATTCACATGGTCTTCATTACGTACATTACCATGCATATATATACAGGAATAAAGCGACCACCTGTTGCTCTTCTTCAAACACCACCGCCACCAGCATTATAATTTCTGAATCAATCACAAGTTGAAGATTTTTGGTATTAACTCGTTAAAAATTTTCATTATTATTTTTTATTGATATTTCCATAGCGTCCGCTTAGTATATATTGTATTGCAACTGGATTATATCCTCTCAATACTAGGGAAACAATTTTGTTTTGGTGTATGTGAAATGGATGTACTCCTCCCCGACAACCAGAAAGTGTATTTCCAAATTGTATGTGATCATATACACTTGACCAGTAAGTGTATTAAAATGTATTTTCCAGTCTGGAATGGGTTCATTTCTTATGATGATGTGCTTTTCTATTTTAGTGTTATGAGAATATTTTTAGCATCAGAAAGTACTGGATCATGTGCTTGTCTATCTATTAAATGAATATACATCCATAGAGTCTAAAAAATTATTCTTAATTGTAGAAATATTGTAGTGTTGGACATCTTATATGTACTAGCTGTTATGTGTATTCAAATATGCTTAGCTAAACTATGGGGCGCTGATGATTTATAAAAATATTAGCATTAATGAAAGCGGATGTTAAGTGATATTATGATGTATCACTACAAGAAAAATGGGTTTTGTAGTTTTTTAATTGTGACGAAAAATTTATTTGTAGCCAATTTTAATTGTAAATAGTCATTTTGCTAATTATATTAACTGCATGCAAATAAATAGGTTTTCCGTAATGTATAAAATGATTTGGAAATGTTTAAATGGATGTACTATTGGTTTGGGTGCCGTAAAGCATTATATTTGGCCAAAATCATTTAATGTCATTACTAGCTACATGGAGGAAAAAGAAATAATTAAGAACATCAATTCCTTCAAGTTAAACAATAGATCATAATTTTCATTTAAATATTGAGGGGAAGAACGTGATGTGGGAAGAGGATCAAACCAACACTATTTTCTACCACCAAACCTTGTAAAAAACAATGCTTTTGCTGACAAGGAAGTTTACTCACGGAAGTAACAATTATATATTTGTTGCGGGCTTCTGTGTATGAAAATAGCTTCAATAAAAAATGCATGGCCATTACGGGGAACTAAGTCTTGTGGGAAAAGATAACACTGATCATCAAAATTGGGAAGGACATTTTGTCGTAAAAGGTTTTCTCTCACGATACATCCCATGGAAAAGAAAGCCTCCAATGATCAGTATATTTCTCGCGAACACAACCATTTTTTTCCACCCCAACCAATACTGGCCAAGAAAACTATTTAACTTATTCCCACAAGTCATGTTTGTTGTGGGAAATAACACATTTTCCAGCGAATTAGTTTCGACGAATGTCCCAGGGATGGTTAATTTTGTGGAAATAAGTATTTCTTTTTCACCAAATATGTACATTTTTTGGCCACGAATAGTGCCTATGTGGGAAAAAGCGGTATCTGTTGTAGTGCAAATCAGATTATGTCCTCACTACAAGATATAAGGCTATTTGCCAAGAGTGCCTTTTGTAGCTAAAAGCATGCTTTTTGCAGAAAATAAATATTTGTCGCAAAATTCATCCGTGGGAGGTTTCTGGCATATGCTCCGCGGCAAATACTACTAATACCCAGGAGTAAGCATTTTCGTGGCAAATAGTTACTTATTGCCACCACTAGGTTCATGGTTAAAGGCCATTCTGGTAGTGGCAAAAAATCCTAGAAATGTATTTCCTATCGTGGGAAATGCTTATTTTCCACAAAGTGTTTCCATAGCTATTAACTATTTTCCATATAATGGTCTAGAGGTATATCAATGTTTACCACCAATCGCATGGTTATAGTTTGCACCTACAAATCTTTTACCACCAAGTCCAATCATGCGCAGTACTTTATTTACAATAACATATTCCTCCCTAAAAGTATACGTATCCGTGGTTAATAATAAATTATTTACCACCACTCCAACTCGAGACAAATGCTTTTTACCTAAGATTTCATACCTTAACTAAAAGACTTTGAGTACCATTTTGTATTTGATAATATCAATTTACAACAACAATGGTTTCATTCATCAAGTTATATATACATACAAGTAGCTAGTCATTCATCAAGTTATAGAATAAACGTACATGGATTTTTTGACTAAAAACTAATTTCTTGATAACAAGTACCCACCCTAAAAAAAACAAAAGAATACAAAGAATACACTTTTTTTTGTAAGACTGTATTGCAACTGAATACCTTGCATGTAAAAACTTTTGTGCATGCGAGTGCATATACTAATATGGACTGAGAGTTGCTTTCAATAACACAAATATACAGCCAAGTATTTATAAATTGAGAGGCAGATCATTCATTTTACTAATATATCAAATAATACACTTTTTTTTGTAAGAATGTATAGCAGAATTTACACAAATAAATATATGGGTCAACAACAATAAAGACAAGTTTTAAAACATTAGCACCAATAAAAACCATGTTTTCATTAAAAAAAAAAAATTCCATGAAACTTGCAAAAGCATCATATACTAGCATCCACACTTCACATGTTTCTAGCCTAATTTCTTAACATTGGATATTGACCTTACCAACCCAATCTGTCCTAGGACTTGGAAGGAATTTGATCAGTAGATTCAGTGAGTTCATTACATAGGTTTCTCCATGATTTAGTACCTTCAGTTTCCTTTTAACCTGTACCTCAACTTCCACTAAAGTCCCTATATTAATTTTTAAAAAACATAAGTGCATATAAACAACTTAAGTAGCTGCCCCACTTACTACAATAAGATCATATACTGGAAGTAAATAAATCTAACCCAAACAACAGGGATATCAACAGAGATCATATATTGGAAGTAAATAAATCTAACCTAAACAACAAAATCAAAATATGTGATAATCAAAAGACTACCTAGAAGGATATACTAGAGTAGAATGCCTCCGTAATCTGTCAAAGCAAATGTAAATATGTGACGCCCCCAAATTCTCCTTAAAATAACACAGGAATCGAGGCGTCAGGATGATGACAACACAGGTCACACATCCCAACGACAAGTATCAAACATGTGTGCACACATGACATATATAAAATATAGATCGCAGCGGATAATAAAATCAATAACTAGGTACCAAAATTTTTATAAATATTTTACATACCAATTTAATAAAAACTTTCCAACAGGAGATTTAATACAATCATCTGAAATATAAATTAAACAAATACATATTTATAAAAATGGAAAAATAAATTTCCCGAGATAACAATTAATATTAATATCACCTCAACGGCGGAGCTGTCTCCTCAGGCTCAGCCTCTTCATAATCTGCATCCAAAAAAACTATGACGCCAAAATGATATTGCAGGTAAGTATAACCCAAACAAACCCAAGACAATAAATACATTAATGTCACAACAACAACCATGAACAAATTACCATATGCATGAGACTTAAAATCATCTTCCTCAAAATCAATAAAATAACCACACACGCCAAAATCCCATTTGGCCCAAAATAAAACTCCAGTAAAATCACCCATCATTTTCCCAGAAAATGATGACCATAAATCCACTAAAACCACAATCATTTTCCCAGAAAATGGTCCACGTAAAACCAATAAACACAACTACCACTTTCCTAGAAAATGGCCTAAACATCTGTTTTATTAACCGTATGCACCATGATCTCCCCTAGGGATCATCTGCACACCCTAGCTTTCATCATCACACCGAAGGTAACGACCCCACATGTGATTTCGAAATAGGCGATGCCTAGCTAATCGCGCTCAGCACGTACCATGACCAGGCATCCCCTAACTCCCACCAGTAGAGGAGCCACGGAGTCGGCACGAGAGCGTTACCATCCTGTCCGATCCCGTCGTCGCCTGGCGACGACCCAGGGGATATCACCCAGTATATTCCGCTTCCGAGTGACCAGAAGAGCTCCACCGGGATAATGCCCCATCCCGACTTGGAGTCGTGATACACACGCATCCGAAACCATAAATACAATGAAAACCCAATTTTCATTTCCAACACATGAATATGCGCGTAAATACACAACGCAGATGATCATGCACCAAATAACCAACTCCTCATAATTTCAACAATAACCAAACATAATATTTGTTGATGCCAAAAATATATTTAAATCTTAAAGTTTATTTGGAAAATACTTACAGCAATTAAAAACGCATATCCTTGAGTAGACGCCATTCCACAGCGCTCGCAGCGGTCATTTGTACGTTAGGCTAAAGTGCTCGGTTTGATACCAAAATTTAAGGAGATACTCTTTGAAGGGTGGGGAATCTCATAGAGGTGGTGGTGTGGCAGCACAACCACCGGAAGGTGGCAGATCTGGGTCAAAAGGGGTGAAAACCCATTTTCGGGTTTGAGGTTGTACCGGGAAGGTGAGGCAACGGTTGGGGAAGCTGAGCTAGGGGGTTGACCGGCTAGGTGAGGGGAGTCTTTTGGTGGCAGTAGTGAGGCCTACAGTGTCCGGATGGCGGCGCGACAAAGAACAATCCGTTTAAGACCCAATTCGGGTGGAGGGGGTAACCGGCGGCGATGGGTTATACTCGCTGGAGGGTAGGGAGTCTAGTGGTAGGTCGCTAGTGCCAAGGGGTGGCCGGCCGTGGCCGGAAAATGCAAGGGAAGCTAAAATGTTCATTTTGGGTAGGGGACTCATGCGCCGGCTAGGAGCAGCCGTGAGGTGCACCACCAGTGCAGGGGAGGTCGTCGGCGTGTGGGGAGGCTGGCGGTGTGGGCGGTGTCGCTGGTGGGTGGCCAACGGCGGCCCTAGGGCTGAGGAGAGAACCAGCGAGAGATGAGAGGAGGCAAGGGAGGGGCTGGCACGCGGGGAAGGGCTGGGACCGAAACAGATGAAGAAAAAAGAAAGGAAAAAGAAAAGAAAAAGGAAAAAGAATGGAAAAATGAGCCCAACCAGAAAAACACAGCAAATTAAATAAAAGCTGGCTTTAAATACTATAATTTCAATATCAATAAAATAAGATATTTTAAACCCATCAATAGAAATAAATTAAATCCAAACGCAATATTAAAAATAAAACAATAATTAATATAACGAAAGCAGATCAAATAAACTTACATAATAAAATAAAAGAATTAAATTTCAATCATTAAATTAATTAACTCACATTAAAATAAATAAGAGAAGTAACGTAACTCATATTAACTAATTAATAGCTCAAATAAATATCTTAAATAAATAAAATACGACTAATAATATTATTAAAATAAATTAAAATAATTAATACCGAGAATAAAATAACATGTAAAAATACACGTAAGTCCAGGATCTCACAAAATATAATCACAAATGTTAAAGAGCATAACTTTGCAGCATCATTAGGTAAACAAAATGAAATTAGAAACTCTACAAGCATGGTTTTTCAAACTTACGCAATTAGAGAGATAATCGTAATGAATATTCATCCAAAACGAAGAAGACATTAACGATGCAAAACAGAGACGCTTATGCTAGGGACCACAACTTATTTGATAATTAAGAGCATTACCAACCTAACCAGTAAAATAACTATCAATTGATGGATTACACAAAGAACTATTAGGAAAGAAATGCAAACACTTATCTCTACAGGGACCAAATATGTGCATGCCTTTGGAGTTAAAATTTCTCCCCACAATCGAAATACTACATATCCATGAATATAAATCTGTCTAAGCAATCAACACCACACTATAACTCTAAAATAAAGCACTTAAGACATAAAGGTAGGGTTTTACCATGCTTAAGGGCTTCGGCAGGGAAGGTGAGTGCGCGGGAGGTGTTGTTGTGTCATTGGCTTGCTCGTGGTGATGCAGCATCGTGTCTGGAGGAGACGATGTGGCTTAGGGTGGAAAATCTTGGACAGTGGTAAAGAACACACTAGCGGTAGAGAACCCATGAGGGAAGGGCCCAAGATTTGAGAAAGAGAGAGGAAAATCGTGGTGGAGCTGGGGAGGTTCGGAGGAGGAGGTCTGGCATGCTCTTGGGCGGCGACGCGAGGTTGGGCTAAGGTGGAGCTAGGTGGTGTGCAGGGGAGGTCCGGGAGGGGAAGAGAGCTGCGAGGAGGGAGAGACCTTGGGGTTCGGCATCGAGCTAGGGGAGGAAGATGTGGTGGCGTCGTAGCCCATGCTGCTCATCGCCTTAGTTTTTGTTGCACAGCATCGTTGCCATCATTGGGAACAGTTGAGTCCCACCGCATGCTATCGTTGGGAATGTCATGTCACCCTTTTGCCTCATCCACTTCTTCACCTCGAAGGTCTCTTTCTCTCTCTCTTTGGTTTGCTTTCTCTTTCTTGCTATGAGGTCTTAAACCAACGGATTTGGCAATAGAATCGATTGACCCTGCCTCCATCATTGCACCCGAGCATAACCTGCTTCCCCTGCCCTGTCATGACTTCTCTTTCTTTGACTCTGTCACCATCACTCTTTGTTTTTTTGTTCCAAGACCTTGTGATCATCATCCTTCATTAATGGCTGCACTTGTAAGACCTCACTCATCTCCCTATCGGCTTCTCTATCTCACCCATGACGGCAGTGCTCAATGATCGAAGCTAAGTCGCCAGCCCATCCGTGGGTTGAGCCCAAGCCGTTGATGTCCCACCTATCTGTCCCCCTGCCCTGCACTTGAGTTGTCACTTCCATGTCACTTTGTCACCAGCTTTAGCGACACCTCTGTGAGAGATCTGTGACTTTGGTTTAGTTATTATTTTTTATTGCTTATTTCACGTTAAATTCCCTAGCGTGAGTTTCCATTTGCAACGTGGTGACGCGCACACTTGACGTTACACGGGATTGTAAATTGGCGCTTGCGCGGTCTACCGCATTATAAGTAATTTTCCGACCCAAGTCTAGGGTTAAAAAAATAATATTTATGCACTAATATTTTCTATTGCCTGGTTGATTGAACTGTAAGTTGGGCCTAGTCTAGTGTTGGGATATAATTTAAATTTGGATAATTGGGCTTAAGGCCGGTACTGGAGAATGAGAACACACATGTAGTTGATTGGTTATGAGACCTTATTTGTGAAACATTGTTTGAAAAACCTTATTTTAGAAATTGTTGGCGAAGCTATGGTTGTGGAATTATGTGTGCTTGCTGTGGTATGGTGTTTCCCTCTTGAGTGATCCATCATGTCATCCAATACCTATCTGTCATGCATATACATTTATTTAATTGCCATAATTACTTATGTGTGATGTAATGCCATGCTTTGTATCGAAGGATTGGACTATACATGTTGGTTTGATATGTGTTGGTTTAATTGCTTTAATTACTTAATTGCGTTGTAATGCCATATTGTATACTTGGGGTTAAAGTGACTTGTGTTGGTTATGGTATGCGAATGCGTGTATCACGTCCCCAAGCCGAGCTTGGGTGATGTGCGAGGGTCATGTTATCCCTTGGGTTATTGCCAAGCGACAACGAGATCGGATGAGACAACAACACTCTTGTGTCAACTCTGTGGCCCCTCACTAGTAGGGGTTAGAGAATGCCTGGTTGTGGTACACATCGCATACAGATTTGGGCCTCGCTTGCTACTAAATCATATGCATGGTGGTTATTTGTGATGTGACAAAGGGAGCCTGAGTATACAGATGGTCCTCAAGGTATATCATAGTACATGCATAAATAAAATGATTGTATGAATGTATGTGGTTCACGACCCCAAGTCGAGATGGGGCATTATATCGGTGCAGCTCTTCTTGTCACTCGGGAGTGAAATAAACTAATGTGACATCTCCTGGGCTATCGCTGGGCAACAATTGGGTGAGTCAAGATGATAACGTGCTTGACCTAACTCGTGGTCCTTCTGCTAGCCATGGTACGTGCTAAGCGTAAAGTTGGACATCGCTCATTACTAATTTACATGCATGATCGTTACTCGTGATGTGACAAAGGGAGTCAGGATGTACAAATGGTCCTGAGAGAAGATTTTGGTGTGCACTTATTGATTGGTATGGATTATGGGTTGAAAACGAGGTTTTTGGTCATGTGTAAGTAAATATGTCATTTTTAGGGAAAATTGGTATAATTATTCTTGCATGTTTTATTGTGGGTTAGTGAATGTGTTAGTTACATGAATGTATTTTTAGACTTTTGGATGTTGTGTGGTTGCTTACTTGCTGAAATTTCATGATCTCATGTGGTGTTTCTACTTGTTATCCCATTTCTTGGAGTCGTAGATTTTGTTCCAGAGGTCGAGTTGAGCTTCTGCCGAGGAGTGATTGACTGGAGATCGACCTCTTCCTATTTTCAATCATGGTTCTACTTTATTTTTTTGTTGTATTTCAGTAGATGATTGTATAACTCTTTTAGAGGATATTAATTTGGGTTGTAAGGTTTTAAATTTTCTAGTAAACCCTTTTATATTTTTGCTGTGATATTCTTATGTTGCACACTTGGCATGTTTGCACATACTTACACTTGGCGATGGGCTGTGTGATCCATATGATTATTATCCGAGTGTCACGACTTCTACTTGTCCATGTGTGCGAATCATGGGCACCACATTGTATATATCATGTGTTACTAAGATTAGGAATTTTTTTTTTAAATGTATATGTATTTGATTGAGAATTTGTATTTTAGTATAGGAAAAAGTGTCTTTCCTAGTCGGGCTAGATCAAGCAACGGATTTAGAGGCTAGACTAGAAGAAAACATGCAAAAGAAGTTGGAGATTTAATCCGAAAAAATGTTTAAACAATGGTAGTCAATGTTTCAAAATTCTATACCACCACCACAATCTTAGAACTTATTTTTCTTTAATTATTTTTTTATTAATCTAATCTAGAACATTTGAACAATTATGATGCTTAAATTATATTGGTCTAATATTAGTATTATATTTTAGTTAAATTCGATATTGTATGATGAGAGCCATTTGAATGGAAAATACCCAGTTCGAACGATAAATTACAATTTGTAAATCTACAATAGCTTTTGCCCTTTCATTCGAACAAAAAAAGAATAATTTGAACAACTTGTAAGAAATCCAGCCTGTTCAACTGGACAGAGTTTTTGAACTAACTAGGTCTATTCGAACAACTAAATTTTTGTTTGGATAAAATTAATATGAAAAATTTATCTGTTTGAACATACATAATCTGTTTGAACACTCTATCCATTCGACCAGGATCAAATATATTCAGTCGTTCGGATCAAATTTCTATACTATTCAAACGTTACGCGTTTGTTCGAATATAATTATTTCTATTCGATCAATTTTTTGGAACGAAAGTTATTCATCTTCAAAAAAAGCTCGTTCGAATGCCT
This sequence comes from Platycarya strobilacea, assembly GCA_036898215.1. NCBI lineage: Eukaryota > Viridiplantae > Streptophyta > Magnoliopsida > Fagales > Juglandaceae > Platycarya > Platycarya strobilacea. The sequence continues at coordinate 34,957,305 of CM072559.1, forward strand.
TCGATTGGTTATGCCAATGATTGTCAAGCATTCGTCATAAGCGAGAAGTAATACATAAATCAATATAGGTTTCCTTTACTATATATCGGTAGGGTAATGCTAGGGACATCATTTAAATATCTCGTTTTTAGATCCTATTTGATGTGGAGGATGCACGTTGGCTTCCTTAGGTGTGCTGAATTCTGAACTTCTTATCAAAAGCAAAATTGTAGCCCTTTTCGATAGCTTTTCAACCCATTAAGAATCATATCCATCCAATATGAGTAGGAAGTTATGGTTAAAATACTAAAGTATGTCCACGATGTCCCTAGTGCATTTTAAATTTAAATTTCTTGTAGATTCTTTCGTTGATTTTTTTTTTGTTTTTTGTTTTCTTTTTATTTTTTCTTAGAAAATTTTCTTTCTAAAACCCTCCTTCCATATCTATAGGTCACCTAATCCATTCAAAATCAATTCTCTTTTCAAATTTTAAATGAAAAGATATTCCCTATATCTATTGCTGAAAATTCAGAATTATTGACTTCCTGACTTTTATTTGGATTTAGATCAACCTAATGATGTATTTTGGAGTTAAACCATCCATGAAACTTTTAAATTTCTTTCTTAAATTTCGAAGACATCTAACCTTCCTTTATTCTGAATTCTAAAACTGCAGATATAGGCTAAAACCCAAAATAGAATCTGAACTGCAATAAACTTTTAATAAACTTTTAGACAAATTCGAATTTCTTTGTGTCTTATAAGTTTCAAACTTCAAAATAGGAGAATTGGATTTCGAATTCTTCATAAAAATTTTAGACCTATCTCTTAGCTTGCCAGAAAGCCCAAGGGCACTTGAAACCGATGTCCGTAGCTCCAATTTGAACCCAACAATCAAACAGTGTTCTGTTTTGATTCGACGAGCCCAATTAGAATTTGTTTTTTAGGTCTAATCCGAATTGGGTCTCTTCACATCTACCCAATCTCAACATATTAACTAATTAAACACCTGCAAAATACTAAGAATTCTGAATTCCCAAGAATTAAATAAATTAAAATTAAAAAGGCATAAAAACATTCTTGGCAAAAATACCAAGAATGATGTAAAGCACTTGAAGTTTGAATAATTGAACATAAAAAACATGTGAATTAAGTTCCCAATCACACATGTTCTTTTAAGAAGGAAAAAATAAATAAAAAAGAAATCCTGCGAAACATTAGATCGGAATGTGAGGAAGTACGATTCCTGATCTTATAACAGAGCTGCCACTTTCTTAGATGCTTCCAAGCTTGTTGGTGTGGAGCATAATATATTATTTCCTTTCTAAATTAAAATATGGGTGTTATATATATATATATATATATATATATATATATTTTAATTGTTGAACTCTTTACTGACTTTTGAGGACAATGTGCTGTCTTTATTAATACGACTTCGCCTAGTGAAATTCTTGAGGTATGTGGCAGCTGCAACTTTTTTACCCTGATTTTCACCTGATCCTATATATAGATTTAAAAAACAAGCAGGTAAATTATGTCAAACCAACAGTACATGATCAGCTGAGTAAATGATCTTTATGAGCAAGTGAAGTATAAACAAAAAGATGATTTCTTTTTATAAAAAGTTGTGGGATATTGATTTTAAAATTATAGTTTAATTCAAAAATTAAAGTGGATGGAAAGAAATAGATGATCAAATGATTATAAGTTTGTATTACATTATTAACACGCTTGCTCCAAATCTTTGTTTTAATATTATGTAAAATTATTACAATTATTAATTAAATTAATAGAATGAAATAAATTAGCAATTCTATATACCCAAATACTAGCAATTCTGAATTGATATGTATATATGTATATGTATATATGTATTTTATGACTTTTATACATTTCTTTAACATATTATTTATCTTTTAATCTTAATCCGTCAATGTTAAAAAAAAATTTAGATGAATCGAAAAATAATAATATTTTATTAAAGAGTTGGTGTATGTGTGTGTGCATGTGCATGTGCATGTGCATGTTCCTGTATTTATGTAAAATAAAATTAGAAAAGTCTTGAACTTGATTCCAAAGTACTACTAAGTCATAGATCGTAATGATCTGCTCTATCAATAGCTTATAATAAAATCATTCTAAATTAGAAATTTCCGTTCAAATAGAAAATTTCATAATTCATATATTATTTTTGCTGTGTTAAATTCTTAGCAAAATTATGTCTCCATATATACTATCAAATAATCTCCTACAAACTCATATTTGATCGTTTTGACATGTAATCAAATTTTTAACAAGCTAGCAAGACGAAAAGCTAGCGCGTTCATTATTAGACTCCATTTTAGTTTATAACTTAACAGCTTATTTCATATTCATTTTTATAATGTTGAAAAAAGAAAACAAGTTATTCTTCATTCTAGCGACTTTTCATTCAGTAGTTAACTTTTTTGAAGCCAGTTAAAATAAGAACATGATATCAATAAGTATCTAAGTAATACTACTGAAAGGGCTCAAAGGCATCTCGTGTAAAAGTTCCATGATGCAACTCATGATAAGATTTTACGAGATAACTGGAAGGGCTTTGATACTACCGTTAGGGCTCGTGAGTGTTATCATGGACCTTGCTAATGAATGGTCCGATGGGCCACTACATCCATGGCCCAAACCCCATCAGCCTGATAGGGCTCATGCCAGATCAAAAACCGCCTTATGAGCACCTGCCCACTTATTCTAGAATAGTTGGAATACTCTCTCATTTGTTTTTGTAAGTGAGCACATTTCAATTCAGACTCATCCTTATATTTTTTAATTTTTTTATATATAATACAGATCTCAATATAATTTTTTTAAATCTTAATATAGTTTTTTCAATTCTTAAAACAACTTTTAAAAGGTTAAAATAATAATAATATTAAAAAAATAAATTAATCTCAATTCTTCTCATTTTATCTTCGAATTCAAACGGAACGATTCATTCAAAGTGAGTTGAGAGTCCGATTATCTCAGGATTCAAATTTCAAATAGTGGATGGGATTGAGTGATATTAAAAGAATCAGGTATGTTAAACGTCTCATCTGATCATTTAGCTCTAAAAATACTCTTAATATTCTAACTTATACGGTCGGAGGTGTTCAATCGAACCCCCAATCTGCTTTATACTCTTTGGTTGTAGTTGGTCGATAGTGCGTAACTGTCAATCATGTCCATTACAATTAAATACGTCCTATTGTACAGCATTAAATAATTATCGTGGTTAGTTCTTATAATATGAACATAATTGAAGTCAAACTTGTACAGAAGTACTGGATTTTAAAATGGAAAGAATTGCGTCGTGCATGTATATGGTCTTTTTAGTTCTTTTAATTACACATTTAATTTTATTTACATAAACCAGGACTTACTAGGCTATAAATAATTAAAGCAGGAATGTCACTAAATTATATATAGATAATACGTATAAATCTGATTATTATAATTATGTTTTGCTTATATATTGGTTGTTAATATAATATCCAGTACTGATGTTTGCGAATTCTCCCAATCAATCTGCAACGGTGCATCCCGAGAGACAGCCTCGAGAAATCCAGTAGGGAATATATACATCCGATGGTTAAGTTACAAAAAAGCCTAGTTCTCGACTAAATTTATATATATACAACATATCTAAGGGTGCATTCTAGTAGGGGTGTTCATCCGGGTTCCAAATTTAGGAATCCGGAATCCGGATTCAAAATTTCTTAAATATTTTAAAAAAAAATAATTAAAAATACTAACAAATAAATAAAATTTTAAACCGAGCCGGGTACAACCCGGCCCGGATGAACAGGCCTACATTCTTGTACTTGATGATTGAGATACTTTGCATGATGTCATTACAAGAAAACTACTTATTTAGTGCATTTTTATTAGTTGTAAACAATTGATTTTAGTCGCTAATAGTATATTTTAATCGCTAATAATCCTTTTAGTCACTAATGTTAGGTCATTATTAGCTATTTTTCTTATTGTATGTGATTCTATTACATCGAGTGTACGACCCTGTTCCTTTCAACGAGAGTATTGTCTCATTAGGAGTTATCTTAATTATCAGCATAGATCACAATCTTAGATAGACTTCGTAGGTTAAAATTCCTTACTGATCAATACGACGGTCCCCTTCATGAGAAATTTGTCTCTGGTCCTAACAATAAGTTTTATTTAACTAGTGTCTTGTTTGATTACATAGATGCAATGTGATGAGATGGAAAATATGTAAATAATAATGAGATAATTTATCAATATTAATGAAATAATTTGATTTAAGATTTTTATATGGTCTTGGAAAAGAGAAGAGAGAAAAAATTAAATAAAAAATTATAAAGTTAAAAAGGGTTAGAATATTGTTTTATAATATAATATTTTTATAATTTAGAAATTGCGTTTTGTGTTTTGTATTTTGTATTGATAAAATTTAAAAAAGTTATAATGTCAGATAATGATTAGATAAAAAGATTAAAAATTAAAAACTCAAAATTAAAAACTATTTATTTTTTAATGATATTTGGATATTGAAATAAAATAGTTTGAAGTGTTTATAAAACCAAATTAGGCATTAGACTCTGCGAACCAAACGGTGCACTAGCAAACGCTTAGCTTGGAATAGATTGGAAAATTATTTTTATTTTAAAAATTATTTAACGCGTTAATCAAGAGTATTTATTAATTTTACTTTATAAAATCTACTGGTCACTCCCGCACCTCTCAACTTAATTTTAAATTGGAATAAAAGAAAACAAAAACAAAAACAACATAAAGAATTCAAATTACCACCTGTCTAAGCTCTTATATATGTTCTGTCGTCAACGACTGCTAGAAAGTAAACCATCGAGCTGGGATTAGCTATCTCTAAAGGCACAACAGGAGACAACTGATCAAAGCATTTGCAAGAGATCAAGACAAGAAAAATGAAAAGAGATTCAGCATATCGCTCACTGCATGGTCGTGGTTCGGCCTCAGATCCCGTTATTAAAGGATCAGGAGGTAAGGGAATTAGACCAAAAGCATTACTAGTACTAGAGAGAGATCCCTTAAAAGAATTTGCCTTGATTATTCTCTGTTTTATTTCTGTCTTATCTTGGAAGAGATAAACGAAGAGGGTCCTGCAACATTATATATAGTACTGCATTTAATCTTTGTTATTAATTGGTCTGCAGGGTCCAAAAGGATTCGCTTCAGGATCAGACTGAAAATGATACTTGTATCAGCAATGACGAAACAACTGGACATGAAAGAGATGAGTTCGAACAGATCACAGACGATCTTGAAACGGAAAACATATGGGTACGTACGGATGATCTGCATGGCGTAAACTGACAGCATATCGTCCGGGTTTAAGGTACTATTTACTTTCAGACCGTAAGACAATTATTGGCAAATTAAACTACTTGTCGTAATTTGAAATTAACACATGAAACTAGTCCATTAATACAAGATGATCAAGACAGTACTTGGTTTCACGGCCGGTTCAATAAATTATGGGGCTAAAGTTAAAATTTTGATTGAGGCATTTTTTTTAAAAAAAAAAAAATTCAATTTTAATTTTATATTAGATTTTTATTTAAAAAATAATTATTATTATTTGCTAAGTAAATTAATACTTAAGATTTTATACTAAAATTTCAACTTGTATTTTTAATTAATAATGATATATATAATATATATTTGATACTTTCTTATTAAGTTAATTAATATTGTTTAATTGATTTTTTTTTTGCTTTTTTTAAAAAAAATTTACTATAGACTTTTTATGGGAGACATTCTTCCATAAGGAAACCTTAGAGTACAATTACCTAACTAGCCTAATAGAAGAGCCTGCACTGCCTAGATTGAGGAATAGTGGTCACTGAATTCTGGTTAAATGCAGATTGAGAACTACTTATGATCCTAATAGCACAACAGCAATAAATATTTTTGGCGATTCCTACTTCTGTAAAGTTATAGTCAGCATCTGGAAGCCTAATGTTTTATGAAAAGTTTTTTGACAAATTAAATTATGTTATAACAAGTTGTCTCATACATGACTGAGTACTAAGATATAATTTAAATTATTAAAATTACCTCTTCCTCGTAAATAATGACACTACAATAATTGTAATTAGGTTGAGGATAACATGGTAGTAGTGGTCTAGAGTCCCTTGTGTAACACCTAGGCCAATACGAAACTCTGCGCTGGATTATTTGTTTTCTCAGGGAAGAAAAGCCCATTTAGATTTGAACGAGTAATTTTGGGAATAGGCTACCGGCCCAAAAATTGTTATGATGAAAAATAGATTTTATTGGACTGTATAATTAAATTCAATTCTGTTAATACGTCAAATATAGATTTTATGGGACTTGATAATTGGATTAAACTCAGTTAATATGATATGGATTCAGTGGATTTTATTTTTATTTGATATTTAGCCCGATAAATTTAATTATAAGGAGCGACATGGTCTAATTTAGGCTATGTTTGGGTATGGGAATAATTCAAATATTTTTAAAATATTTTTTTATTAATAATTATTTTTTATTATTTTTTACTATTATTCATTATTTTATTATTATTTTTTACTTATTTTTATTACTATTCATTTCTTTTTATTACTATTTAACATATTTTTTTATCTACTTTTTATTATTATTTTCAATACTTCTCATTATCCAAACGTAATCCAACAATTTGAGTCAAGATCTATTAGTAGTTGATATAATATCTTCGACCATAACATACGAACTAGCCACATTTTTTTTCCTTTTTTTGTGGGGACTCCTTTAATTTGTCACGTCCATTTTTAATAAGTTCATATACCACCAAGACTGGGTTCAAATATTTTAAAATGAGCCCAAAAAGCCCAGCCCATAAGAAGCCTAATCAACTCCCCGCTTATTTCTACAACCATCGGTTTCTCCGCCTGCATGCAAGTTGTAAGTTTCACCCCCTGTTCATTTCTTTTTCTAGGACCGCCATTCTCCATAGAGCACAATCCCAACCCACCTTATTTCACCTCCACAAACCACGACATCCTCCTCCTCATTACGCACTTTCTGCTCCACCTTAACGCGTCCCTTGTTCAACGTTGCAGCACAGTGTGAATCTGACCACCAAAGTGCCGGTTAGATAATTAGCCTATTGCACATCCACAAGAAGCCAACCCACGTCGCAGCTCCTCCCTCTGATAGCTTCCGTGCCCAGCCACCGAAAAACCTTGGACGCTAGCAGTCTGTTTTCTACCACCGAAGACAGAGGAACAAATTAAGCCACCGCGTGCTCATTCTCGGTACGTAAGCTGATCACGTCGTGCCACTCTTTTTGTCTCCGTCTCTTTTGTTGGCACGTTAACTCTATCGCTTGCACCTCACAGCTCGATCGCCACGCAACAGAAGCCGTCTGCATCCTAGTGCCGCTCCGATCCGCTGCCGCCATTTACTATATCTCTGGTGAGTCAGAGTCTATGTCGCATGGCTAGCTTGATCAGACTCTGATAAGTGATAAGTTTCCTTATTTTCCTTTTCCTTACAAACATCTTATCTTTTAGGCCAGGTTTAGATAGATGAGATCGAAATCCTAACAGGCGCAGTATAACCAAAGTGGTACCTTAGTCATCCAATTTTACATAAAACACCGTACCTCAAAAAATTTTAAATGTTTTAATTTTGTTGTCTAAATAGGTAAACTATGAACAATACTTGTTTTCACGTCATTTCCTTGGGTACTTTTTAAGTTTTTTTAAAATTGAACATATATCTTAAGTTGGGTTTGTTCATCATAATGGACTTGTTATTGAGTTGGAATTTTTACTAAGTCATGAATATTAAGTAAAAATGTATTTTTTTTAATGATCTTAGTTTAACTGAATAAGTATTTTAATTAGCTATGTATTTTATGTTTTACCAAAATAGAAAAAAAAAAACCATTTGGAGATTAAGGTGTTCGACTAAGAAATCAAGTGGATGTTGATTAATTAGGAAAGTGGCGATAATTGACGATATGTTATGAGAATTTTAGAATTTTAAGAAAAAAGGTTAATTAGCATTCAGATTTAAGTATTGAAATACATGTGTGATTAAAAATTTATGAAAGATAAGTTAATCAATTGATGTTGGTTTGTAAAAGTGAGCATATTATGTTTCGAAAATAAATCCATAGATGGTCTCAGTTATTTGTTCTTCCCTTCATTTCTTGAAGTTAATCATAAGAAAAGAGTCAAAACCCGTAACAAGAGTATTTAATTTATCAATAATCAAACAAACAACAAACGCTATTTCCTTCAACATTAACTAGATTGTTCATACTTCATTAAGATGTTCTAGTTCTTTTGCACAATGAAAGAAAACTCCAAAACTCAATTAGACGTATATATAAAAAAGCGAAAAATTCAATTTTAAGGGAGAAATTACTGAAATATAGAATGAATATAAACTATAAAGATATGTTCCTAATTGTCTCTGTTTGTATTTTTCTAGTTTATTTATATCAAATAATGGATCATGAGGAGTACGTATACCAAGCTGATCCCTACGTCGTGATCTGCAACGGCGGCCACTACGACAACTATGGCAGTGATGACAGCAGCGGTGTTGAGGGGCGCAGTTCTTGGGAACCTAACCCAGGTACCACATTCTCTCTAGTGTTTTACTGATCATGCTCTTTTTTTGATCAATAAGGAGTTTATGAGTTTATGATTTTGCATTACATTGTAAATAAGGAGTCTATGATTCTGGTGCTTGGACATATTGTTTAATTTATCAATCGAACGAATAATAATTACGTACCCACCTAAATATTGCCCTAAAAACTACTAAAACTGCTCGTGCTTCGTTAAACATTTCTATTGCATTTGCAATTTTGTATACACATTGATCCAGCATTCAAGCTTAATTAGACACCAGCCAACAGTGATAATTAATTGCCAATTGGTACGGTCGATATTCCCGGAATTAGTTAATTTGGATTTTGTTGTTAGCATGTTGTCCTCTGTACGTAACAAACTGTTTTATCATGTAGTATACAATTACTGGTAGACAGATTATACTTAATATACAAATATTTTTAAATCATGTTTACACAAGCTAGCTAGCTCCTTAATTAGTAGCATATATATTTTTTGAGTTCAAGTACATTAGAATCAAACCAATTCAGAATAAATTAATATTTATTAAATAGTTATGTAAATCTCTCTCAGATTGAAGCAACATGATCAGTTCTTCCCAAGCTTCCTTTGTCCCAATATTCTGAATGGACTCCATCTTTCTTCTATCTGCTGCAACTCTTTCCTTAGTCTTTTTATCTTTACTCCATCCTTCAACTATGTCTGATAACGGCCTCTTTAAAATCAAAATCCAAATTTTAACTAGCTTCATATCTCCGTTCTTTTCTTTGAAACAATGAAACCTATCTGGATCTGGAATAGAAGAGAAAGTTGGAGAATGATCATTACAATAATCGATCAGTAAAGTCTGCAGGAACACAACCAACAAATTAAACCATTCCTTATTTTCCAAATTCTTGTCCAATCTTTCCAAGGTAAAATTGTCATCCATTCTGTTATTACAGCAATTAGTAAATCTAGATCCTTGACTATCCATGTCACTCAAGTCACTATCCATTATACACTGTTGGAAATCCATGTCATCTACTTTATTGGTCTTCTGGCTCCTCCTTTCTTCTCAGATAAATATACAATTTCATTAATATCTCTCATCACAATAAGCCAAGGGAAATTGATATCTTTACTTAAAAAACTTATTTGAAATTCCCTTGTTATTCTTGATTATGCACATTTATGCTTAACAGAAATACTTAGCACCGATTAATAACCAACATAAAATATTAAATAAAATAAATACAATATTTGGTTACGAAAGAAAACCCTTTGAAGAACTCATCAACGGTAAAACTCTAAGGACAACCAAACCCAAGAAAGCTAATTTTAAAGATTGAGATATTACAAGTAGTAAAATTCTACGTTTACAAAACTTTTATAACTAGACACGTTTACTCAACAAGACACGCGACCTGCTTGTCTTCTACTGCAGTAGTTTGTCAAAACCTCTGACGATCTCCGATCTCTTATCTTTCCCCCTAAAACCTCCAGTGACCGATCACGAACACTATAGCTCCCCCTTGGAGTATGCTCGCACTCAATCCCTTCAAAATGAATATCTTGGAAAATTCTTTACTTAATAATTTTCTCTCACACGGTTACTTGAAGTTCTACTCAGATTTTCAAGCACTCAACAATGTATGTGAAAGTATGTTTTTTGGTGATCTCAAGTGTTCACCTAAACCTTAACCGAACCCCTTTATAGATAGACAATTTAGTGGTTGAGTTGGACTAAGACTCTGCTGACAGTTTATCAAGTCTTTCAATCTATCACACTGCTAACGACTTGTAAACGTGTCGGACTAAAACTCTACTGCTGGATGTCTCCGAGTTTAAACTAGTTTTGATCTCTTCATTTAATCCATGCATCTTATCTCTTCAACTGATCTTCAAACTCGAAACCTATCTAGGACTTGCAATCTCTTATCTTTTAATTTAAACAGTGTTCGATAAGAGTTACATTACAAAACAAAAACTTATCCTCATCGAATAAACACTTAGAGTTTTATTCAAATTATATTCATCCAATGTTCAAAATTAAAACCTATTCATCTAATCCTAACCAAACTTAAATTACATTTGCATTGTTAAATCTCATCCCTCCATTCCATTATGAACCACAAGGGAACCATAAAATCCAGTGGAGTACCAAAATGGTTTATTTATACACTACATGACTTTCACATAGATGTGTCTGTGAGAGTAATTAATCAAACCAATCTCTAATATTCATCCCAGAACAAAGCTAAATCCCAAAGTTTTCGATACCATCAACAATTAAAACATTAGAATATATAACCCAACTTCAATTTCAAACATTGTATACTACTAGCCAAATTTTAGTCTCTATTAAAAAACCATATGTCTGGCTTATCAAACATTGTATACTTTTATCACATAACAAAGGCTATGAACTATGGGAGGGTTGCCAAGCACTATTTATAACTTTTTATAAACGAAATTTTTAGGAAGACTAATGTTTGTTGGAAAGTTTTATTAACAAATTATTTTTTGAGAAAACAAATGATTTCCTATTGTTTGGTTTTGGCATGACAGTATTCCATTACTTTTTATTTTTTGTTGAGTATTCTAATTTTGTGATTCATTCTGCTCGATAGTTATTCATGCAGCAAATAATCACTACAAGAAAAATGGGCAGAAATAACCAATTTCATACAATCAAAATGATTGTTTTTACTAGAAATAATTTTTTATAACATTCTTTACTACTTTTTGCAACGAAATTTGATATCGCAAAATGTCTATTTTCTTGTAGTGAATGTACACCGTGAGTTTTTTTTCTTTTGTTTTATTCTTGACATATAAACTAAATTAAAGAAGTATTATATTCATCATCCATATTCCATATTTGGTAAGGATAAAAATAAAAAGAAAAAAAATCATATATATATGGTGTGTGGTGGTGTACTAAGATAATGACTAGAAATCTTCTTATGATAGATGCATTATTCGTCAACTTGAGTTTGCATTACATTGTAAATGCGGACTAGATTTATATTCTGGTGCTTGGACATGTTTAATTTATCAATCGAAAGAGTATAACCCACCTAAATATTGCCCTAAAAACTAATAATTAAACTGATCATGCTTCGTTAAAAATTTCTAGTGCGTGCATTTGCAATTTTGCATACACTAAATTCCAGCATTCTAGCTTTAGACACTAGATATTCATTAGGATGCTGTCCTTTGTAACAAGTTTCTCATGTACTCCCTTCGGCCATATCCTTAATTTCTTTCTATGTGGGTGTTTCTGTTTTACAGAATTAGTGATAGACAGATGATACTGCGTGTTATATAAATATTTTTAATCATGTACGTTTACACAAGCTAGCTTCTTAATTAGTAACATATACATTTTTTTGAGTTCAAATACATTAGAATCAAATGAATTTAAAATAGATTAAGATTTATTGTGAGATCCCAGATTGACGTGTATTTTTACACGTTATTTTATTCTCGGTGTTAATTATTTTAATGTATTTTAATAATATTATTAGTCGTAGTTTATTTATTTAAGATATTTATTTGAGCTATTAATTAGTTAATATTGAGTTACGTTGCTTTTCTTATTTATTTGAATGAGTTAATTATTTTAATGATTGTAATTTAATTCCTTTATTTTATTATGTGAATTTATTTGATCTGCTTTCGTTATATTAATTATTGCTTTATTTTTAATATTGCGCTTGTGTTTAATTTATTTCTATTGGTGGGTTTTAAATCTCTTATTTTATTGATATTGAAATTATAGTATTTAAAGTCAGCTTTTATTTAATTTGCTGTGTTTTTCTAGTTGGACTCATTTTTCCCTTCTTTTTCTTTTTTCTCCTTTTTCTTTCCTTTTTCTTTTCTTTTTCCTTTCTTTTTTTCCCTCATCTGTTTCGGTCCCAGCCTTAGCCCGCGTATCCCCTCCCCTGTTCCCTCTCCCCTTCGCCTGTCCCTTCTCCTTAGCCCCAGGACCGCCGCCGGCCACCCACCAGTGACACCGCCCAGCCCAACCTCATCCCCACACGCCGGCGAGTTCAACGGCACCGGTGGTGTCACCTCCGGCCACCCCACCGCCCCCTACACGGCCCCCTACCCGAAATGGGTATTTTTGCTTCCCTTGCATTTTCCGGCCACCGCCGGCCACCCATTGGCCTCCGACCACCACCACTAGACTCCCCACCCTCCGGCGAGCATAACCCACCGCCCAAACTCACCTATCGCCGCCAGTTACCCCCTCCACCCGAAATGGGTCTTAAACGGTTGAGCAACCCAGCACCGCCATCCGGCCACCGTGCATCTCACCTCTGCCACCATTCGACTCCCCTCGCCCAGCCAGTCATCCCCCTATTTCAGTTTCCCCATCCGTGGCCCCACCTTCTCGGTACAACCCCAAACCCGAAAATGGGTTTTCACCCATTTTGACCCCGATCCGCCACCTTCCGGTGGTTGTGCCGCCACACCACCACTTCCATGAGATTCCCCACCCTTCAATGAGTACCTCTCTAAATTTTGGTGTCAAACCGAGCATTTTAGCCTAACATACATGTAACCACTACAAACACTGCAGATTGGCGTTGTTCGAGGATTTACGCTTTTAACCGCTGTAAGTACTTTCCAAACAAGTTTTAAAATTTAAATAGATTTTTGGCATCAACAATTATTGTGTTTGTTTATTGTTGTAGCTATGTGTTGGTTAAAGTTGATATTTGTTGGTTGATTGGATTAATTAAATGTTGGATAATTGCTGCATGATTGTCTACATTGTGTATTTACGCGCATGCTCATGAAAATATTTGGAAAGTGGAATTTTGCATGATTTCGGATAGTCATGTGTTGGAATTTGAAACTGAGATTTAAATTGAGTTTAATGGATTTTAATGGTTTTGGGCTGAGTCATAACGGGGACGGCGATACGTAACGCCCGGTATGAAATGAGTGTGTGTGGATCGTAATGGGGACAGCGATACGTAACACCCATTATGGTTTCGGGTGTGTGTGTAAATCATATCGGGGATGGCGATACGTAATGCCCGGTATGATCGGTTTTGAGGATATTATTTTATGGAAAATGATGGGTGATTTTATTGAGATTTTATTGTGGATTAAATTGGGATTTTGGCGAGTGTGGTTATTTCATTGACTTTGAGGAAGATGATTTTAAGCCTTATGCATATGGTAATTGTTCATGGTTGTTGTTTGTGGCATTAATGTATTTCTGTCTTTTAGTTTGGTTGGGTTGTATTTACCTGCGATGCCATCTTGGCGTCGTAGTTTTTTAGATGCAGATTATGAAGAGGCTGAGCCTGAGGAGACGGCTCTGCCGTTGAGGTGATATTAATATTAATTGTTATCTCGGGAAATTTATTTTCCCCTTTTTATAAATATGTATTTATTTAATTTGTATTTTTGGATGACTGTATTAAATCTCCTGTTGGAGAATTTATATTAAATTGGTTTGTAAAATATTTCTAAAAATTCTGGTATTTAGATAATAATTTATTATCCGCTGCGACCTTTTATTTATGTATGTCACGTGTACACACACGTTTGACACTTGTCGTTGGGATGTGTGACCCGTGTTATCATCATCCTGACGCCTCGATTCCCGTGTTATTTTAAGGGAAATTTGGGGACGTCACATTTATTAAATAGTTTTGTAAGAAATTTGTGAAAATTAATAGCTTAACCATAATATATTGCCAGTCGAACCAATCTAATTTGCCTCTTTTCATATCATTTTGACTAACTAGAATGTCTTTATTCTTCCAGGAAATTGAAAGAATTGTTAAATTATGAATAATTTTCTTTCATTCATATTATTATATGGCTCTGTTATGTATGTTGAAAATCTCATCATGTTTTGTGATCACAATATTTGATGTCAATTTCTATTCACATGGTCTTCATTACGTACATTACCATGCATATATATACAGGAATAAAGCGACCACCTGTTGCTCTTCTTCAAACACCACCGCCACCAGCATTATAATTTCTGAATCAATCACAAGTTGAAGATTTTTGGTATTAACTCGTTAAAAATTTTCATTATTATTTTTTATTGATATTTCCATAGCGTCCGCTTAGTATATATTGTATTGCAACTGGATTATATCCTCTCAATACTAGGGAAACAATTTTGTTTTGGTGTATGTGAAATGGATGTACTCCTCCCCGACAACCAGAAAGTGTATTTCCAAATTGTATGTGATCATATACACTTGACCAGTAAGTGTATTAAAATGTATTTTCCAGTCTGGAATGGGTTCATTTCTTATGATGATGTGCTTTTCTATTTTAGTGTTATGAGAATATTTTTAGCATCAGAAAGTACTGGATCATGTGCTTGTCTATCTATTAAATGAATATACATCCATAGAGTCTAAAAAATTATTCTTAATTGTAGAAATATTGTAGTGTTGGACATCTTATATGTACTAGCTGTTATGTGTATTCAAATATGCTTAGCTAAACTATGGGGCGCTGATGATTTATAAAAATATTAGCATTAATGAAAGCGGATGTTAAGTGATATTATGATGTATCACTACAAGAAAAATGGGTTTTGTAGTTTTTTAATTGTGACGAAAAATTTATTTGTAGCCAATTTTAATTGTAAATAGTCATTTTGCTAATTATATTAACTGCATGCAAATAAATAGGTTTTCCGTAATGTATAAAATGATTTGGAAATGTTTAAATGGATGTACTATTGGTTTGGGTGCCGTAAAGCATTATATTTGGCCAAAATCATTTAATGTCATTACTAGCTACATGGAGGAAAAAGAAATAATTAAGAACATCAATTCCTTCAAGTTAAACAATAGATCATAATTTTCATTTAAATATTGAGGGGAAGAACGTGATGTGGGAAGAGGATCAAACCAACACTATTTTCTACCACCAAACCTTGTAAAAAACAATGCTTTTGCTGACAAGGAAGTTTACTCACGGAAGTAACAATTATATATTTGTTGCGGGCTTCTGTGTATGAAAATAGCTTCAATAAAAAATGCATGGCCATTACGGGGAACTAAGTCTTGTGGGAAAAGATAACACTGATCATCAAAATTGGGAAGGACATTTTGTCGTAAAAGGTTTTCTCTCACGATACATCCCATGGAAAAGAAAGCCTCCAATGATCAGTATATTTCTCGCGAACACAACCATTTTTTTCCACCCCAACCAATACTGGCCAAGAAAACTATTTAACTTATTCCCACAAGTCATGTTTGTTGTGGGAAATAACACATTTTCCAGCGAATTAGTTTCGACGAATGTCCCAGGGATGGTTAATTTTGTGGAAATAAGTATTTCTTTTTCACCAAATATGTACATTTTTTGGCCACGAATAGTGCCTATGTGGGAAAAAGCGGTATCTGTTGTAGTGCAAATCAGATTATGTCCTCACTACAAGATATAAGGCTATTTGCCAAGAGTGCCTTTTGTAGCTAAAAGCATGCTTTTTGCAGAAAATAAATATTTGTCGCAAAATTCATCCGTGGGAGGTTTCTGGCATATGCTCCGCGGCAAATACTACTAATACCCAGGAGTAAGCATTTTCGTGGCAAATAGTTACTTATTGCCACCACTAGGTTCATGGTTAAAGGCCATTCTGGTAGTGGCAAAAAATCCTAGAAATGTATTTCCTATCGTGGGAAATGCTTATTTTCCACAAAGTGTTTCCATAGCTATTAACTATTTTCCATATAATGGTCTAGAGGTATATCAATGTTTACCACCAATCGCATGGTTATAGTTTGCACCTACAAATCTTTTACCACCAAGTCCAATCATGCGCAGTACTTTATTTACAATAACATATTCCTCCCTAAAAGTATACGTATCCGTGGTTAATAATAAATTATTTACCACCACTCCAACTCGAGACAAATGCTTTTTACCTAAGATTTCATACCTTAACTAAAAGACTTTGAGTACCATTTTGTATTTGATAATATCAATTTACAACAACAATGGTTTCATTCATCAAGTTATATATACATACAAGTAGCTAGTCATTCATCAAGTTATAGAATAAACGTACATGGATTTTTTGACTAAAAACTAATTTCTTGATAACAAGTACCCACCCTAAAAAAAACAAAAGAATACAAAGAATACACTTTTTTTTGTAAGACTGTATTGCAACTGAATACCTTGCATGTAAAAACTTTTGTGCATGCGAGTGCATATACTAATATGGACTGAGAGTTGCTTTCAATAACACAAATATACAGCCAAGTATTTATAAATTGAGAGGCAGATCATTCATTTTACTAATATATCAAATAATACACTTTTTTTTGTAAGAATGTATAGCAGAATTTACACAAATAAATATATGGGTCAACAACAATAAAGACAAGTTTTAAAACATTAGCACCAATAAAAACCATGTTTTCATTAAAAAAAAAAAAATTCCATGAAACTTGCAAAAGCATCATATACTAGCATCCACACTTCACATGTTTCTAGCCTAATTTCTTAACATTGGATATTGACCTTACCAACCCAATCTGTCCTAGGACTTGGAAGGAATTTGATCAGTAGATTCAGTGAGTTCATTACATAGGTTTCTCCATGATTTAGTACCTTCAGTTTCCTTTTAACCTGTACCTCAACTTCCACTAAAGTCCCTATATTAATTTTTAAAAAACATAAGTGCATATAAACAACTTAAGTAGCTGCCCCACTTACTACAATAAGATCATATACTGGAAGTAAATAAATCTAACCCAAACAACAGGGATATCAACAGAGATCATATATTGGAAGTAAATAAATCTAACCTAAACAACAAAATCAAAATATGTGATAATCAAAAGACTACCTAGAAGGATATACTAGAGTAGAATGCCTCCGTAATCTGTCAAAGCAAATGTAAATATGTGACGCCCCCAAATTCTCCTTAAAATAACACAGGAATCGAGGCGTCAGGATGATGACAACACAGGTCACACATCCCAACGACAAGTATCAAACATGTGTGCACACATGACATATATAAAATATAGATCGCAGCGGATAATAAAATCAATAACTAGGTACCAAAATTTTTATAAATATTTTACATACCAATTTAATAAAAACTTTCCAACGGGAGATTTAATACAATCATCTGAAATATAAATTAAACAAATACATATTTATAAAAATGGAAAAATAAATTTCCCGAGATAACAATTAATATTAATATCACCTCAACGGCGGAGCTGTCTCCTCAGGCTCAGCCTCTTCATAATCTGCATCCAAAAAAACTATGACGCCAAAATGATATTGCAGGTAAGTATAACCCAAACAAACCCAAGACAATAAATACATTAATGTCACAACAACAACCATGAACAAATTACCATATGCATGAGACTTAAAATCATCTTC
The DNA here is from genome assembly GCA_036898215.1 of Platycarya strobilacea. Classification (NCBI taxonomy): domain Eukaryota; kingdom Viridiplantae; phylum Streptophyta; class Magnoliopsida; order Fagales; family Juglandaceae; genus Platycarya; species Platycarya strobilacea. The sequence continues at coordinate 34,975,304 of CM072559.1, forward strand.
CTCAAAATCAATAAAATAACCACACACGCCAAAATCCCATTTGGCCCAAAATAAAACTCCAGTAAAATCACCCATCATTTTCCCAGAAAATGATGACCATAAATCCACTAAAACCACAATCATTTTCCCAGAAAATGGTCCACGTAAAACCAATAAACACAACTACCACTTTCCTAGAAAATGGCCTAAACATCTGTTTTATTAACCGTATGCACCATGATCTCCCCTAGGGATCATCTGCACACCCTAGCTTTCATCATCACACCGAAGGTAACGACCCCACATGTGATTTCGAAATAGGCGATGCCTAGCTAATCGCGCTCAGCACGTACCATGACCAGGCATCCCCTAACTCCCACCAGTAGAGGAGCCACGGAGTCGGCACGAGAGCGTTACCATCCTGTCCGATCCCGTCGTCGCCTGGCGACGACCCAGGGGATATCACCCAGTATATTCCGCTTCCGAGTGACCAGAAGAGCTCCACCGGGATAATGCCCCATCCCGACTTGGAGTCGTGATACACACGCATCCGAAACCATAAATACAATGAAAACCCAATTTTCATTTCCAACACATGAATATGCGCGTAAATACACAACGCAGATGATCATGCACCAAATAACCAACTCCTCATAATTTCAACAATAACCAAACATAATATTTGTTGATGCCAAAAATATATTTAAATCTTAAAGTTTATTTGGAAAATACTTACAGCAATTAAAAACGCATATCCTTGAGTAGACGCCATTCCACAGCGCTCGCAGCGGTCATTTGTACGTTAGGCTAAAGTGCTCGGTTTGATACCAAAATTTAAGGAGATACTCTTTGAAGGGTGGGGAATCTCATAGAGGTGGTGGTGTGGCAGCACAACCACCGGAAGGTGGCAGATCTGGGTCAAAAGGGGTGAAAACCCATTTTCGGGTTTGAGGTTGTACCGGGAAGGTGAGGCAACGGTTGGGGAAGCTGAGCTAGGGGGTTGACCGGCTAGGTGAGGGGAGTCTTTTGGTGGCAGTAGTGAGGCCTACAGTGTCCGGATGGCGGCGCGACAAAGAACAATCCGTTTAAGACCCAATTCGGGTGGAGGGGGTAACCGGCGGCGATGGGTTATACTCGCTGGAGGGTAGGGAGTCTAGTGGTAGGTCGCTAGTGCCAAGGGGTGGCCGGCCGTGGCCGGAAAATGCAAGGGAAGCTAAAATGTTCATTTTGGGTAGGGGACTCATGCGCCGGCTAGGAGCAGCCGTGAGGTGCACCACCAGTGCAGGGGAGGTCGTCGGCGTGTGGGGAGGCTGGCGGTGTGGGCGGTGTCGCTGGTGGGTGGCCAACGGCGGCCCTAGGGCTGAGGAGAGAACCAGCGAGAGATGAGAGGAGGCAAGGGAGGGGCTGGCACGCGGGGAAGGGCTGGGACCGAAACAGATGAAGAAAAAAGAAAGGAAAAAGAAAAGAAAAAGGAAAAAGAATGGAAAAATGAGCCCAACCAGAAAAACACAGCAAATTAAATAAAAGCTGGCTTTAAATACTATAATTTCAATATCAATAAAATAAGATATTTTAAACCCATCAATAGAAATAAATTAAATCCAAACGCAATATTAAAAATAAAACAATAATTAATATAACGAAAGCAGATCAAATAAACTTACATAATAAAATAAAAGAATTAAATTTCAATCATTAAATTAATTAACTCACATTAAAATAAATAAGAGAAGTAACGTAACTCATATTAACTAATTAATAGCTCAAATAAATATCTTAAATAAATAAAATACGACTAATAATATTATTAAAATAAATTAAAATAATTAATACCGAGAATAAAATAACATGTAAAAATACACGTAAGTCCAGGATCTCACAAAATATAATCACAAATGTTAAAGAGCATAACTTTGCAGCATCATTAGGTAAACAAAATGAAATTAGAAACTCTACAAGCATGGTTTTTCAAACTTACGCAATTAGAGAGATAATCGTAATGAATATTCATCCAAAACGAAGAAGACATTAACGATGCAAAACAGAGACGCTTATGCTAGGGACCACAACTTATTTGATAATTAAGAGCATTACCAACCTAACCAGTAAAATAACTATCAATTGATGGATTACACAAAGAACTATTAGGAAAGAAATGCAAACACTTATCTCTACAGGGACCAAATATGTGCATGCCTTTGGAGTTAAAATTTCTCCCCACAATCGAAATACTACATATCCATGAATATAAATCTGTCTAAGCAATCAACACCACACTATAACTCTAAAATAAAGCACTTAAGACATAAAGGTAGGGTTTTACCATGCTTAAGGGCTTCGGCAGGGAAGGTGAGTGCGCGGGAGGTGTTGTTGTGTCATTGGCTTGCTCGTGGTGATGCAGCATCGTGTCTGGAGGAGACGATGTGGCTTAGGGTGGAAAATCTTGGACAGTGGTAAAGAACACACTAGCGGTAGAGAACCCATGAGGGAAGGGCCCAAGATTTGAGAAAGAGAGAGGAAAATCGTGGTGGAGCTGGGGAGGTTCGGAGGAGGAGGTCTGGCATGCTCTTGGGCGGCGACGCGAGGTTGGGCTAAGGTGGAGCTAGGTGGTGTGCAGGGGAGGTCCGGGAGGGGAAGAGAGCTGCGAGGAGGGAGAGACCTTGGGGTTCGGCATCGAGCTAGGGGAGGAAGATGTGGTGGCGTCGTAGCCCATGCTGCTCATCGCCTTAGTTTTTGTTGCACAGCATCGTTGCCATCATTGGGAACAGTTGAGTCCCACCGCATGCTATCGTTGGGAATGTCATGTCACCCTTTTGCCTCATCCACTTCTTCACCTCGAAGGTCTCTTTCTCTCTCTCTTTGGTTTGCTTTCTCTTTCTTGCTATGAGGTCTTAAACCAACGGATTTGGCAATAGAATCGATTGACCCTGCCTCCATCATTGCACCCGAGCATAACCTGCTTCCCCTGCCCTGTCATGACTTCTCTTTCTTTGACTCTGTCACCATCACTCTTTGTTTTTTTGTTCCAAGACCTTGTGATCATCATCCTTCATTAATGGCTGCACTTGTAAGACCTCACTCATCTCCCTATCGGCTTCTCTATCTCACCCATGACGGCGGTGCTCAATGATCGAAGCTAAGTCGCCAGCCCATCCGTGGGTTGAGCCCAAGCCGTTGATGTCCCACCTATCTGTCCCCCTGCCCTGCACTTGAGTTGTCACTTCCATGTCACTTTGTCACCAGCTTTAGCGACACCTCTGTGAGAGATCTGTGACTTTGGTTTAGTTATTATTTTTTATTGCTTATTTCACGTTAAATTCCCTAGCGTGAGTTTCCATTTGCAACGTGGTGACGCGCACACTTGACGTTACACGGGATTGTAAATTGGCGCTTGCGCGGTCTACCGCATTATAAGTAATTTTCCGACCCAAGTCTAGGGTTAAAAAAATAATATTTATGCACTAATATTTTCTATTGCCTGGTTGATTGAACTGTAAGTTGGGCCTAGTCTAGTGTTGGGATATAATTTAAATTTGGATAATTGGGCTTAAGGCCGGTACTGGAGAATGAGAACACACATGTAGTTGATTGGTTATGAGACCTTATTTGTGAAACATTGTTTGAAAAACCTTATTTTAGAAATTGTTGGCGAAGCTATGGTTGTGGAATTATGTGTGCTTGCTGTGGTATGGTGTTTCCCTCTTGAGTGATCCATCATGTCATCCAATACCTATCTGTCATGCATATACATTTATTTAATTGCCATAATTACTTATGTGTGATGTAATGCCATGCTTTGTATCGAAGGATTGGACTATACATGTTGGTTTGATATGTGTTGGTTTAATTGCTTTAATTACTTAATTGCGTTGTAATGCCATATTGTATACTTGGGGTTAAAGTGACTTGTGTTGGTTATGGTATGCGAATGCGTGTATCACGTCCCCAAGCCGAGCTTGGGTGATGTGCGAGGGTCATGTTATCCCTTGGGTTATTGCCAAGCGACAACGAGATCGGATGAGACAACAACACTCTTGTGTCAACTCTGTGGCCCCTCACTAGTAGGGGTTAGAGAATGCCTGGTTGTGGTACACATCGCATACAGATTTGGGCCTCGCTTGCTACTAAATCATATGCATGGTGGTTATTTGTGATGTGACAAAGGGAGCCTGAGTATACAGATGGTCCTCAAGGTATATCATAGTACATGCATAAATAAAATGATTGTATGAATGTATGTGGTTCACGACCCCAAGTCGAGATGGGGCATTATATCGGTGCAGCTCTTCTTGTCACTCGGGAGTGAAATAAACTAATGTGACATCTCCTGGGCTATCGCTGGGCAACAATTGGGTGAGTCAAGATGATAACGTGCTTGACCTAACTCGTGGTCCTTCTGCTAGCCATGGTACGTGCTAAGCGTAAAGTTGGACATCGCTCATTACTAATTTACATGCATGATCGTTACTCGTGATGTGACAAAGGGAGTCAGGATGTACAAATGGTCCTGAGAGAAGATTTTGGTGTGCACTTATTGATTGGTATGGATTATGGGTTGAAAACGAGGTTTTTGGTCATGTGTAAGTAAATATGTCATTTTTAGGGAAAATTGGTATAATTATTCTTGCATGTTTTATTGTGGGTTAGTGAATGTGTTAGTTACATGAATGTATTTTTAGACTTTTGGATGTTGTGTGGTTGCTTACTTGCTGAAATTTCATGATCTCATGTGGTGTTTCTACTTGTTATCCCATTTCTTGGAGTCGTAGATTTTGTTCCAGAGGTCGAGTTGAGCTTCTGCCGAGGAGTGATTGACTGGAGATCGACCTCTTCCTATTTTCAATCATGGTTCTACTTTATTTTTTTGTTGTATTTCAGTAGATGATTGTATAACTCTTTTAGAGGATATTAATTTGGGTTGTAAGGTTTTAAATTTTCTAGTAAACCCTTTTATATTTTTGCTGTGATATTCTTATGTTGCACACTTGGCATGTTTGCACATACTTACACTTGGCGATGGGCTGTGTGATCCATATGATTATTATCCGAGTGTCACGACTTCTACTTGTCCATGTGTGCGAATCATGGGCACCACATTGTATATATCATGTGTTACTAAGATTAGGAATTTTTTTTTTAAATGTATATGTATTTGATTGAGAATTTGTATTTTAGTATAGGAAAAAGTGTCTTTCCTAGTCGGGCTAGATCAAGCAACGGATTTAGAGGCTAGACTAGAAGAAAACATGCAAAAGAAGTTGGAGATTTAATCCGAAAAAATGTTTAAACAATGGTAGTCAATGTTTCAAAATTCTATACCACCACCACAATCTTAGAACTTATTTTTCTTTAATTATTTTTTTATTAATCTAATCTAGAACATTTGAACAATTATGATGCTTAAATTATATTGGTCTAATATTAGTATTATATTTTAGTTAAATTCGATATTGTATGATGAGAGCCATTTGAATGGAAAATACCCAGTTCGAACGATAAATTACAATTTGTAAATCTACAATAGCTTTTGCCCTTTCATTCGAACAAAAAAAGAATAATTTGAACAACTTGTAAGAAATCCAGCCTGTTCAACTGGACAGAGTTTTTGAACTAACTAGGTCTATTCGAACAACTAAATTTTTGTTTGGATAAAATTAATATGAAAAATTTATCTGTTTGAACATACATAATCTGTTTGAACACTCTATCCATTCGACCAGGATCAAATATATTCAGTCGTTCGGATCAAATTTCTATACTATTCAAACGTTACGCGTTTGTTCGAATATAATTATTTCTATTCGATCAATTTTTTGGAACGAAAGTTATTCATCTTCAAAAAAAGCTCGTTCGAATGCCTTCGATTGGTTATGCCAATGATTGTCAAGCATTCGTCATAAGCGAGAAGTAATACATAAATCAATATAGGTTTCCTTTACTATATATCGGTAGGGTAATGCTAGGGACATCATTTAAATATCTCGTTTTTAGATCCTATTTGATGTGGAGGATGCACGTTGGCTTCCTTAGGTGTGCTGAATTCTGAACTTCTTATCAAAAGCAAAATTGTAGCCCTTTTCGATAGCTTTTCAACCCATTAAGAATCATATCCATCCAATATGAGTAGGAAGTTATGGTTAAAATACTAAAGTATGTCCACGATGTCCCTAGTGCATTTTAAATTTAAATTTCTTGTAGATTCTTTCGTTGATTTTTTTTTTGTTTTTTGTTTTCTTTTTATTTTTTCTTAGAAAATTTTCTTTCTAAAACCCTCCTTCCATATCTATAGGTCACCTAATCCATTCAAAATCAATTCTCTTTTCAAATTTTAAATGAAAAGATATTCCCTATATCTATTGCTGAAAATTCAGAATTATTGACTTCCTGACTTTTATTTGGATTTAGATCAACCTAATGATGTATTTTGGAGTTAAACCATCCATGAAACTTTTAAATTTCTTTCTTAAATTTCGAAGACATCTAACCTTCCTTTATTCTGAATTCTAAAACTGCAGATATAGGCTAAAACCCAAAATAGAATCTGAACTGCAATAAACTTTTAATAAACTTTTAGACAAATTCGAATTTCTTTGTGTCTTATAAGTTTCAAACTTCAAAATAGGAGAATTGGATTTCGAATTCTTCATAAAAATTTTAGACCTATCTCTTAGCTTGCCAGAAAGCCCAAGGGCACTTGAAACCGATGTCCGTAGCTCCAATTTGAACCCAACAATCAAACAGTGTTCTGTTTTGATTCGACGAGCCCAATTAGAATTTGTTTTTTAGGTCTAATCCGAATTGGGTCTCTTCACATCTACCCAATCTCAACATATTAACTAATTAAACACCTGCAAAATACTAAGAATTCTGAATTCCCAAGAATTAAATAAATTAAAATTAAAAAGGCATAAAAACATTCTTGGCAAAAATACCAAGAATGATGTAAAGCACTTGAAGTTTGAATAATTGAACATAAAAAACATGTGAATTAAGTTCCCAATCACACATGTTCTTTTAAGAAGGAAAAAATAAATAAAAAAGAAATCCTGCGAAACATTAGATCGGAATGTGAGGAAGTACGATTCCTGATCTTATAACAGAGCTGCCACTTTCTTAGATGCTTCCAAGCTTGTTGGTGTGGAGCATAATATATTATTTCCTTTCTAAATTAAAATATGGGTGTTATATATATATATATATATATATATATTTTAATTGTTGAACTCTTTACTGACTTTTGAGGACAATGTGCTGTCTTTATTAATACGACTTCGCCTAGTGAAATTCTTGAGGTATGTGGCAGCTGCAACTTTTTTACCCTGATTTTCACCTGATCCTATATATAGATTTAAAAAACAAGCAGGTAAATTATGTCAAACCAACAGTACATGATCAGCTGAGTAAATGATCTTTATGAGCAAGTGAAGTATAAACAAAAAGATGATTTCTTTTTATAAAAAGTTGTGGGATATTGATTTTAAAATTATAGTTTAATTCAAAAATTAAAGTGGATGGAAAGAAATAGATGATCAAATGATTATAAGTTTGTATTACATTATTAACACGCTTGCTCCAAATCTTTGTTTTAATATTATGTAAAATTATTACAATTATTAATTAAATTAATAGAATGAAATAAATTAGCAATTCTATATACCCAAATACTAGCAATTCTGAATTGATATGTATATATGTATATGTATATATGTATTTTATGACTTTTATACATTTCTTTAACATATTATTTATCTTTTAATCTTAATCCGTCAATGTTAAAAAAAAATTTAGATGAATCGAAAAATAATAATATTTTATTAAAGAGTTGGTGTATGTGTGTGTGCATGTGCATGTGCATGTGCATGTTCCTGTATTTATGTAAAATAAAATTAGAAAAGTCTTGAACTTGATTCCAAAGTACTACTAAGTCATAGATCGTAATGATCTGCTCTATCAATAGCTTATAATAAAATCATTCTAAATTAGAAATTTCCGTTCAAATAGAAAATTTCATAATTCATATATTATTTTTGCTGTGTTAAATTCTTAGCAAAATTATGTCTCCATATATACTATCAAATAATCTCCTACAAACTCATATTTGATCGTTTTGACATGTAATCAAATTTTTAACAAGCTAGCAAGACGAAAAGCTAGCGCGTTCATTATTAGACTCCATTTTAGTTTATAACTTAACAGCTTATTTCATATTCATTTTTATAATGTTGAAAAAAGAAAACAAGTTATTCTTCATTCTAGCGACTTTTCATTCAGTAGTTAACTTTTTTGAAGCCAGTTAAAATAAGAACATGATATCAATAAGTATCTAAGTAATACTACTGAAAGGGCTCAAAGGCATCTCGTGTAAAAGTTCCATGATGCAACTCATGATAAGATTTTACGAGATAACTGGAAGGGCTTTGATACTACCGTTAGGGCTCGTGAGTGTTATCATGGACCTTGCTAATGAATGGTCCGATGGGCCACTACATCCATGGCCCAAACCCCATCAGCCTGATAGGGCTCATGCCAGATCAAAAACCGCCTTATGAGCACCTGCCCACTTATTCTAGAATAGTTGGAATACTCTCTCATTTGTTTTTGTAAGTGAGCACATTTCAATTCAGACTCATCCTTATATTTTTTAATTTTTTTATATATAATACAGATCTCAATATAATTTTTTTAAATCTTAATATAGTTTTTTCAATTCTTAAAACAACTTTTAAAAGGTTAAAATAATAATAATATTAAAAAAATAAATTAATCTCAATTCTTCTCATTTTATCTTCGAATTCAAACGGAACGATTCATTCAAAGTGAGTTGAGAGTCCGATTATCTCAGGATTCAAATTTCAAATAGTGGATGGGATTGAGTGATATTAAAAGAATCAGGTATGTTAAACGTCTCATCTGATCATTTAGCTCTAAAAATACTCTTAATATTCTAACTTATACGGTCGGAGGTGTTCAATCGAACCCCCAATCTGCTTTATACTCTTTGGTTGTAGTTGGTCGATAGTGCGTAACTGTCAATCATGTCCATTACAATTAAATACGTCCTATTGTACAGCATTAAATAATTATCGTGGTTAGTTCTTATAATATGAACATAATTGAAGTCAAACTTGTACAGAAGTACTGGATTTTAAAATGGAAAGAATTGCGTCGTGCATGTATATGGTCTTTTTAGTTCTTTTAATTACACATTTAATTTTATTTACATAAACCAGGACTTACTAGGCTATAAATAATTAAAGCAGGAATGTCACTAAATTATATATAGATAATACGTATAAATCTGATTATTATAATTATGTTTTGCTTATATATTGGTTGTTAATATAATATCCAGTACTGATGTTTGCGAATTCTCCCAATCAATCTGCAACGGTGCATCCCGAGAGACAGCCTCGAGAAATCCAGTAGGGAATATATACATCCGATGGTTAAGTTACAAAAAAGCCTAGTTCTCGACTAAATTTATATATATACAACATATCTAAGGGTGCATTCTAGTAGGGGTGTTCATCCGGGTTCCAAATTTAGGAATCCGGAATCCGGATTCAAAATTTCTTAAATATTTTAAAAAAAAATAATTAAAAATACTAACAAATAAATAAAATTTTAAACCGAGCCGGGTACAACCCGGCCCGGATGAACAGGCCTACATTCTTGTACTTGATGATTGAGATACTTTGCATGATGTCATTACAAGAAAACTACTTATTTAGTGCATTTTTATTAGTTGTAAACAATTGATTTTAGTCGCTAATAGTATATTTTAATCGCTAATAATCCTTTTAGTCACTAATGTTAGGTCATTATTAGCTATTTTTCTTATTGTATGTGATTCTATTACATCGAGTGTACGACCCTGTTCCTTTCAACGAGAGTATTGTCTCATTAGGAGTTATCTTAATTATCAGCATAGATCACAATCTTAGATAGACTTCGTAGGTTAAAATTCCTTACTGATCAATACGACGGTCCCCTTCATGAGAAATTTGTCTCTGGTCCTAACAATAAGTTTTATTTAACTAGTGTCTTGTTTGATTACATAGATGCAATGTGATGAGATGGAAAATATGTAAATAATAATGAGATAATTTATCAATATTAATGAAATAATTTGATTTAAGATTTTTATATGGTCTTGGAAAAGAGAAGAGAGAAAAAATTAAATAAAAAATTATAAAGTTAAAAAGGGTTAGAATATTGTTTTATAATATAATATTTTTATAATTTAGAAATTGCGTTTTGTGTTTTGTATTTTGTATTGATAAAATTTAAAAAAGTTATAATGTCAGATAATGATTAGATAAAAAGATTAAAAATTAAAAACTCAAAATTAAAAACTATTTATTTTTTAATGATATTTGGATATTGAAATAAAATAGTTTGAAGTGTTTATAAAACCAAATTAGGCATTAGACTCTGCGAACCAAACGGTGCACTAGCAAACGCTTAGCTTGGAATAGATTGGAAAATTATTTTTATTTTAAAAATTATTTAACGCGTTAATCAAGAGTATTTATTAATTTTACTTTATAAAATCTACTGGTCACTCCCGCACCTCTCAACTTAATTTTAAATTGGAATAAAAGAAAACAAAAACAAAAACAACATAAAGAATTCAAATTACCACCTGTCTAAGCTCTTATATATGTTCTGTCGTCAACGACTGCTAGAAAGTAAACCATCGAGCTGGGATTAGCTATCTCTAAAGGCACAACAGGAGACAACTGATCAAAGCATTTGCAAGAGATCAAGACAAGAAAAATGAAAAGAGATTCAGCATATCGCTCACTGCATGGTCGTGGTTCGGCCTCAGATCCCGTTATTAAAGGATCAGGAGGTAAGGGAATTAGACCAAAAGCATTACTAGTACTAGAGAGAGATCCCTTAAAAGAATTTGCCTTGATTATTCTCTGTTTTATTTCTGTCTTATCTTGGAAGAGATAAACGAAGAGGGTCCTGCAACATTATATATAGTACTGCATTTAATCTTTGTTATTAATTGGTCTGCAGGGTCCAAAAGGATTCGCTTCAGGATCAGACTGAAAATGATACTTGTATCAGCAATGACGAAACAACTGGACATGAAAGAGATGAGTTCGAACAGATCACAGACGATCTTGAAACGGAAAACATATGGGTACGTACGGATGATCTGCATGGCGTAAACTGACAGCATATCGTCCGGGTTTAAGGTACTATTTACTTTCAGACCGTAAGACAATTATTGGCAAATTAAACTACTTGTCGTAATTTGAAATTAACACATGAAACTAGTCCATTAATACAAGATGATCAAGACAGTACTTGGTTTCACGGCCGGTTCAATAAATTATGGGGCTAAAGTTAAAATTTTGATTGAGGCATTTTTTTTAAAAAAAAAAAAATTCAATTTTAATTTTATATTAGATTTTTATTTAAAAAATAATTCTTATTATTTGCTAAGTAAATTAATACTTAAGATTTTATACTAAAATTTCAACTTGTATTTTTAATTAATAATGATATATATAATATATATTTGATACTTTCTTATTAAGTTAATTAATATTGTTTAATTGATTTTTTTTTTGCTTTTTTTAAAAAAAATTTACTATAGACTTTTTATGGGAGACATTCTTCCATAAGGAAACCTTAGAGTACAATTACCTAACTAGCCTAATAGAAGAGCCTGCACTGCCTAGATTGAGGAATAGTGGTCACTGAATTCTGGTTAAATGCAGATTGAGAACTACTTATGATCCTAATAGCACAACAGCAATAAATATTTTTGGCGATTCCTACTTCTGTAAAGTTATAGTCAGCATCTGGAAGCCTAATGTTTTATGAAAAGTTTTTTGACAAATTAAATTATGTTATAACAAGTTGTCTCATACATGACTGAGTACTAAGATATAATTTAAATTATTAAAATTACCTCTTCCTCGTAAATAATGACACTACAATAATTGTAATTAGGTTGAGGATAACATGGTAGTAGTGGTCTAGAGTCCCTTGTGTAACACCTAGGCCAATACGAAACTCTGCGCTGGATTATTTGTTTTCTCAGGGAAGAAAAGCCCATTTAGATTTGAACGAGTAATTTTGGGAATAGGCTACCGGCCCAAAAATTGTTATGATGAAAAATAGATTTTATTGGACTGTATAATTAAATTCAATTCTGTTAATACGTCAAATATAGATTTTATGGGACTTGATAATTGGATTAAACTCAGTTAATATGATATGGATTCAGTGGATTTTATTTTTATTTGATATTTAGCCCGATAAATTTAATTATAAGGAGCGACATGGTCTAATTTAGGCTATGTTTGGGTATGGGAATAATTCAAATATTTTTAAAATATTTTTTTATTAATAATTATTTTTTATTATTTTTTACTATTATTCATTATTTTATTATTATTTTTTACTTATTTTTATTACTATTCATTTCTTTTTATTACTATTTAACATATTTTTTTATCTACTTTTTATTATTATTTTCAATACTTCTCATTATCCAAACGTAATCCAACAATTTGAGTCAAGATCTATTAGTAGTTGATATAATATCTTCGACCATAACATACGAACTAGCCACATTTTTTTTCCTTTTTTTGTGGGGACTCCTTTAATTTGTCACGTCCATTTTTAATAAGTTCATATACCACCAAGACTGGGTTCAAATATTTTAAAATGAGCCCAAAAAGCCCAGCCCATAAGAAGCCTAATCAACTCCCCGCTTATTTCTACAACCATCGGTTTCTCCGCCTGCATGCAAGTTGTAAGTTTCACCCCCTGTTCATTTCTTTTTCTAGGACCGCCATTCTCCATAGAGCACAATCCCAACCCACCTTATTTCACCTCCACAAACCACGACATCCTCCTCCTCATTACGCACTTTCTGCTCCACCTTAACGCGTCCCTTGTTCAACGTTGCAGCACAGTGTGAATCTGACCACCAAAGTGCCGGTTAGATAATTAGCCTATTGCACATCCACAAGAAGCCAACCCACGTCGCAGCTCCTCCCTCTGATAGCTTCCGTGCCCAGCCACCGAAAAACCTTGGACGCTAGCAGTCTGTTTTCTACCACCGAAGACAGAGGAACAAATTAAGCCACCGCGTGCTCATTCTCGGTACGTAAGCTGATCACGTCGTGCCACTCTTTTTGTCTCCGTCTCTTTTGTTGGCACGTTAACTCTATCGCTTGCACCTCACAGCTCGATCGCCACGCAACAGAAGCCGTCTGCATCCTAGTGCCGCTCCGATCCGCTGCCGCCATTTACTATATCTCTGGTGAGTCAGAGTCTATGTCGCATGGCTAGCTTGATCAGACTCTGATAAGTGATAAGTTTCCTTATTTTCCTTTTCCTTACAAACATCTTATCTTTTAGGCCAGGTTTAGATAGATGAGATCGAAATCCTAACAGGCGCAGTATAACCAAAGTGGTACCTTAGTCATCCAATTTTACATAAAACACCGTACCTCAAAAAATTTTAAATGTTTTAATTTTGTTGTCTAAATAGGTAAACTATGAACAATACTTGTTTTCACGTCATTTCCTTGGGTACTTTTTAAGTTTTTTTAAAATTGAACATATATCTTAAGTTGGGTTTGTTCATCATAATGGACTTGTTATTGAGTTGGAATTTTTACTAAGTCATGAATATTAAGTAAAAATGTATTTTTTTTAATGATCTTAGTTTAACTGAATAAGTATTTTAATTAGCTATGTATTTTATGTTTTACCAAAATAGAAAAAAAAAAACCATTTGGAGATTAAGGTGTTCGACTAAGAAATCAAGTGGATGTTGATTAATTAGGAAAGTGGCGATAATTGACGATATGTTATGAGAATTTTAGAATTTTAAGAAAAAAGGTTAATTAGCATTCAGATTTAAGTATTGAAATACATGTGTGATTAAAAATTTATGAAAGATAAGTTAATCAATTGATGTTGGTTTGTAAAAGTGAGCATATTATGTTTCGAAAATAAATCCATAGATGGTCTCAGTTATTTGTTCTTCCCTTCATTTCTTGAAGTTAATCATAAGAAAAGAGTCAAAACCCGTAACAAGAGTATTTAATTTATCAATAATCAAACAAACAACAAACGCTATTTCCTTCAACATTAACTAGATTGTTCATACTTCATTAAGATGTTCTAGTTCTTTTGCACAATGAAAGAAAACTCCAAAACTCAATTAGACGTATATATAAAAAAGCGAAAAATTCAATTTTAAGGGAGAAATTACTGAAATATAGAATGAATATAAACTATAAAGATATGTTCCTAATTGTCTCTGTTTGTATTTTTCTAGTTTATTTATATCAAATAATGGATCATGAGGAGTACGTATACCAAGCTGATCCCTACGTCGTGATCTGCAACGGCGGCCACTACGACAACTATGGCAGTGATGACAGCAGCGGTGTTGAGGGGCGCAGTTCTTGGGAACCTAACCCAGGTACCACATTCTCTCTAGTGTTTTACTGATCATGCTCTTTTTTTGATCAATAAGGAGTTTATGAGTTTATGATTTTGCATTACATTGTAAATAAGGAGTCTATGATTCTGGTGCTTGGACATATTGTTTAATTTATCAATCGAACGAATAATAATTACGTACCCACCTAAATATTGCCCTAAAAACTACTAAAACTGCTCGTGCTTCGTTAAACATTTCTATTGCATTTGCAATTTTGTATACACATTGATCCAGCATTCAAGCTTAATTAGACACCAGCCAACAGTGATAATTAATTGCCAATTGGTACGGTCGATATTCCCGGAATTAGTTAATTTGGATTTTGTTGTTAGCATGTTGTCCTCTGTACGTAACAAACTGTTTTATCATGTAGTATACAATTACTGGTAGACAGATTATACTTAATATACAAATATTTTTAAATCATGTTTACACAAGCTAGCTAGCTCCTTAATTAGTAGCATATATATTTTTTGAGTTCAAGTACATTAGAATCAAACCAATTCAGAATAAATTAATATTTATTAAATAGTTATGTAAATCTCTCTCAGATTGAAGCAACATGATCAGTTCTTCCCAAGCTTCCTTTGTCCCAATATTCTGAATGGACTCCATCTTTCTTCTATCTGCTGCAACTCTTTCCTTAGTCTTTTTATCTTTACTCCATCCTTCAACTATGTCTGATAACGGCCTCTTTAAAATCAAAATCCAAATTTTAACTAGCTTCATATCTCCGTTCTTTTCTTTGAAACAATGAAACCTATCTGGATCTGGAATAGAAGAGAAAGTTGGAGAATGATCATTACAATAATCGATCAGTAAAGTCTGCAGGAACACAACCAACAAATTAAACCATTCCTTATTTTCCAAATTCTTGTCCAATCTTTCCAAGGTAAAATTGTCATCCATTCTGTTATTACAGCAATTAGTAAATCTAGATCCTTGACTATCCATGTCACTCAAGTCACTATCCATTATACACTGTTGGAAATCCATGTCATCTACTTTATTGGTCTTCTGGCTCCTCCTTTCTTCTCAGATAAATACACAATTTCATTAATATCTCTCATCACAATAAGCCAAGGGAAATTGATATCTTTACTTAAAAAACTTATTTGAAATTCCCTTGTTATTCTTGATTATGCACATTTATGCTTAACAGAAATACTTAGCACCGATTAATAACCAACATAAAATATTAAATAAAATAAATACAATATTTGGTTACGAAAGAAAACCCTTTGAAGAACTCATCAACGGTAAAACTCTAAGGACAACCAAACCCAAGAAAGCTAATTTTAAAGATTGAGATATTACAAGTAGTAAAATTCTACGTTTACAAAACTTTTATAACTAGACACGTTTACTCAACAAGACACGCGACCTGCTTGTCTTCTACTGCAGTAGTTTGTCAAAACCTCTGACGATCTCCGATCTCTTATCTTTCCCCCTAAAACCTCCAGTAACCGATCACGAACACTATAGCTCCCCCTTGGAGTATGCTCGCACTCAATCCCTTCAAAATGAATATCTTGGAAAATTCTTTACTTAATAATTTTCTCTCACACGGTTACTTGAAGTTCTACTCAGATTTTCAAGCACTCAACAATGTATGTGAAAGTATGTTTTTTGGTGATCTCAAGTGTTCACCTAAACCTTAACCGAACCCCTTTATAGATAGACAATTTAGTGGTTGAGTTGGACTAAGACTCTGCTGACAGTTTATCAAGTCTTTCAATCTATCACACTGCTAACGACTTGTAAACGTGTCGGACTAAAACTCTACTGCTGGATGTCTCCGAGTTTAAACTAGTTTTGATCTCTTCATTTAATCCATGCATCTTATCTCTTCAATTGATCTTCAAACTCGAAACCTATCTAGGACTTGCAATCTCTTATCTTTTAATTTAAACAGTGTTCGATAAGAGTTACATTACAAAACAAAAACTTATCCTCATCGAATAAACACTTAGAGTTTTATTCAAATTATATTCATCCAATGTTCAAAATTAAAACCTATTCATCTAATCCTAACCAAACTTAAATTACATTTGCATTGTTAAATCTCATCCCTCCATTCCATTATGAACCACAAGGGAACCATAAAATCCAGTGGAGTACCAAAATGGTTTATTTATACACTACATGACTTTCACATAGATGTGTCTGTGAGAGTAATTAATCAAACCAATCTCTAATATTCATCCCAGAACAAAGCTAAATCCCAAAGTTTTCGATACCATCAACAATTAAAACATTAGAATATATAACCCAACTTCAATTTCAAACATTGTATACTACTAGCCAAATTTTAGTCTCTATTAAAAAACCATATGTCTGGCTTATCAAACATTGTATACTTTTATCACATAACAAAGGCTATGAACTATGGGAGGGTTGCCAAGCACTATTTATAACTTTTTATAAACGAAATTTTTAGGAAGACTAATGTTTGTTGGAAAGTTTTATTAACAAATTATTTTTTGAGAAAACAAATGATTTCCTATTGTTTGGTTTTGGCATGACAGTATTCCATTACTTTTTATTTTTTGTTGAGTATTCTAATTTTGTGATTCATTCTGCTCGATAGTTATTCATGCAGCAAATAATCACTACAAGAAAAATGGGCAGAAATAACCAATTTCATACAATCAAAATGACTGTTTTTACTAGAAATAATTTTTTATAACATTCTTTACTACTTTTTGCAACGAAATTTGATATCGCAAAATGTCTATTTTCTTGTAGTGAATGTACACCGTGAGTTTTTTTTCTTTTGTTTTATTCTTGACATATAAACTAAATTAAAGAAGTATTATATTCATCATCCATATTCCATATTTGGTAAGGATAAAAATAAAAAGAAAAAAAATCATATATATATGGTGTGTGGTGGTGTACTAAGATAATGACTAGAAATCTTCTTATGATAGATGCATTATTCGTCAACTTGAGTTTGCATTACATTGTAAATGCGGACTAGATTTATATTCTGGTGCTTGGACATGTTTAATTTATCAATCGAAAGAGTATAACCCACCTAAATATTGCCCTAAAAACTAATAATTAAACTGATCATGCTTCGTTAAAAATTTCTAGTGCGTGCATTTGCAATTTTGCATACACTAAATTCCAGCATTCTAGCTTTAGACACTAGATATTCATTAGGATGCTGTCCTTTGTAACAAGTTTCTCATGTACTCCCTTCGGCCATATCCTTAATTTCTTTCTATGTGGGTGTTTCTGTTTTACAGAATTAGTGATAGACAGATGATACTGCGTGTTATATAAATATTTTTAATCATGTACGTTTACACAAGCTAGCTTCTTAATTAGTAACATATACATTTTTTTGAGTTCAAATACATTAGAATCAAATGAATTTAAAATAGATTAAGATTTATTGTGAGATCCCAGATTGACGTGTATTTTTACACGTTATTTTATTCTCGGTGTTAATTATTTTAATGTATTTTAATAATATTATTAGTCGTAGTTTATTTATTTAAGATATTTATTTGAGCTATTAATTAGTTAATATTGAGTTACGTTGCTTTTCTTATTTATTTGAATGAGTTAATTATTTTAATGATTGTAATTTAATTCCTTTATTTTATTATGTGAATTTATTTGATCTGCTTTCGTTATATTAATTATTGCTTTATTTTTAATATTGCGCTTGTGTTTAATTTATTTCTATTGGTGGGTTTTAAATCTCTTATTTTATTGATATTGAAATTATAGTATTTAAAGTCAGCTTTTATTTAATTTGCTGTGTTTTTCTAGTTGGACTCATTTTTCCCTTCTTTTTCTTTTTTCTCCTTTTTCTTTCCTTTTTCTTTTCTTTTTCCTTTCTTTTTTTCCCTCATCTGTTTCGGTCCCAGCCTTAGCCCGCGTATCCCCTCCCCTGTTCCCTCTCCCCTTCGCCTGTCCCTTCTCCTTAGCCCCAGGACCGCCGCCGGCCACCCACCAGTGACACCGCCCAGCCCAACCTCATCCCCACACGCCGGCGAGTTCAACGGCACCGGTGGTGTCACCTCCGGCCACCCCACCGCCCCCTACACGGCCCCCTACCCGAAATGGGTATTTTTGCTTCCCTTGCATTTTCCGGCCACCGCCGGCCACCCATTGGCCTCCGACCACCACCACTAGACTCCCCACCCTCCGGCGAGCATAACCCACCGCCCAAACTCACCTATCGCCGCCAGTTACCCCCTCCACCCGAAATGGGTCTTAAACGGTTGAGCAACCCAGCACCGCCATCCGGCCACCGTGCATCTCACCTCTGCCACCATTCGACTCCCCTCGCCCAGCCAGTCATCCCCCTATCTCAGTTTCCCCATCCGTGGCCCCACCTTCTCGGTACAACCCCAAACCCGAAAATGGGTTTTCACCCATTTTGACCCCGATCCGCCACCTTCCGGTGGTTGTGCCGCCACACCACCACTTCCATGAGATTCCCCACCCTTCAATGAGTACCTCTCTAAATTTTGGTGTCAAACCGAGCATTTTAGCCTAACATACATGTAACCACTACAAACACTGCAGATTGGCGTTGTTCGAGGATTTACGCTTTTAACCGCTGTAAGTACTTTCCAAACAAGTTTTAAAATTTAAATAGATTTTTGGCATCAACAATTATTGTGTTTGTTTATTGTTGTAGCTATGTGTTGGTTAAAGTTGATATTTGTTGGTTGATTGGATTAATTAAATGTTGGATAATTGCTGCATGATTGTCTACATTGTGTATTTACGCGCATGCTCATGAAAATATTTGGAAAGTGGACTTTTGCATGATTTCGGATAGTCATGTGTTGGAATTTGAAACTGAGATTTAAATTGAGTTTAATGGATTTTAATGGTTTTGGGCTGAGTCATAACGGGGACGGCGATACGTAACGCCCGGTATGAAATGAGTGTGTGTGGATCGTAATGGGGACAGCGATACGTAACACCCATTATGGTTTCGGGTGTGTGTGTAAATCATATCGGGGATGGCGATACGTAATGCCCGGTATGATCGGTTTTGAGGATATTATTTTATGGAAAATGATGGGTGATTTTATTGAGATTTTATTGTGGATTAAATTGGGATTTTGGCGAGTGTGGTTATTTCATTGACTTTGAGGAAGATGATTTTAAGCCTTATGCATATGGTAATTGTTCATGGTTGTTGTTTGTGGCATTAATGTATTTCTGTCTTTTAGTTTGGTTGGGTTGTATTTACCTGCGATGCCATCTTGGCGTCGTAGTTTTTTAGATGCAGATTATGAAGAGGCTGAGCCTGAGGAGACGGCTCTGCCGTTGAGGTGATATTAATATTAATTGTTATCTCGGGAAATTTATTTTCCCCTTTTTATAAATATGTATTTATTTAATTTGTATTTTTGGATGACTGTATTAAATCTCCTGTTGGAGAATTTATATTAAATTGGTTTGTAAAATATTTCTAAAAATTCTGGTATTTAGATAATAATTTATTATCCGCTGCGACCTTTTATTTATGTATGTCACGTGTACACACACGTTTGACACTTGTCGTTGGGATGTGTGACCCGTGTTATCATCATCCTGACGCCTCGATTCCCGTGTTATTTTAAGGGAAATTTGGGGACGTCACATTTATTAAATAGTTTTGTAAGAAATTTGTGAAAATTAATAGCTTAACCATAATATATTGCCAGTCGAACCAATCTAATTTGCCTCTTTTCATATCATTTTGACGAACTAGAATGTCTTTATTCTTCCAGGAAATTGAAAGAATTGTTAAATTATGAATAATTTTCTTTCATTCATATTATTATATGGCTCTGTTATGTATGTTGAAAATCTCATCATGTTTTGTGATCACAATATTTGATGTCAATTTCTATTCACATGGTCTTCATTACGTACATTACCATGCATATATATACAGGAATAAAGCGACCACCTGTTGCTCTTCTTCAAACACCACCGCCACCAGCATTATAATTTCTGAATCAATCACAAGTTGAAGATTTTTGGTATTAACTCGTTAAAAATTTTCATTATTATTTTTTATTGATATTTCCATAGCGTCCGCTTAGTATATATTGTATTGCAACTGGATTATATCCTCTCAATACTAGGGAAACAATTTTGTTTTGGTGTATGTGAAATGGATGTACTCCTCCCCGACAACCAGAAAGTGTATTTCCAAATTGTATGTGATCATATACACTTGACCAGTAAGTGTATTAAAATGTATTTTCCAGTCTGGAATGGGTTCATTTCTTATGATGATGTGCTTTTCTATTTTAGTGTTATGAGAATATTTTTAGCATCAGAAAGTACTGGATCATGTGCTTGTCTATCTATTAAATGAATATACATCCATAGAGTCTAAAAAATTATTCTTAATTGTAGAAATATTGTAGTGTTGGACATCTTATATGTACTAGCTGTTATGTGTATTCAAATATGCTTAGCTAAACTATGGGGCGCTGATGATTTATAAAAATATTAGCATTAATGAAAGCGGATGTTAAGTGATATTATGATGTATCACTACAAGAAAAATGGGTTTTGTAGTTTTTTAATTGTGACGAAAAATTTATTTGTAGCCAATTTTAATTGTAAATAGTCATTTTGCTAATTATATTAACTGCATGCAAATAAATAGGTTTTCCGTAATGTATAAAATGATTTGGAAATGTTTAAATGGATGTACTATTGGTTTGGGTGCCGTAAAGCATTATATTTGGCCAAAATCATTTAATGTCATTACTAGCTACATGGAGGAAAAAGAAATAATTAAGAACATCAATTCCTTCAAGTTAAACAATAGATCATAATTTTCATTTAAATATTGAGGGGAAGAACGTGATGTGGGAAGAGGATCAAACCAACACTATTTTCTACCACCAAACCTTGTAAAAAACAATGCTTTTGCTGACAAGGAAGTTTACTCACGGAAGTAACAATTATATATTTGTTGCGGGCTTCTGTGTATGAAAATAGCTTCAATAAAAAATGCATGGCCATTACGGGGAACTAAGTCTTGTGGGAAAAGATAACACTGATCATCAAAATTGGGAAGGACATTTTGTCGTAAAAGGTTTTCTCTCACGATACATCCCATGGAAAAGAAAGCCTCCAATGATCAGTATATTTCTCGCGAACACAACCATTTTTTTCCACCCCAACCAATACTGGCCAAGAAAACTATTTAACTTATTCCCACAAGTCATGTTTGTTGTGGGAAATAACACATTTTCCAGCGAATTAGTTTCGACGAATGTCCCAGGGATGGTTAATTTTGTGGAAATAAGTATTTCTTTTTCACCAAATATGTACATTTTTTGGCCACGAATAGTGCCTATGTGGGAAAAAGCGGTATCTGTTGTAGTGCAAATCAGATTATGTCCTCACTACAAGATATAAGGCTATTTGCCAAGAGTGCCTTTTGTAGCTAAAAGCATGCTTTTTGCAGAAAATAAATATTTGTCGCAAAATTCATCCGTGGGAGGTTTCTGGCATATGCTCCGCGGCAAATACTACTAATACCCAGGAGTAAGCATTTTCGTGGCAAATAGTTACTTATTGCCACCACTAGGTTCATGGTTAAAGGCCATTCTGGTAGTGGCAAAAAATCCTAGAAATGTATTTCCTATCGTGGGAAATGCTTATTTTCCACAAAGTGTTTCCATAGCTATTAACTATTTTCCATATAATGGTCTAGAGGTATATCAATGTTTACCACCAATCGCATGGTTATAGTTTGCACCTACAAATCTTTTACCACCAAGTCCAATCATGCGCAGTACTTTATTTACAATAACATATTCCTCCCTAAAAGTATACGTATCCGTGGTTAATAATAAATTATTTACCACCACTCCAACTCGAGACAAATGCTTTTTACCTAAGATTTCATACCTTAACTAAAAGACTTTGAGTACCATTTTGTATTTGATAATATCAATTTACAACAACAATGGTTTCATTCATCAAGTTATATATACATACAAGTAGCTAGTCATTCATCAAGTTATAGAATAAACGTACATGGATTTTTTGACTAAAAACTAATTTCTTGATAACAAGTACCCACCCTAAAAAAAACAAAAGAATACAAAGAATACACTTTTTTTTGTAAGACTGTATTGCAACTGAATACCTTGCATGTAAAAACTTTTGTGCATGCGAGTGCATATACTAATATGGACTGAGAGTTGCTTTCAATAACACAAATATACAGCCAAGTATTTATAAATTGAGAGGCAGATCATTCATTTTACTAATATATCAAATAATACACTTTTTTTTGTAAGAATGTATAGCAGAATTTACACAAATAAATATATGGGTCAACAACAATAAAGACAAGTTTTAAAACATTAGCACCAATAAAAACCATGTTTTCATTAAAAAAAAAAAAATTCCATGAAACTTGCAAAAGCATCATATACTAGCATCCACACTTCACATGTTTCTAGCCTAATTTCTTAACATTGGATATTGACCTTACCAACCCAATCTGTCCTAGGACTTGGAAGGAATTTGATCAGTAGATTCAGTGAGTTCATTACATAGGTTTCTCCATGATTTAGTACCTTCAGTTTCCTTTTAACCTGTACCTCAACTTCCACTAAAGTCCCTATATTAATTTTTAAAAAACATAAGTGCATATAAACAACTTAAGTAGCTGCCCCACTTACTACAATAAGATCATATACTGGAAGTAAATAAATCTAACCCAAACAACAGGGATATCAACAGAGATCATATATTGGAAGTAAATAAATCTAACCTAAACAACAAAATCAAAATATGTGATAATCAAAAGACTACCTAGAAGGATATACTAGAGTAGAATGCCTCCGTAATCTGTCAAAGCAAATGTAAATATGTGACGCCCCCAAATTCTCCTTAAAATAACACAGGAATCGAGGCGTCAGGATGATGACAACACAGGTCACACATCCCAACGACAAGTATCAAACATGTGTGCACACATGACATATATAAAATATAGATCGCAGCGGATAATAAAATCAATAACTAGGTACCAAAATTTTTATAAATATTTTACATACCAATTTAATAAAAACTTTCCAACAGGAGATTTAATACAATCATCTGAAATATAAATTAAACAAATACATATTTATAAAAATGGAAAAATAAATTTCCCGAGATAACAATTAATATTAATATCACCTCAACGGCGGAGCTGTCTCCTCAGGCTCAGCCTCTTCATAATCTGCATCCAAAAAAACTATGACGCCAAAATGATATTGCAGGTAAGTATAACCCAAACAAACCCAAGACAATAAATACATTAATGTCACAACAACAACCATGAACAAATTACCATATGCATGAGACTTAAAATCATCTTCCTCAAAATCAATAAAATAACCACACACGCCAAAATCCCATTTGGCCCAAAATAAAACTCCAGTAAAATCACCCATCATTTTCCCAGAAAATGATGACCATAAATCCACTAAAACCACAATCATTTTCCCAGAAAATGGTCCACGTAAAACCAATAAACACAACTACCACTTTCCTAGAAAATGGCCTAAACATCTGTTTTATTAACCGTATGCACCATGATCTCCCCTAGGGATCATCTGCACACCCTAGCTTTCATCATCACACCGAAGGTAACGACCCCACATGTGATTTCGAAATAGGCGATACCTAGCTAATCGCGCTCAGCACGTACCATGACCAGGCATCCCCTAACTCCCACCAGTAGAGGAGCCACGGAGTCGGCACGAGAGCGTTACCATCCTGTCCGATCCCGTCGTCGCCTGGCGACGACCCAGGGGATATCACCCAGTATATTCCGCTTCCGAGTGACCAGAAGAGCTCCACCGGGATAATGCCCCATCCCGACTTGGAGTCGTGATACACACGCATCCGAAACCATAAATACAATGAAAACCCAATTTTCATTTCCAACACATGAATATGCGCGTAAATACACAACGCAGATGATCATGCACCAAATAACCAACTCCTCATAATTTCAACAATAACCAAACATAATATTTGTTGATGCCAAAAATATATTTAAATCTTAAAGTTTATTTGGAAAATACTTACAGCAATTAAAAACGCATATCCTTGAGTAGACGCCATTCCACAGCGCTCGCAGCGGTCATTTGTACGTTAGGCTAAAGTGCTCGGTTTGATTGTGACGCCCCCAAATTCCCCCTAAAATAACACGGGAATCGAGGCGTCGGGATGATGACAACACGGGTCACACATCCCAACAACACGTGTCAAACGTGTGTGCACACGTGACATACATAAATAAAAGGTCGCAGCGGAAAATAAATTAATATCTAAGTACCAGAATTTTTTTGAAATATTTTACAAACCAATTTAATAAAAACTCTCCAACAGGAGATTTAATACAGTCATCCAAAAAAATACAATTTAAACAAATACATAATTATAAAAAGGGGAAAATAAATTTCCCGAGATATCAATTAATAATATCACCTCAATAGCGGAGCCGTCTCCTCAGGCTCGGCCTCTCCAAAGTCTGCATCCAAAATAAACTACGACGCCAAGAGGGCATCGCAGGTAAGTACAACCCAACCAAACCTAAGACAATAAATACATTAATGCCACAACAACAACCAAGAACAATTACCATATGCATGAGGCTCAAAATCATCTTCCTCAAAGTCGATGAAATAATCACACTCGTCAAATCCCAATTTAATCCACAATAAAATCACCCATCATTTTCCATAAAATAATATCCTCAAAATCGATCATACCGGGCGTTACGTACCGCCGTCCCCGATATGATTACACACACACCCGAAACCATAATGGGCGTTACGTATCGCCGTCCCCATTACGATCCACACACACTCATTTCATACCGGGCGTTACGTATCGCCGTCCCCGATATGAAATGCACACCCGATGACCATAATGGGCGTTACGTATCGCCGTCCCCATTACGTCACCCACACACTCACACGCTGATCACAACGGGCGTTACGTATCGCCGTCCCCGTTATGACTCAGCCCAAAACCAATAAAATCCGCTAAACACAATTTAAATCCCAATTTCCATTCTCAACACATGAATATCCAAAATCATGCCAAAATCCACTTTCCAATATTTTCATGAGCATGCGCGTAAATCCACAATGCAGACAACCATGCAACAATTATCCAACAATTAAATAATCCAATCAACCAACAAATACCAACATCAACCATCACATATCAGCAATAATCAAATACAACAACTGTTGATGCCAAAAATATATTTAAATCTTAAAGCTTGTTTGGAAAGTACTTACAGCGGTAAAAACGCATTTCCTTGAACAACGCTAGTCTGCAGCGTTTGTAGTGGTCACATGTACGTCCGGCTAAAATACTCGGTTTGACCCCAAAATTTAGGGAGGTACTCATTGAAGGG
Organism: Platycarya strobilacea; assembly: GCA_036898215.1. Classification (NCBI taxonomy): domain Eukaryota; kingdom Viridiplantae; phylum Streptophyta; class Magnoliopsida; order Fagales; family Juglandaceae; genus Platycarya; species Platycarya strobilacea. Next base: position 35,001,193 of record CM072559.1, read on the forward strand.
TGGGGAATCTCATGGAGGTGGTGGTGTGGCGGCACAACCACCGGAAGGTGGCGGATCGGGGCCAAAAGGGGTGAAAACCCATTTTCGGGTTTGGGGTCGTACCGGGAAGGTGAGGCCGCGGTTGGGGAAACTGAGCTAGGGGGTTGACCGGCTGGGTGAGGGGAGTCGAATGGTGGCGGAGGTGAGACCTACGGTGGCCGGACGGCGGCGTGGCGAAGAACGACCCGTTTAAGGCCCATTTCGGGTGGAGGGGCTAACCGGCGGCGATGGGTGGCTTTGGGCGGTGGGTTATGCTCGCCGGAGGTTGGGGAGTCTAGTGGTGGTGGTCGGAGGCCAAGGGGTGGCCGGTGGTGGCCGGAAAATGGGAGGGAAGCAAAAATACCCATTTCGGGTAGGGGGCCGTGGAGGGGCGGTGGGGTGGCCGGAGAGGACACCACCGGTGCCGTTGAGCTCGCCGGCGTGAGGGGGTGAGGTTGGGCTGGGCGGTGTCGCCGGTGGGTGGCCGGCGGCGGTCCTGGGTGGGAAAGAAGGAACGGGCGAAGGGGAGAGGGAGGCAGGGGAGCTGGGCACGCGGGAAGCAGGGGAAATAAGAAGAAAAGAAAGAAGAAAAAGAAAAGAAAAAGAAAAGAAAAAAAAGAGAAAAAGAAAAAGAGAAAAAGGAAAAAGAAGGGAAAAAGAGACTAGCTAGAAAAACACAACAAATTAAATAAAAGCAGACTTTAAATACTAAAATCTAATATCATTAAAATAAAATAATTAAAGCCCCAACAATATAAATAAATTAAACCCAAACACAATATTATTTATAAAACAATAAATAATATAACGAAAGCAGATAAAATAATTTCGCATAATAAAATAAAAGAATTTAATTCCACTCATTAAAATAATTAACTCATTAAAATAAATAAGAAAAGCAACGCAACTCGATATCAACTAATTAATAGCTCAATTAAATATCTTAAATAAATAAAATATGACCAATAATATTATTTAAATAAATTAAAATAATTAACACCAAGCATAAAATAACGTGTAAAAATACACGTAAATCTGGGATCTCACATCCTCCCCCCCTTAAAAAGAATTTCGTCCTCGAAATTCGCTCGGCTGCAGCTAATAAAACTCCAATAACTCACCTACTACATCACTTAATACTCACTCCAAGCCTTAGTACAATCATCTATTTTCCTCAAATATAAATGAATTATATTTCATCATAACCGTATAGTCTCCAAATAATATTTCATCTCAAAAACTCCTGAGGTAGCCAATTAAATCTGAACTCCATATGTACAAGAACCTCAGTACAATCTCCCAAAATTTTAATATTCACTAACTTCATACCACACTTTGTGTCACCCTAAAATGACTCCCAAGTTTATTTTCCTAACTTAATCATCAATAACCATAATTTACCCAATTGAAAGATAAATCCTCACTTACAAGTATCATCCCAAATTTCAAGTCACCACTAATTCCTCAAAATTTACACAAGAATTGAACCTCCAACTATATTGCAATTCATTACGCTTCCGCGCGCACTCTGATAACTCGCTAAATTCATAAAAATTTAAGTCATCATAAATTAACACCATTGAATAAAATTTGGCTCAACACCTATTACAAGAAATCATTTGCCACATTTACAAATCCTAATGTTTTGTCATCTCACAATTCAAGTTATGCCACCCAATATTAAAGCCTAAAAAATTTTCTAACTCCCAAACCACCAATATACTTCTTCATCATTATAACTCCTCACTCTCATCATAGATTAATTATCTAAATCCGTATTCTCTCAATCAAACCTTCATTACCTATGAGATGGAATAACCTGAAATATTTTAATTCTTATATAACCTCAAGCCAAAACTAAATTCTTTAAGATACCTCGACAAATGCTGCTAATCATTAAATTCTCCGAAATATTATACTTAAATTATCCACTCCTAACAATTCGCCCAAAAGCCTAAAATTTATATCTCTTAAATTTATTTCCATCGCATCAACTCAACCTTATCACTTAACAAATAAAATTTTCCCACGTTACACACTAGCCAAAAAACTAATACTCTCCAAAATTTACACGCACATTTATTATACATCAATCTCTAATTATCCACCAATAACATCAACATTTCACCAAGAAAATAATTGATCGCCCACCATCATAAACATTACTAAAACAATTTCTATAACACTATACCAATGGCTAAGAATTTTACACTCACATGAAGAGTCTATCTAAATACAATTCCAATAATCTCCTAGAAATAAAATTAGAACTTAGACACTCAAACACTCAGTGAGACCCAGGTAATCAAATACACAAAAATAGCATATACAATATCGACAAAGAAATACAATTGCATAAATACCAACAAATTATTAAACAAATCCATATCGCAATTATAAATAATAGAATACCCAAATACTAAACAAAATTCAAGTAATTCACATAATTATTATATAAAAACACAAAAGGGGAAAAAGATTTAATAAACAAATAAGTAAAAACCACTCATTCAAGAAAACAAACCCACCTCCTTTAATAAACACAAATTCACCAAAAACTTTTATTAAATAACGAGAGAAGGATAAATTAAAATAACAACAAAAAACAAAATCACAAATAAAATTTTAAAATTCTCTACAAACTCAACTCTTAAAAAGATTATTGTAGAAATCTCTAAAATTTAAAATCTGTTAAAAGAAACGAACCATCATAAAATAATTAAATCGGTAAATTAATTAATAACCAAATACAAACAAGTCGCCAAAACAAATCCACTCGTTAAAGTAATAGATAAACTTTTAAAATAAAACACACGAAAATGTGGAAAGATAATAAATTTTAAAACTTACTTCAAAGCATGCCCCTAAAAATAAAACAACAGAAATGTGAAAATATAATCAATTTAAATTTATCTCAAAGCATAAACTTAAAAAGAAACAAGGCAGCGATGCTTTTAAATTTTGTCTAAATAAGTTTTCAAACGTTCAGAGATATTTAAAATACAAGAGCCATAATTAAATAAACAAATAATAAACTAAAACCAAAACTATCTCGTAGGAAACCTATGAACTGAAATTAAAAGCAAATCCTGACGATAATTGAATAAAAGCTTAAGGCAATAAAATAACCCACAACAAAATAAATAAACTTTAAAATAAGGAATTCTATAACACAACTGTTTAAAATATCAGATTCAATAAATAGATTGATTTAAAATAATAATTTAATCCGAAATATCTAAATTCTAATTTAAACAAAAACAAAGGCATATATATAAAATAAATAAATAATTAAATACGTACTCGACAACTTAACCAAATAAAATCACTAACTACAATCTTAACTGCTACCCATTTACAATATTAAACAAATATTACAATAAAATAAAATGAACTAACAAACCAATCAATCAGAACTGATTTAATTATGAAAATAAATAAACAATAAAAACATTAAAATAAAAAGCTCAACACAACAAACTAAATACCGATAATGTTACCATATAAATTAGTCGAAAGACTAAGACAACAAATAAAATAATAAAACAATAAAATAAAATAACCCAATCATCAAACAAATAAATTTTTAAAAACCACAAACTTTTCTGGTACTGTCCCTAGGTAACTTGCGGATTTACCCAGAGCCGAACTGCTCTGATACCACCTGTGACGCCCCCAAATTCCCCCTAAAATAACACGGGAATCGAGGCGTCGGGATGATGACAACACGGGTCACACATCCCAACAACACGTGTCAAACGTGTGTGCACACGTGACATACATAAATAAAAGGTCGCAGCGGAAAATAAATTAATATCTAAGTACCAGAATTTTTTTGAAATATTTTACAAACCAATTTAATAAAAACTCTCCAACAGGAGATTTAATACAGTCATCCAAAAAAATACAATTTAAACAAATACATAATTATAAAAAGGGGAAAATAAATTTCCCGAGATATCAATTAATAATATCACCTCAATAGCGGAGCCGTCTCCTCAGGCTCGGCCTCTCCAAAGTCTGCATCCAAAATAAACTACGACGCCAAGAGGGCATCGCAGGTAAGTACAACCCAACCAAACCTAAGACAATAAATACATTAATGCCACAACAACAACCAAGAACAATTACCATATGCATGAGGCTCAAAATCATCTTCCTCAAAGTCGATGAAATAATCACACTCGTCAAATCCCAATTTAATCCACAATAAAATCACCCATCATTTTCCATAAAATAATATCCTCAAAATCGATCATACCGGGCGTTACGTACCGCCGTCCCCGATATGATTACACACACACCCGAAACCATAATGGGCGTTACGTATCGCCGTCCCCATTACGATCCACACACACTCATTTCATACCGGGCGTTACGTATCGCCGTCCCCGATATGAAATGCACACCCGATGACCATAATGGGCGTTACGTATCGCCGTCCCCATTACGTCACCCACACACTCACACGCTGATCACAACGGGCGTTACGTATCGCCGTCCCCGTTATGACTCAGCCCAAAACCAATAAAATCCGCTAAACACAATTTAAATCCCAATTTCCATTCTCAACACATGAATATCCAAAATCATGCCAAAATCCACTTTCCAATATTTTCATGAGCATGCGCGTAAATCCACAATGCAGACAACCATGCAACAATTATCCAACAATTAAATAATCCAATCAACCAACAAATACCAACATCAACCATCACATATCAGCAATAATCAAATACAACAACTGTTGATGCCAAAAATATATTTAAATCTTAAAGCTTGTTTGGAAAGTACTTACAGCGGTAAAAACGCATTTCCTTGAACAACGCTAGTCTGCAGCGTTTGTAGTGGTCACATGTACGTCCGGCTAAAATACTCGGTTTGACCCCAAAATTTAGGGAGGTACTCATTGAAGGGTGGGGAATCTCATGGAGGTGGTGGTGTGGCGGCACAACCACCGGAAGGTGGCGGATCGGGGCCAAAAGGGGTGAAAACCCATTTTCGGGTTTGGGGTCGTACCGGGAAGGTGAGGCCGCGGTTGGGGAAACTGAGCTAGGGGGTTGACCGGCTGGGTGAGGGGAGTCGAATGGTGGCGGAGGTGAGACCTACGGTGGCCGGACGGCGGCGTGGCGAAGAACGACCCGTTTAAGGCCCATTTCGGGTGGAGGGGCTAACCGGCGGCGATGGGTGGCTTTGGGCGGTGGGTTATGCTCGCCGGAGGTTGGGGAGTCTAGTGGTGGTGGTCGGAGGCCAAGGGGTGGCCGGTGGTGGCCGGAAAATGGGAGGGAAGCAAAAATACCCATTTCGGGTAGGGGGCCGTGGAGGGGCGGTGGGGTGGCCGGAGAGGACACCACCGGTGCCGTTGAGCTCGCCGGCGTGAGGGGGTGAGGTTGGGCTGGGCGGTGTCGCCGGTGGGTGGCCGGCGGCGGTCCTGGGTGGGAAAGAAGGAACGGGCGAAGGGGAGAGGGAGGCAGGGGAGCTGGGCACGCGGGAAGCAGGGGAAATAAGAAGAAAAGAAAGAAGAAAAAGAAAAGAAAAAGAAAAGAAAAAAAAGAGAAAAAGAAAAAGAGAAAAAGGAAAAAGAAGGGAAAAAGAGACTAGCTAGAAAAACACAACAAATTAAATAAAAGCAGACTTTAAATACTAAAATCTAATATCATTAAAATAAAATAATTAAAGCCCCAACAATATAAATAAATTAAACCCAAACACAATATTATTTATAAAACAATAAATAATATAACGAAAGCAGATAAAATAATTTCGCATAATAAAATAAAAGAATTTAATTCCACTCATTAAAATAATTAACTCATTAAAATAAATAAGAAAAGCAACGCAACTCGATATCAACTAATTAATAGCTCAATTAAATATCTTAAATAAATAAAATATGACCAATAATATTATTTAAATAAATTAAAATAATTAACACCAAGCATAAAATAACGTGTAAAAATACACGTAAATCTGGGATCTCACATTGATACCAAAATTTAAGGAGATACTCTTTGAAGGGTGGGGAATCTCATAGAGGTGGTGGTGTGGCAGCACAACCACCGGAAGGTGGCAGATCTGGGTCAAAAGGGGTGAAAACCCATTTTCGGGTTTGAGGTTGTACCGGGAAGGTGAGGCAACGGTTGGGGAAGCTGAGCTAGGGGGTTGACCGGCTAGGTGAGGGGAGTCTTTTGGTGGCAGTAGTGAGGCCTACAGTGTCCGGATGGCGGCGCGACAAAGAACAATCCGTTTAAGACCCAATTCGGGTGAAGGGGGTAACCGGCGGCGATGGGTTATACTCGCTGGAGGGTAGGGAGTCTAGTGGTAGGTCGCTAGTGCCAAGGGGTGGCCGGCCGTGGCCGGAAAATGCAAGGGAAGCTAAAATGTTCATTTTGGGTAGGGGACTCATGCGCCGGCTAGGAGCAGCCGTGAGGTGCACCACCAGTGCAGGGGAGGTCGTCGGCGTGTGGGGAGGCTGGCGGTGTGGGCGGTGTCGCTGGTGGGTGGCCAACGGCGGCCCTAGGGCTGAGGAGAGAACCAGCGAGAGATGAGAGGAGGCAAGGGAGGGGCTGGCACGCGGGGAAGGGCTGGGACCGAAACAGATGAAGAAAAAAGAAAGGAAAAAGAAAAGAAAAAGGAAAAAGAATGGAAAAATGAGCCCAACCAGAAAAACACAGCAAATTAAATAAAAGCTGGCTTTAAATACTATAATTTCAATATCAATAAAATAAGATATTTTAAACCCATCAATAGAAATAAATTAAATCCAAACGCAATATTAAAAATAAAACAATAATTAATATAACGAAAGCAGATCAAATAAACTTACATAATAAAATAAAAGAATTAAATTTCAATCATTAAATTAATTAACTCACATTAAAATAAATAAGAGAAGTAACGTAACTCATATTAACTAATTAATAGCTCAAATAAATATCTTAAATAAATAAAATACGACTAATAATATTATTAAAATAAATTAAAATAATTAATACCGAGAATAAAATAACATGTAAAAATACACGTAAGTCCAGGATCTCACAAAATATAATCACAAATGTTAAAGAGCATAACTTTGCAGCATCATTAGGTAAACAAAATGAAATTAGAAACTCTACAAGCATGGTTTTTCAAACTTACGCAATTAGAGAGATAATCGTAATGAATATTCATCCAAAACGAAGAAGACATTAACGATGCAAAACAGAGACGCTTATGCTAGGGACCACAACTTATTTGATAATTAAGAGCATTACCAACCTAACCAGTAAAATAACTATCAATTGATGGATTACACAAAGAACTATTAGGAAAGAAATGCAAACACTTATCTCTACAGGGACCAAATATGTGCATGCCTTTGGAGTTAAAATTTCTCCCCACAATCGAAATACTACATATCCATGAATATAAATCTGTCTAAGCAATCAACACCACACTATAACTCTAAAATAAAGCACTTAAGACATAAAGGTAGGGTTTTACCATGCTTAAGGGCTTCGGCAGGGAAGGTGAGTGCGCGGGAGGTGTTGTTGTGTCATTGGCTTGCTCGTGGTGATGCAGCATCGTGTCTGGAGGAGACGATGTGGCTTAGGGTGGAAAATCTTGGACAGTGGTAAAGAACACACTAGCGGTAGAGAACCCATGAGGGAAGGGCCCAAGATTTGAGAAAGAGAGAGGAAAATCGTGGTGGAGCTGGGGAGGTTCGGAGGAGGAGGTCTGGCATGCTCTTGGGCGGCGACGCGAGGTTGGGCTAAGGTGGAGCTAGGTGGTGTGCAGGGGAGGTCCGGGAGGGGAAGAGAGCTGCGAGGAGGGAGAGACCTTGGGGTTCGGCATCGAGCTAGGGGAGGAAGATGTGGTGGCGTCGTAGCCCATGCTGCTCATCGCCTTAGTTTTTGTTGCACAGCATCGTTGCCATCATTGGGAACAGTTGAGTCCCACCGCATGCTATCGTTGGGAATGTCATGTCACCCTTTTGCCTCATCCACTTCTTCACCTCGAAGGTCTCTTTCTCTCTCTCTTTGGTTTGCTTTCTCTTTCTTGCTATGAGGTCTTAAACCAACGGATTTGGCAATAGAATCGATTGACCCTGCCTCCATCATTGCACCCGAGCATAACCTGCTTCCCCTGCCCTGTCATGACTTCTCTTTCTTTGACTCTGTCACCATCACTCTTTGTTTTTTTGTTCCAAGACCTTGTGATCATCATCCTTCATTAATGGCTGCACTTGTAAGACCTCACTCATCTCCCTATCGGCTTCTCTATCTCACCCATGACGGCGGTGCTCAATGATCGAAGCTAAGTCGCCAGCCCATCCGTGGGTTGAGCCCAAGCCGTTGATGTCCCACCTATCTGTCCCCCTGCCCTGCACTTGAGTTGTCACTTCCATGTCACTTTGTCACCAGCTTTAGCGACACCTCTGTGAGAGATCTGTGACTTTGGTTTAGTTATTATTTTTTATTGCTTATTTCACGTTAAATTCCCTAGCGTGAGTTTCCATTTGCAACGTGGTGACGCGCACACTTGACGTTACACGGGATTGTAAATTGGCGCTTGCGCGGTCTACCGCATTATAAGTAATTTTCCGACCCAAGTCTAGGGTTAAAAAAATAATATTTATGCACTAATATTTTCTATTGCCTGGTTGATTGAACTGTAAGTTGGGCCTAGTCTAGTGTTGGGATATAATTTAAATTTGGATAATTGGGCTTAAGGCCGGTACTGGAGAATGAGAACACACATGTAGTTGATTGGTTATGAGACCTTATTTGTGAAACATTGTTTGAAAAACCTTATTTTAGAAATTGTTGGCGAAGCTATGGTTGTGGAATTATGTGTGCTTGCTGTGGTATGGTGTTTCCCTCTTGAGTGATCCATCATGTCATCCAATACCTATCTGTCATGCATATACATTTATTTAATTGCCATAATTACTTATGTGTGATGTAATGCCATGCTTTGTATCGAAGGATTGGACTATACATGTTGGTTTGATATGTGTTGGTTTAATTGCTTTAATTACTTAATTGCGTTGTAATGCCATATTGTATACTTGGGGTTAAAGTGACTTGTGTTGGTTATGGTATGCGAATGCGTGTATCACGTCCCCAAGCCGAGCTTGGGTGATGTGCGAGGGTCATGTTATCCCTTGGGTTATTGCCAAGCGACAACGAGATCGGATGAGACAACAACACTCTTGTGTCAACTCTGTGGCCCCTCACTAGTAGGGGTTAGAGAATGCCTGGTTGTGGTACACATCGCATACAGATTTGGGCCTCGCTCGCTACTAAATCATATGCATGGTGGTTATTTGTGATGTGACAAAGGGAGCCTGAGTATACAGATGGTCCTCAAGGTATATCATAGTACATGCATAAATAAAATGATTGTATGAATGTATGTGGTTCACGACCCCAAGTCAAGATGGGGCATTATATCGGTGCAGCTCTTCTTGTCACTCGGGAGTGAAATAAACTAATGTGACATCTCCTGGGCTATCGCTGGGCAACAATTGGGTGAGTCAAGATGATAACGTGCTTGACCTAACTCGTGGTCCTTCTGCTAGCCATGGTACGTGCTAAGCGTAAAGTTGGACATCGCTCATTACTAATTTACATGCATGATCGTTACTCGTGATGTGACAAAGGGAGTCAGGATGTACAAATGGTCCTGAGAGAAGATTTTGGTGTGCACTTATTGATTGGTATGGATTATGGGTTGAAAACGAGGTTTTTGATCATGTGTAAGTAAATATGTCATTTTTAGGGAAAATTGGTATAATTATTCTTGCATGTTTTATTGTGGGTTAGTGAATGTGTTAGTTACATGAATGTATTTTTAGACTTTTGGATGTTGTGTGGTTGCTTACTTGCTGAAATTTCATGATCTCATGTGGTGTTTCTACTTGTTATCCCATTTCTTGGAGTCGTAGATTTTGTTCTAGAGGTCGAGTTGAGCTTCTGCCGAGGAGTGATTGACTGGAGATCGACCTCTTCCTATTTTCAATCATGGTTCTACTTTATTTTTTTGTTGTATTTCAGTAGATGATTGTATAACTCTTTTAGAGGATATTAATTTGGGTTGTAAGGTTTTAAATTTTCTAGTAAACCCTTTTATATTTTTGCTGTGATATTCTTATGTTGCACACTTGGCATGTTTGCACATACTTACACTTGGTGATGGGCTGTGTGATCCATATGATTATTATCCGAGTGTCACGACTTCTACTTGTCCATGTGTGCGAATCATGGGCACCACATTGTATATATCATGTGTTACTAAGATTAGGAATTTTTTTTTTAAATGTATATGTATTTGATTGAGAATTTGTATTTTAGTATAGGAAAAAGTGTCTTTCCTAGTCGGGCTAGATCAAGCAACGGATTTAGAGGCTAGACTAGAAGAAAACATGCAAAAGAAGTTGGAGATTTAATCCGAAAAAATGTTTAAACAATGGTAGTCAATGTTTCAAAATTCTATACCACCACCACAATCTTAGAACTTATTTTTCTTTAATTATTTTTTTATTAATCTAATCTAGAACATTTGAACAATTATGATGCTTAAATTATATTGGTCTAATATTAGTATTATATTTTAGTTAAATTCGATATTGTATGATGAGAGCCATTTGAATGGAAAATACCCAGTTCGAACGATAAATTACAATTTGTAAATCTACAATAGCTTTTGCCCTTTCATTCGAACAAAAAAAGAATAATTTGAACAACTTGTAAGAAATCCAGCCTGTTCAACTGGACAGAGTTTTTGAACTAACTAGGTCTATTCGAACAACTAAATTTTTGTTTGGATAAAATTAATATGAAAAATTTATCTGTTTGAACATACATAATCTGTTTGAACACTCTATCCATTCGACCAGGATCAAATATATTCAGTCGTTCGGATCAAATTTTTATACTATTCAAACGTTACGCGTTTGTTCGAATATAATTATTTCTATTCGATCAATTTTTTGGAACGAAAGTTATTCATCTTCAAAAAAAGCTCGTTCGAATGCCTTCGATTGGTTATGCCAATGATTGTCAAGCATTCGTCATAAGCGAGAAGTAATACATAAATCAATATAGGTTTCCTTTACTATATATCGGTAGGGTAATGCTAGGGACATCATTTAAATATCTCGTTTTTAGATCCTATTTGATGTGGAGGATGCACGTTGGCTTCCTTAGGTGTGCTGAATTCTGAACTTCTTATCAAAAGCAAAATTGTAGCCCTTTTCGATAGCTTTTCAACCCATTAAGAATCATATCCATCCAATATGAGTAGGAAGTTATGGTTAAAATACTAAAGTATGTCCACGATGTCCCTAGTGCATTTTAAATTTAAATTTCTTGTAGATTCTTTCGTTGATTTTTTTTTTTGTTTTTTGTTTTCTTTTTATTTTTTCTTAGAAAATTTTCTTTCTAAAACCCTCCTTCCATATCTATAGGTCACCTAATCCATTCAAAATCAATTCTCTTTTCAAATTTTAAATGAAAAGATATTCCCTATATCTATTGCTGAAAATTCAGAATTATTGACTTCCTGACTTTTATTTGGATTTAGATCAACCTAATGATGTATTTTGGAGTTAAACCATCCATGAAACTTTTAAATTTCTTTCTTAAATTTCGAAGACATCTAACCTTCCTTTATTCTGAATTCTAAAACTGCAGATATAGGCTAAAACCCAAAATAGAATCTGAACTGCAATAAACTTTTAATAAACTTTTAGACAAATTCGAATTTCTTTGTGTCTTATAAGTTTCAAACTTCAAAATAGGAGAATTGGATTTCGAATTCTTCATAAAAATTTTAGACCTATCTCTTAGCTTGCCAGAAAGCCCAAGGGCACTTGAAACCGATGTCCGTAGCTCCAATTTGAACCCAACAATCAAACAGTGTTCTGTTTTGATTCGACGAGCCCAATTAGAATTTGTTTTTTAGGTCTAATCCGAATTGGGTCTCTTCACATCTACCCAATCTCAACATATTAACTAATTAAACACCTGCAAAATACTAAGAATTCTGAATTCCCAAGAATTAAATAAATTAAAATTAAAAAGGCATAAAAACATTCTTGGCAAAAATACCAAGAATGATGTAAAGCACTTGAAGTTTGAATAATTGAACATAAAAAACATGTGAATTAAGTTCCCAATCACACATGTTCTTTTAAGAAGGAAAAAATAAATAAAAAAGAAATCCTGCGAAACATTAGATCGGAATGTGAGGAAGTACGATTCCTGATCTTATAACAGAGCTGCCACTTTCTTAGATGCTTCCAAGCTTGTTGGTGTGGAGCATAATATATTATTTCCTTTCTAAATTAAAATATGGGTGTTATATATATATATATATATATATATATATATATATATATATTTTAATTGTTGAACTCTTTACTGACTTTTGAGGACAATGTGCTGTCTTTATTAATACGACTTCGCCTAGTGAAATTCTTGAGGTATGTGGCAGCTGCAACTTTTTTACCCTGATTTTCACCTGATCCTATATATAGATTTAAAAAACAAGCAGGTAAATTATGTCAAACCAACAGTACATGATCAGCTGAGTAAATGATCTTTATGAGCAAGTGAAGTATAAACAAAAAGATGATTTCTTTTTATAAAAAGTTGTGGGATATTGATTTTAAAATTATAGTTTAATTCAAAAATTAAAGTGGATGGAAAGAAATAGATGATCAAATGATTATAAGTTTGTATTACATTATTAACACGCTTGCTCCAAATCTTTGTTTTAATATTATGTAAAATTATTACAATTATTAATTAAATTAATAGAATGAAATAAATTAGCAATTCTATATACCCAAATACTAGCAATTCTGAATTGATATGTATATATGTATATGTATATATGTATTTTATGACTTTTATACATTTCTTTAACATATTATTTATCTTTTAATCTTAATCCGTCAATGTTAAAAAAAAATTTAGATGAATCGAAAAATAATAATATTTTATTAAAGAGTTGGTGTATGTGTGTGTGCATGTGCATGTGCATGTGCATGTTCCTGTATTTATGTAAAATAAAATTAGAAAAGTCTTGAACTTGATTCCAAAGTACTACTAAGTCATAGATCGTAATGATCTGCTCTATCAATAGCTTATAATAAAATCATTCTAAATTAGAAATTTCCGTTCAAATAGAAAATTTCATAATTCATATATTATTTTTGCTGTGTTAAATTCTTAGCAAAATTATGTCTCCATATATACTATCAAATAATCTCCTACAAACTCATATTTGATCGTTTTGACATGTAATCAAATTTTTAACAAGCTAGCAAGACGAAAAGCTAGCGCGTTCATTATTAGACTCCATTTTAGTTTATAACTTAACAGCTTATTTCATATTCATTTTTATAATGTTGAAAAAAGAAAACAAGTTATTCTTCATTCTAGCGACTTTTCATTCAGTAGTTAACTTTTTTGAAGCCAGTTAAAATAAGAACATGATATCAATAAGTATCTAAGTAATACTACTGAAAGGGCTCAAAGGCATCTCGTGTAAAAGTTCCATGATGCAACTCATGATAAGATTTTACGAGATAACTGGAAGGGCTTTGATACTACCGTTAGGGCTCGTGAGTGTTATCATGGACCTTGCTAATGAATGGTCCGATGGGCCACTACATCCATGGCCCAAACCCCATCAGCCTGATAGGGCTCATGCCAGATCAAAAACCGCCTTATGAGCACCCGCCCACTTATTCTAGAATAGTTGGAATACTCTCTCATTTGTTTTTGTAAGTGAGCACATTTCAATTCAGACTCATCCTTATATTTTTTAATTTTTTTATATATAATACAGATCTCAATATAATTTTTTTAAATCTTAATATAGTTTTTTCAATTCTTAAAACAACTTTTAAAAGGTTAAAATAATAATAATATTAAAAAAATAAATTAATCTCAATTCTTCTCATTTTATCTTCGAATTCAAACGGAACGATTCATTCAAAGTGAGTTGAGAGTCCGATTATCTCAGGATTCAAATTTCAAATAGTGGATGGGATTGAGTGATATTAAAAGAATCAGGTATGTTAAACGTCTCATCTGATCATTTAGCTCTAAAAATACTCTTAATATTCTAACTTATACGGTCGGAGGTGTTCAATCGAACCCCCAATCTGCTTTATACTCTTTGGTTGTAGTTGGTCGATAGTGCGTAACTGTCAATCATGTCCATTACAATTAAATACGTCCTATTGTACAGCATTAAATAATTATCGTGGTTAGTTCTTATAATATGAACATAATTGAAGTCAAACTTGTACAGAAGTACTGGATTTTAAAATGGAAAGAATTGCGTCGTGCATGTATATGGTCTTTTTAGTTCTTTTAATTACACATTTAATTTTATTTACATAAACCAGGACTTACTAGGCTATAAATAATTAAAGCAGGAATGTCACTAAATTATATATAGATAATACGTATAAATCTGATTATTATAATTATGTTTTGCTTATATATTGGTTGTTAATATAATATCCAGTACTGATGTTTGCGAATTCTCCCAATCAATCTGCAACGGTGCATCCCGAGAGACAGCCTCGAGAAATCCAGTAGGGAATATATACATCCGATGGTTAAGTTACAAAAAAGCCTAGTTCTCGACTAAATTTATATATATACAACATATCTAAGGGTGCATTCTAGTAGGGGTGTTCATCCGGGTTCCAAATTTAGGAATCCGGAATCCGGATTCAAAATTTCTTAAATATTTTAAAAAAAAATAATTAAAAATACTAACAAATAAATAAAATTTTAAACCGAGCCGGGTACAACCCGGCCCGGATGAACAGGCCTACATTCTTGTACTTGATGATTGAGATACTTTGCATGATGTCATTACAAGAAAACTACTTATTTAGTGCATTTTTATTAGTTGTAAACAATTGATTTTAGTCGCTAATAGTATATTTTAATCGCTAATAATCCTTTTAGTCACTAATGTTAGGTCATTATTAGCTATTTTTCTTATTGTATGTGATTCTATTACATCGAGTGTACGACCCTGTTCCTTTCAACGAGAGTATTGTCTCATTAGGAGTTATCTTAATTATCAGCATAGATCACAATCTTAGATAGACTTCGTAGGTTAAAATTCCTTACTGATCAATACGACGGTCCCCTTCATGAGAAATTTGTCTCTGGTCCTAACAATAAGTTTTATTTAACTAGTGTCTTGTTTGATTACATAGATGCAATGTGATGAGATGGAAAATATGTAAATAATAATGAGATAATTTATCAATATTAATGAAATAATTTGATTTAAGATTTTTATATGGTCTTGGAAAAGAGAAGAGAGAAAAAATTAAATAAAAAATTATAAAGTTAAAAAGGGTTAGAATATT
The DNA here is from genome assembly GCA_036898215.1 of Platycarya strobilacea. Taxonomy (NCBI): domain Eukaryota; kingdom Viridiplantae; phylum Streptophyta; class Magnoliopsida; order Fagales; family Juglandaceae; genus Platycarya; species Platycarya strobilacea. The sequence goes on from CM072559.1 coordinate 35,016,605, forward strand.
GTTTTATAATATAATATTTTTATAATTTAGAAATTGCGTTTTGTGTTTTGTATTTTGTATTGATAAAATTTAAAAAAGTTATAATGTCAGATAATGATTAGATAAAAAGATTAAAAATTAAAAACTCAAAATTAAAAACTATTTATTTTTTAATGATATTTGGATATTGAAATAAAATAGTTTGAAGTGTTTATAAAACCAAATTAGGCATTAGACTCTGCGAACCAAACGGTGCACTAGCAAACGCTTAGCTTGGAATAGATTGGAAAATTATTTTTATTTTAAAAATTATTTAACGCGTTAATCAAGAGTATTTATTAATTTTACTTTATAAAATCTACTGGTCACTCCCGCACCTCTCAACTTAATTTTAAATTGGAATAAAAGAAAACAAAAACAAAAACAACATAAAGAATTCAAATTACCACCTGTCTAAGCTCTTATATATGTTCTGTCGTCAACGACTGCTAGAAAGTAAACCATCGAGCTGGGATTAGCTATCTCTAAAGGCACAACAGGAGACAACTGATCAAAGCATTTGCAAGAGATCAAGACAAGAAAAATGAAAAGAGATTCAGCATATCGCTCACTGCATGGTCGTGGTTCGGCCTCAGATCCCGTTATTAAAGGATCAGGAGGTAAGGGAATTAGACCAAAAGCATTACTAGTACTAGAGAGAGATCCCTTAAAAGAATTTGCCTTGATTATTCTCTGTTTTATTTCTGTCTTATCTTGGAAGAGATAAACGAAGAGGGTCCTGCAACATTATATATAGTACTGCATTTAATCTTTGTTATTAATTGGTCTGCAGGGTCCAAAAGGATTCGCTTCAGGATCAGACTGAAAATGATACTTGTATCAGCAATGACGAAACAACTGGACATGAAAGAGATGAGTTCGAACAGATCACAGACGATCTTGAAACGGAAAACATATGGGTACGTACGGATGATCTGCATGGCGTAAACTGACAGCATATCGTCCGGGTTTAAGGTACTATTTACTTTCAGACCGTAAGACAATTATTGGCAAATTAAACTACTTGTCGTAATTTGAAATTAACACATGAAACTAGTCCATTAATACAAGATGATCAAGACAGTACTTGGTTTCACGGCCGGTTCAATAAATTATGGGGCTAAAGTTAAAATTTTGATTGAGGCATTTTTTTTAAAAAAAAAAAAATTCAATTTTAATTTTATATTAGATTTTTATTTAAAAAATAATTCTTATTATTTGCTAAGTAAATTAATACTTAAGATTTTATACTAAAATTTCAACTTGTATTTTTAATTAATAATGATATATATAATATATATTTGATACTTTCTTATTAAGTTAATTAATATTGTTTAATTGATTTTTTTTTGCTTTTTTTAAAAAAAATTTACTATAGACTTTTTATGGGAGACATTCTTCCATAAGGAAACCTTAGAGTACAATTACCTAACTAGCCTAATAGAAGAGCCTGCACTGCCTAGATTGAGGAATAGTGGTCACTGAATTCTGGTTAAATGCAGATTGAGAACTACTTATGATCCTAATAGCACAACAGCAATAAATATTTTTGGCGATTCCTACTTCTGTAAAGTTATAGTCAGCATCTGGAAGCCTAATGTTTTATGAAAAGTTTTTTGACAAATTAAATTATGTTATAACAAGTTGTCTCATACATGACTGAGTACTAAGATATAATTTAAATTATTAAAATTACCTCTTCCTCGTAAATAATGACACTACAATAATTGTAATTAGGTTGAGGATAACATGGTAGTAGTGGTCTAGAGTCCCTTGTGTAACACCCAGGCCAATACGAAACTTTGCGCTGGATTATTTGTTTTTTAAGGGAAGAATTGCCCATTTAGATTTGAACGAGTAATTTTGGGAATAGGCTACCGGCCCAAAAATTGTTATGATGAAAAATAGATTTTATTGGACTGTATAATTAAATTCAATTCTGTTAAAACGTCAAATATAGATTTTATGGGACTTGATAATTGGATGAAATTCAGTTAATTATATGATATGGATTATGTGGATTTTATTTTTATTTAATATTTAGCTCGATAAAATTATTATAAGGAGCGACATGGATTAATTTAGGCTATGTTTGGAATCGAGAATAATTCAAATATTTTTAAAATATTTTATTATTATTAATTATTTTATTATTATATTTTATATATATTTTTATTATTTTTTATTTATTATTATTATTTATTTTTTTAGTACTATTTATTTTTTTTTTCCCTTTTTTTGGGGACTCCTTTAATTTGTCACGTCCATTTTTAATAAGTTCATCAACCACCAAGACAGGGTTCAAATATTTTAAAATGAGCCCAAAAGCCCAGGCCCATAAGAAGCCAGCGATCATCAGTTCCACGCTTATTTCTACGACGTTGTTATCATCGCCGTGCATGAAGGTTTCACCCCCCCTGTTCATTTTTTTCTCTAGGACCGCCACTCTGCATAGAGCAAAATCCCAGCCCACATTATTTCACCTCCACAAACCACGACATCCTCCTCCTCATTACGCACTTTCTGCTCCACCTTGACGCGTCCCTTGTTCATCGTTGCAGCACAGTGTGAATCTGACCACCAAAGTGCCGGTTAGATAATTAGCCTACTGCACATCCACAAGAAGCCAACCCACGTCGCAGCTCCTCCCTCTGATAACTTCCGTGCCCAGCCACCGAAAAACCTTGGACACTAGCAGTCTGTTTTCCACCACCAAAGACAGAGGAACAAATTAAGCCACCGGTGCTCATTCTCGGTACGTAAGCTGATCACGTCGTGCCACTCTTTTTGTCTCCATCTCTTTTGTTGGCACGTTAACTCTATCGCTCGCACCTCACAGCTCAATCGCCACGCAACAGAAGCCGTCTGCATCCTAGTGCCGCTCCGATCCGCTGCCGCCATTTACTATATCTCTGGTGAGTCAGAGTCTATGTCGCATGGCTAGCTTGATCAGACTCTGATAAGTGATAAGTTTCCTTATTTTCCTTTTCCTTACAAACATCTTATCTTTTAGGCCAGGTTTAGATAGATGAGATCGAAATCCTAACAGGCGCAGTATAACCAAAGTGGTACCTTAGTCATCCGATTTTACGTAAAACACCGTACCTCAAAAAATTTTAAATGTTTTAATTTTGTTGTCTAAATAGGTAAACTATGAACAGTACTTGTTTTCACGTCATTTCCTTGGGTACTTTTTAAGTTTTTTAAAATTGAACATATATCTTAAGTTGGGTTTGTTCATCATAATGGACTTGTTATTGAGTTGGAATTTTTACTAAGTCATGAATATTAAGTAAAAATGTATTTTTTTTAATGATCTTAGTTTAACTGAATAAGTATTTTAATTAGCTATGTATTTTATGTTTTACCAAAATAGAAAAAGAAAACCATTTAGAGATTAAGGTGTTCGACTAAGAAATCAAGTGGATGTTGATTAATTAGGAAAGTGGCGATAATTGACGATATGTTATGAGAATTTTAGAATTTTAAGAAAAAAGGTTAATTAGCATTCAGATTTAAGTATTGAAATACATGTGTGATTAAAAATTTATGAAAGATAAGTTAATGAATTGATGTTAATTTGTAAAAGTGAGCATATTATGTTTCAAAAATAAATCCATAGATGGTCTCGGTTATTTGTTCTTCCCTTCATTTCTTGAAGTTAATCATAAGAAAAGAGTCAAGACCCGTAACAAGAGTATTTAATTTATCAATAATCAAACAAACAACAAACGTTATTTCCTTCAACATTAACTAGATTTTTCATACTTCATTAAGATGTTCTAGTTCCTTTGTACAATGAAAGAAAACTCCAAAACTCAATTAGACGTATATATAAAAAAGCGAAAAATTCAATTTTAAGGGAGAAATTACTGAAATATAGAATGAGTATAAACTATAAAGATATGTTCCTAATTGTCTCTGTTTGTATTTTTTTAGTTTATTTAAATCAAATAATGGATCATGAGGAGTACGTATACCAAGCTGATCCCTACGTCGTGATCTGCAACGGCGGCCACTACGACAACTATGGCAGTGATGACAGCAGCGGTGTTGAGGGGCGCAGTTCTTGGGAACCTAACCCAGGTACCACATTCTCTCTAGTGTTTTACTGTTCATGCTCTTTTTTTGATCAATAAGGAGTTTATGAGTTTATGATTTTGCATTACATTGTAAATAAGGAGTTTATGATTCTGGTGCTTGGACATATTGTTTAATTTATCAATCGAACGAATAATAATTACGCACCCACCTAAATATTGCCCTAAAAACTACTAAAACTGCTCGTGCTTCGTTAAACATTTCTATTGCATTTGCAATTTTGTATACACATTGATCCAGCATTCAAGCTTAATTAGACACCAGCTCACTGTGATAATTAATTGCCAATTGGTACGGTCGATATTCCCGGAATTGGTTAATTTGGATTTTGTTGTTAGCATGTTGTCCTCTGTACGTAACAAACTGTTTTATCATGTGGTATACAATTACTGGTAGACAGATTATACTTAATATACAAATATTTTTAAATCATGTTTACACAAGCTATCTAGCTCCTTAATTAGTAGCATATATATTTTTTGAGTTCAAGTACATTAGAATCAAACCAATTCAGAATAAATTAATATTTATTAAATAGTTATGTAAATCTCTCTCAGATTGAAGCAACATGATCAGTTCTTCCCAAGCTTCCTTTGTCCCAACATTCTGAATGGACTCCATCTTTCTTCTATCTGCTGCAACTCTTTCCTTAGTCTTTTTATCTTTACTCCATCCTTCAACCATGTCTGATAACGGCCTCTTTAAAATCAAATTCAAATTTTAACTAGCTTCATATCTCCGTTCTTTTCTTTGAAACAATGAACTTATCTTGATCTGGAATAGAAGAGAAAGTTGGAGAATGATGTGTACAATAATCGATCAGTAAAGTCTGCAGGAACACAACCAAACAAATTAAACCATTCCTTATTTTCCAAATTCCTGTCCAATCTTTCCAAGGCAAAATTGTCATCCATTCTGTTATTACAGCACTTAGAAAATCTAGATCCTTGACTATCCATGTCACTCAAGTCACTATCCATTATACACTGTTGGAAATCCATGTCATCTACTTTATTGGTCTTCTGGCTCCCTCTTTCCTCTCAGATAAATATACAATTTCATTAATATCTCTCATCACAATAAGCCAAGGGAAATTGATATCTTTACTCAAAAAACTTATTTGCAATTCCCTTGTTATTCTTGATTATGCACATTTATGCTTAACAGAAATACTTATCACCTATTAGTAACCAACATAAAATATTAAATAAAATAAATATAATATTTGGTTATGAAAGAAAACCCTTTGAATAACTCATCACAGATAAAACTCTAAGGGCAACCAAACCCAAGAAAGCTAATTTTAAAGATTGAGATATTACAAGTAGTAAAATTCTACGTTTACAAAACTTTTATAATTAGACACTTTTACTCAACAAGACACGCGACCTGCTTGTCTTCTACTGCAGTAGTTTGTCAAAATCTCTGACGATCTCCGATCTCTTATCTCTCTCCCTAAAACCTCTAGTGGCCGATCACGAACACTATAGCTCCTCCTTAGAGTATGCTCGCACTCAATCCCTTCAAAATGAATATCTTGGAAAATTCTTTACTTAATAATTTTCTGTCACATGGTTACTTGAAGCTCTATTCAGATTTTCAACCACTCAACAATGTATGTGAAAGTATGTTTTTTGGTGATCTCAAGTGTTCACCTAAACCTTAACCGAGCCCCTTTATAGATAGACAATTCAGTGGTTCAGTTGGACTAAGACTCTGCTGACGGTTTATCCAGTCTTTCAGTCTATCACACTGCTAACGACTTGCAAACGTGTCGGACTAAAACTCTACTGCTGGATGTCTCCGAGTTTAAATTAGTTTCGATCTCTTCATTTAATCCATGCATCTTATCTCTTCAATTGATCTTCAAACTCGAAACCTATCTAGGACTTGCAATCTCTTATCTTTTAATTTAAACAGTGTTCGATAAAAGTTACATTACAAAACAAAAACTTATCCTTATCGAATAAACACTTAGAGTTCTATTCAAATTATATTCATCCAATATTCAAAATTAAAACCTATTCATCTAATCCTAACCAAACTTAAATTCCATTTGCATTGTTAAATCTCATCCCTCCATACCATTATGAACCACAAGGGAACCATAAAATCCAGTGGAGTACCAAACCATTCTGTGAGTACCAAACCATAAAATACACTACATGACTTTCACATAGATGTGTCTGTGAGAGTAATTAATCAAACCAATCTCTAATATTCATCCCAGAACAAAGCTAAATCCCGAAGTTAGTCTCTATTAAAAAACCATATGCCTGGCTTATCAAACATTGTATACTTTTATCACATAACAAAGGGAATGAACTATGCGAGGGTTGCCAAGCACTATTTATAACTTTTTATAAACGAAATTTTTAGGAAGACTAATGTTTGTTGGAAAGTTTTATTAACAAATTAGTTTTTGAGAAAACAAACGATTTCCTATTGTTTGGTTTTGGCATGACAGTATTCCATTACTTTATATTTTTTTTATGAGTATTCTAATTTTATGATTCATTCTGCTCGATAGTTATTTATGCAGCAAATAATCACTACAAGAAAAATGGGCAGAAATAACCAATTTTATACAATCAAAATAACTGTTTTTACTAGAAATAAATTTTTATGACATTCTTTACTACTTTTTACAACGAAATTTGATATTGCAAATTTTCTTGTAGTGAATATACACCGACTTTTTTTTTTCTTTTGTTTTATTCTTGACATATAAACTAAATTAAAGAAGTATTATATTCATCATCCATATTCCACATATTTGGTAAGGATAAAAATAAAAAGAAAAGAAATCATATACATATGGTGTGTGGTGGTGTACTAAGATAATGACTAGAAATCTTCTTATGATAGATGCATTATTCGTCAACTTGAGTTTGCATTACATTGTAAATGCGGACTAGATTTATATTCTGGTGCTTGGACATGTTTAATTTATCAATCGAAAGAATATAACCCACCTAAATATTGCCCTAAAAACTAATAATTAAACTGATCATGCTTCGTTAAAAATTTCTAGTGCGTGCATTTGCAATTTTGCATACACTAAATTCCAGCATTCTAGCTTTAGACACTAGATATTCATTAGGATGCTGTCCTTTGTAACAAGTTTCTCATGTACTCCCTTCGGCCATATCCTTAATTTCTTTCTATGTGGGTGTTTCTGTTTTACAGAATTAGTGATAGACAGATGATACTGCGTGATATATAAATATTTTTAATCATGTACGTTTACACAAGCTAGCTTCTTAATTAGTAACATATACATTTTTTTGAGTTCAAATACATTAGAATCAAATGAATTTAAAATAGATTAAGATTTATTAAATAGTTTTGTAAGAAATTTGTGAAAATTAATAGCTTAACCATAATATATTGCCAGTCGAACCAATCTAATTTGCCTCTTTTCATATCATTTCGATGAACTAGAATGTCTTTATTCTTCCGGGAAATTGAAAGAATTGTTAAATTATGAGTAATTTTCTTTCATTCATATTATTATATGGCTCTGTTATGCATGCTGAAAATCTCATCATGTTTTGTGATCAGCAATATTTGATGTCAATTTCTATTCACATGGTCTTCATTACGTACATTACCATGCATATATATACAGGAATAAAGCGACCACCTGTAGCTCTTCTTCAAACACCACCGCCACCAGCGCCACCAGCATTTCTGAATCAATCACAAGTTGAAGATTTTTGGTATTAACTCGTTAAAAATTTTCATTATTATTTTTTATTGATATTTCCATAGCGTCCGCTTAGTATATATTGTATTGCAACTGGATTATATCCTCTCAATACTAGGGAAACAATTTTGTTTTGGTGTATGTGAAATGGATGTACTCCTCCCCGACAACCAGAAAGTGTATTTCCAAATTGTATGTGATCATATACACTTGACCAGTAAGTGTATTAAAATGTATTTTCCAGTCTGGAATGGGTTCATTTCTTATGATGATGTGCTTTTCTATTTTAGTGTTATGAGAATATTTTTAGCATCAGAAAGTACTGGATCATGTGCTTGTCTATCTATTAAATGAATATACATCCATAGAGTCTAAAAAATTATTCTTAATTGTAGAAATATTGTAGTGTTGGACATCTTATATGTACTAGCTGTTATGTGTATTCAAATATGCTTAGCTAAACTATGGGGCGCTGATGATTTATAAAAATATTAGCATTAATGAAAGCGGATGTTAAGTGATATTATGATGTATCACTACAAGAAAAATGGGTTTTGTAGTTTTTTAATTGTGACGAAAAATTTATTTGTAGCCAATTTTAATTGTAAATAGTCATTTTGCTAATTATATTAACTGCATGCAAATAAATAGGTTTTCCGTAATGTATAAAATGATTTGGAAATGTTTAAATGGATGTACTATTGGTTTGGGTGCCGTAAAGCATTATATTTGGCCAAAATCATTTAATGTCATTACTAGCTACATGGAGGAAAAAGAAATAATTAAGAACATCAATTCCTTCAAGTTAAACAATAGATCATAATTTTCATTTAAATATTGAGGGGAAGAACGTGATGTGGGAAGAGGATCAAACCAACACTATTTTCTACCACCAAACCTTGTAAAAAACAATGCTTTTGCTGACAAGGAAGTTTACTCACGGAAGTAACAATTATATATTTGTTGCGGGCTTCTGTGTATGAAAATAGCTTCAATAAAAAATGCATGGCCATTACGGGGAACTAAGTCTTGTGGGAAAAGATAACACTGATCATCAAAATTGGGAAGGACATTTTGTCGTAAAAGGTTTTCTCTCACGATACATCCCATGGAAAAGAAGGCCTCCAATGATCAGTATATTTCTCGCGAACACAACCATTTTTTTCCACCCCAACCAATACTGGCCAAGTAAACTAATTAACTTATTCCCACAAGTCATGTTTGTTGTGGGAAATAACACATTTTCCAGCGAATTAGTTTCGACGAATGTCCCAGGGGAGGTTAATTTTGTGGAAATAAGTATTTATTTTTCACCAAAAATGTACATTTTTTGGCCACGAATAGTGCCTATGTGGGAAAAAGCGGTATCTGTTGTAGTGCAAATCAGATTATGTCCTCACTACAAAATATAAGGCTATTTGCCAAGAGTGCCTTTTGTAGCTAAAAGCATGCTTTTTGCAGAAAATAAATATTTGTCGCAAAATTCATCCGTGGGAGGTTTCTAGCATATGCTCCGCGGCAAATACTACTAATACCCAGGAGTAAGCATTTTCGTGGCAAATAGTTACTTATTGCCACCACTAGGTTCATGGTTAAAGGCCATACTGGTAGTGGCAAAAAATCCTAGAAATGTATTTCCTATCGTGGGAAATGCTTATTTTCCACAAAGTGTTTCCATAGCTATTAACTATTTTCCATATAATGGTCTAGAGGTATATCAATGTTTACCACCAATCACATGGTTATAGTTTGCACCTACAAATCTTTTACCACCAAGTCCAATCATGCGCATTACTTTATTTACAATAACATATTCCTCCCTAAAAGTATACGTATTCGTGGTTAATAATAAGTTATTTACCACCACTCCAACTCGAGGCAAATGCTTTTTGCCTAAGATTTCATACCTTAACTAAAAGACTTTGAGTAACATTTTGTATTTGATAATATCAATTTACAACAACAATGTTTTCATTCATCAAGTTATATATACATACAAGTAGCTAGTCATTCATCAAGTTATAGAATAAACGTACATGGATTTTTTGACTAAAAACTAATTTCTTGATAACAAGTACCCACCCTAAAAAAAACAAAAGAATACAAAGAATACACTTTTTTTTGTAAGAATGTATTGCAACTGAATACCTTGCATGTAAAAACTTTTGTGCATGCGAGTGCATATACTAATATGGACTGACAGTTGCTTTCAATAATACAAGTATACAGCCAAGTATTTATAAATTGATAGGCAAATCATTCATTTTACTAATATATCAAATAATACACTTTTTTTTGTAAGAATGTATAGCAGAATCTACACAAATAAATATATGGGTCAACAACAATAAAGACAAGTTTTAAAACATTAGCACCAATAAAAACCATGTTTTCATTAAAAAAAAAAACATTCCATGAAACTTGCAAAAGCATCATATACTAGCATCCACACTTCACATGTTTCTAGCCTAATTTCTTAACATTGGATATTGACCTTACCAACCCAATCTGTCCTAGGACCTGGAAGGAATTTGATCAGTAGATTCAGTGAGTTCATTACATAAGTTTCTCCATGATTTAGTACCTTCAATTTCCTTTCAACCTGTACCTCAACTTCCACTGAAGTCCCTATATTAATTTTTAAAAAACATAAGTGCATATAAACAACTTAAGTAGCTGCCCCACTTACTACAATAAGATCATATACTGGAAATAAATAAATCTATATACTGGAAGTAAATAAATCTAACCCAAACAACTGGGATATTAACAGAGATCATATATTGGAAGTAAATAAATCTAACCTAAACAACAAAATCAAAATATGTGATAATCAAAAGACTACCTAGAAGGATATACTAGAGTAGAATGCCTCCCGTAATCTGTCAAAGCAAATGTAAATATGTGACGCCCCCAAATTCTCCTTAAAATAACACGGGAATCGAGGCGTCAGGATGATGACAACACGGGTCACACATCCCAACGACAAGTGTCAAACATGTGTGCACACATGACATATATAAAATATAGGTTGCAGCGGATAATAAAATCAATAACTAGGTACCAGAATTTTTATAAATATTTTACAAACTAATTTAATAAAAACTCTCCAACAGGAGATTTAACACTCCAACTAATTTAATAAAAACTCTCCAACATATTTATAAAAATGGAAAAATAAATTTTCCGAGATAACAACTAATATTAATATCACCTCAACGGCGGAGCCGTCTCCTCGGGCTCAGCCTCTTCATAATCTGCATCCAAAAAAACTATGACGCCAAAATAACATTGCAGGTAAGTATAACCCAAACAAACCCAAGACAATAAATACATTAATGCCACAACAACAACCATGAACAAATTACCATATGCATGAGACTTAAAATCATCTTCCTCAAAATCAATAAAATAACCACACACGCCAAAATCCCATTTGGCCCAAAATAAAATTCCAGTAAAATCACCCATCATTTTCCTAGAAAATGATGACCATAAATCCACTAAAACTACAACCATTTTCCCAGAAAATGGTTCACGTAAAACCAATAAACACAACTACCACTTTCCTAGAAAATGGCCTAAACATCTGTTTTATTAACCGTATGCACCATGATCTCCCCTAGGGATCATCCGCACACCCTGGCTTTCATCATCACACCAAAGGTAACGACCCCGCATATGACTTCAGAATAGGCGATGCCTAACTAATCGCGCCCAGCACATACCATGACCAGGCATCACCTAGCTCCCACCAGTAGAGGAGCAACGGAGTCGGCACGAGAGCGTTACCATCCTGTCCGATCCCGTCGTCGCCTGGCGACGACCCAGGGGATATCACCTAGTATATTCCGCTCCCGAATGACCAGAGGAGCTCCACCGGAATAATGCCCCATCTCAACTTGGGGTCATGATACACACGCACCCGAAACCATAAATACAATGAAAACTCAGTTTTCATTTCCAACACATGAATATGCGCGTAAACACACAACGCAGATGATCATGCACCAAATAACCAACTCCTCATAATTTCAACAATGACCAAACATAATATTTGTTGATACCAAAAATATATTTAAATCTTAAAGTTTATTTGGAAAATACTTACAGCGATTAAAAATGCATATCCTTGAGTAGACGCCATTCCACTGCGCTCGCAGCAGTCATTTATACTTTAGGCTAAAGTGCTCGGTTTGATACCAAAATTTAAGGAGATACTCTTTGAAGGGTGGGGAATCTCATAGACGTGGTGGTGTGGCAGCACAACCACCGGAAGGTGGCAGATCTAGGTCAAAAGAGGTGAAAACCCATTTTCGGGTTTAAGGTTGTACCGGGAAGGTGAGGCAACGGTTGGGGAAGCTGAGCTAGGGGGTTGACCGGCTAGGCGAGGGGAGTCTTTTGGTGGTAGTGGTGAGGCCTACAGTGGCCGGACGGCGGCGCGACGAAGAACAATCCGTTTATTTCGGGTGGAGGGGGTAACCGGCGGCGATGGGTAACTTTGGGCTGTGGGTTATACTCGCCGGAGGGTGGGGAGTCTAGTGGTAGGTCGCCGGTGCCAAGGGGTGGCCGGCCGTGGCCGGAAAATGCAAGGGAAGCTAAAATGTTCATTTCGGGTAGGGGACTCACGCGCCGGCTAGGAGCTGCCGTGAGGTGCACCACCAGTGCAGGGGAGATCGCCGGCGTGTGGGGAGGCTGGCGGTGTGGGCGGTGTCGCCGGTGGGTGGCCAACGGCGGCCCTGGGGCTGAGGAGAGAACCAGCGAGAGATGAGAGGAGGCAGGGGAGGGGCTGGCACGCGAGGAAGGGCTGGGACCGAAACAGATGAAGAAAAAAGAAAGGAAAAAGAAAAGAAAAAGAAAAGAAAAAGAAAAGGAAAAGGAAAAAGAATGGAAAAATGAGCCCAACCAGAAAAACACACCAAATTAAATAAAAGCTGGTTTTAAATACTATAATTTCAATATCAATAAAATAAGATATTTAAAACCCATCAATAGAAATAAATTAAATCCAAACGCAATATTAAAAATAAAACAATAATTAATATAATGAAAGCAGATCAAATAAACTTACATAATAAAATTAAAGAATTAAATTTCAATCATTAAATTAATTAACTCACATTAAAATAAATAAGAAAAGTAACGTAACTCATATTAACTAATTAATAGCTCAAATAAATATCTTAAATAAATAAAATACGACTAATAATATTATTAAAATAAATTAAAATAATTAATACCGAGAATAAAATAACATGTAAAAATACACGTAAGTCCGGGATCTTACAAAATATAATCACAAATGTTAAAGAGCATAACTTTGCAGCATCATTAGGTAAACAAAATGAAATTAGAAACCCTAAAAGCGTGGTTTTTCAAACTTACGCAATTAGAGAGATAATCGTAATGAGTATTCATCCAAAACGAAGAACACATTAACAATGCAAAACAGAGATGCTTATGCTAGGGACCACAACTTATTTGATAATTAAGAGCATTACCAACCTAATCAGTAAAATAACTATCAATTGATGGATTACACAAAGAACTATTAGGAAAGAAATGCAAACACTTATCTCTACAGGGACCAAATATGTGCATGCCTTTGGAGTTAAAATTTCTCCCCACAATCGAAATACAACATATCCATGAATATAAATCTGTCTAAGCAATCAACACCACACTATAACTCTAAAATAAAGCACTTAAGACATAAAGGTAGGGTTTTACCATGCTTAAGGGCTTCGGCAGGGAAGGTGAGTGCGCGGGAGGTGTTGTTGTGTCATTGGGTTGCTCGTGGTGATGCAGCATCGTGTCTGGAGGAGACGATGTGGCTTAGGGCGGAAAATCTTGGACAGTGGTAAAGAACACACTAGCGGTAGAGAACCCATGAGGGAAGGGCCCAAGATTTGAGAAAGAGAGAGGAAAATCGTGGTGGAGCTGGGGAGGTTCGGAGGAGGAGGTCCGGCATGCTCTTGGGCGGCGACGCGAGGTTGGGCTAAGGTGGAGCTAGGTGGTGTGCAGGGGAGGTCCGGGAGGGGAAGAGAGCTGTGAGGAGGGAGAGACCTTGGGGTTCGGCGTCGAGCTAGGGGAGGAAGATGTGGTGGCGCCGATAGACCTGAAGCGGAACTTCGTGGTCACAGAGGTGGTGGGCGGTGGTTCGCCTGCTTGAGGGAGTCGAAATGGCTAGAGATTTTGAGAGATCGTTGTTCGCGAAGGGGAAGACGAAGGGAGAAGAGAGGGTTGTCGGCGAAGATGAAGAAAGGAGCTTGGGAGAACACCACTAACCTGCTCCGCTACGAGGGTTGTTGACGATCAAGGGGGTGGTGTAACGATGAGAGAGAGCATGGCGTAAGGGCACAAACCCTAGATCGTGAGGCTAGAGAGAACTGAGAAGAAAGGGAGAAAGGGAGCAGAGTGCACGCGCGCGAGGTAGGGTGGTTGGGGATTTTAATTTTGGGAATGGTAATGAGAATCTGGTATATTGGATACAATATAACTTATTAGGGTTTTCTTAAATTTTAATTTTCTTTTATCAAATAATTAATATATGAATAATAAATAATAATAAAAAGTAATTAATTTAAGAAGAAAAAATTAAAAAAAAATTAAAATTTTTTTAAAAAAATATTATGTGTGGAAGATTGAAAAGTTGTGTAGGATGACTCTTAAATTTATTTGTCGCAAAAAAAAATTGCCACAAATAGTATTTTCCGATGAAGTTCTCCCTAGCAAAATCAAGATTATTTGTCATGACATAAAACCGCCATAAAAAATATTATTTTCCATCACAAAACATTATTTCCCACAAGATTTTATTTGCGGGAATTGTATCGTGGCAAAAAGCTTATTTTTTTCCCACAAACACTGTGAGATCCCGGACTTACGTGTATTTTTACACGTTATTTTATTTTCGGTGTTAATTATTTTAATTTATTTAAATAATATTATTAGTCATATTTTATTTATTTAAGATATATATTTGAGTTATTAATTAGTTAATATCGAGTTACGTTGCTTTTCTTATTTATTTTAATGAGTTAATTATTTTAATGAGTGGAATTAAATTCCTTTATTTTATTATGTGAATTTATTTTATCTGCTTTCGTTATATTAATTATTGTTTTATAATTAATATTACGCTTGGATTTAATTTATTTCTGTTAATGGGCTTTAAATACCTTATTTTATTGATATTGAAATTATAGTATTTAAAGTCAGTTTTTATTTTATTTATTGTGATTTTTCTAGTAGTCTTCTTTTCCTTCTTTTTCCTTTTTCTTTTTCTTTTCTTTTCTTTTTCTTTTCTTTTCTTTTTCTTCTTTCTTTTTCTTTTTCTTCTTCTCTTCCTCTGCTTCCCAGCCCGCGTGCCCAGCCCTCTCCCCTGCCTCCTCTCCCTCTCGCCCGTCCCTTCTCCTCAGCCCCAGGACCGCCGCCGACCACCCACCGGCGACACCGCCCAGCCCACTACCTTCCCCACATGTCGGCAAGCTCAACGACACCGGCGGTGTCCCCTCCGGCCACCCCACCGCCCCTCCACGACCACAAACCCAAAATGGCCATTTTTGCTTCCCTTGCATTTTCCGGCCACCGCCGGCCACTCCTTGGCCTCCAACCACCACCACTAGACTCCCCAGCCTCCGGCGAGCATAACCCACCGTCGGTAGCCACCCATCACCGCCGGTTACCCCCTCCACCCGAAATGGGCCTTAAACGGGTTGAGCAACCCAGTGCCGCCGTCCGGCCACCGTGCATCTCACCTCCACCACCATTCGACTCCCCTCACCCAGCCGGTCAACTCCCTAGCTCAGAGTTTCCCCAACCGCGGCCTCACCTTCCTGGTACTACCCAAACCCGAAAATGGGTTTTCACCCATTTTGGCCCCGATCCGCCACCTTTCGGTGGTTGTGCCACCACACCACCACCTCCATGAGATTCCCCACCCTTCAATGAGTACCTCCCTAAATTTTGGTGTCAAACCGAGTGTTTTAGCCTAACGTACATGTGACCGCTACAAACGCTGCAGATTGGCGTTATTCTAGGAAATGCGTTTTTACCACTGTAAGTACTTTCCAAACGAGCTTTAAGATTTAAATATATTTTTGGCATCAACAGTTGTGGTATTTGATTATTGCTGCTTTGATGTTGGTATTAGTTGGTTGATTGGATTAATTAAATGTTGGATATTTGCTGCATGGTTGTCTGCATTGTGTATTTACACGCATGCTCATGAAAATATTTGGAAAGTGGATTTTTGCATAATTTTGGATATTCATGTGTTGGAATTGGAAACTGAGATTTAAATTGTGTTTAAGGGATTTTAATGGTTTTGGGCTGAGTCATAACGGGGACGGCGATACGTAACGCCCATTGTGATCAGCGTGTGAGTGTGTGGATGACATAATGGGGATGGCGATACGTAACGCTCATTATGGTCATTGGGTGTGCATTTCATATCGGGGACGGCGATACGTAACGCCCGGTATGAAATGAGTGTGTGTGGATCGTAATGGGGACGGCGATACGTAACGCCCATTATGATTTTGGGTGTGTGTGTAAATCATATCGGGGACGGCGATACTTAATGCTCGGTATGATCTGTTTTGAGGATATTATTTTATGGAAAATGATGGGTGATTTTATTGGAATTTTATTGTGGATTAAATTGGGATTTTGACGAGTGTGGTTATTTCATTGACTTTGAGGAAGATGATTTTAAGCCTCATGCATATGGTAATTGTTCATGGTTGTTGTTGTGGCATTAATGTATTTATTGTCTTAGATTTGGTTGGGTTGTACTTACCTGCGATGCCATCTTGGCGTCGTAGTTTTATTTGGATGCAGATTATGAAGAGGCTGAGCCTGAGGAGACGGCTCCGCTATTGAGGTGTTATTATTATTAATTGTTATCTCGGGAAATTTATTTTTTCCTTTTTATAAATATGTATTTGTTTAATTTGTATTTTTGGATGACTGTATTAAATCTCCTGCTGGAGAGTTTTTATTAAATTGGTTTGTAAAATATTTCTAAAAATTCTGGTACTTAGATATTAATTTATTATCCGTTGCGACCTATATTTTTTTGTATATCACGTGTGCACACACGTTTGACACTTGTTGTTGGGATGTGTGACCCGTGTTGTCATCATCCCGACACCTCGATTCCCGTATTATTTTTAAGGGAAATTTGGGGGCGTCACAAACACTTTTCGTGTCATCAGCTTACTATTTGCCACGATTATATATGGCAGAAAAACAACTCGTGGCAAAAACCCATATTTCTTGTAGTGCCTTTAAAAATCAATTTTTGTTTAATTTGGAATACAATAATTATTTATATATAATATGGAGCGATATATGCTGGGTTTAACAAGATATAAAAATCAAATCCATTTCGTTACATGTCCAAACAGTGTTCAGTACGTTGCGTGCAGATAATATGTTTATTCATTATCAAAAACGCTTTGGCACAAGTAACTATACAAACTCATCTTATCATCATATCAGAACATGTACCATGTTTAACCCCCGTAGTAGGGTTGTGCTATCCCTAGTGGCCAAACCAGGCAGTATTATATTGTGAAACTTTCCCTTATTCGTTCTTGGAGCCCCAAGTGTGCACACAAGAAAGAAACAAATACAGGACTACTTTGTTTCCAAAGTAGTTGCACTCCTATCTTATCATATCATGGTGGTACCAAGCATATCACATGAATCCATATCATCATATCAGAACCATATTCCAAAACAGATCAAACAGATAAGAATGCCAAAGGTTTTCATATCCATATCATATCATATCATGTCATATCAAATCATGTACCAAACTTGTTCATGTCATTTTTAAATACTATAAACATTTCACATCACATAAATAAAATATCATTTTTCATACTCGCTCTTTTATGCATTTCAGAAACATGTCAATGTTGTTCATGTCTACACTATACATGATATAAACAATTTTCTCTTTTTCATATAGATTTCATGAGTAATGAAAATAATTGACCGAGGTTATTTTTCCCAAGTTCTCATTTATAACAAAAGTATGCAAAGTTTTCAGAAAGTCAACCTCGATTTTAGAGTTGGTGTAAAGCCAAGCATAAGAATCCCGCTTACCTGGACTTCTTAGCTTTTTCATAAATTCTCTAAAACAGTTCTGAACAAATAATAATCGATACCTATAAAATAATCATGTAAATCATAAATTTCTAAATATTCACAAACCTCGAAAATAGAATTTGAGATATAAAATTCAATACTTCTAGTAACATCTAAAAATTCTCAAAACTTAAATAAAAATTCTCCACAAAATACTAGAATAAATCAAATTCTCCCAACACTCTAAAATATTATAAAATCTCCAAATTCTCGCTTAATGATCACTTAACCAAATCTTACAACCCAACCAAGTCTCCTTTAGAAATTCGCCAATTCAATGCATTGAAATATTGCACCTAAGATTCGAACCAAAATGATTTTTTTTTTAATCAAAATCCAAAATAATTTAGAAAGCAAACACGGAAGGATTTAAAACACAAGCCTAAAATAAATTAGAACTTGAACCCAAAAATGTAATGCTTTTAAATAACTCAGCAAAAGACTTCCCAATAAAAAGCAATCGAGTATAGTTCAAGTCCACTAAAATATAAAAACACATGCTTTATTTTAAGACTAATAGAGAAAAGTTGCAAACTTGGATCTATCTTCCTATTACGAAACTTTACGTAACTAGCAAAAACGAGGGTTGGCAGGCAGAAATACAAACATAGATACAGCATTGAAATACGCAAGTTACGAAGGCTCACCGAGAGAAGCCTGTGAACTGGCGGAGTCACAGGCAGAGAGAGAAAAGAGAGTGACGAGACACATAGGGAGTATGCCGAGTGAAAGCAAAACGAAGAGGAAGAAACCAAAGGCCACGGCTTACTGAGAAAGGACGAAGGCGGAGACTGGGCTGGTAAAGTCGGCAATTTCTGTAGCTGCCTTGGTGGTTTTCCGGTATGAAGGAGTGGTGGAAATAGGGAAACGTGGAGTCACATTATTCCCTTGACTATGCTCTATTTCGGGTTATTTAAAACAGAGGCATATATATGAGTTTCGGCGGTAGTCACGGGGAGGTTCTAGGAGACTGCTGGACGTCTACGGTGGTGCTCTAAGGGGTGGGGGGGGGGGAGGCTACGACGTAAGGTGGCTTGGCTTTGGAGTGGTGAGGCTGTGGGGCGAGTTTGGTGATTGTCATGGCCTTGGACGTGGGAAAAGCTAGGTTATGGCTAGGTGGTTCATCGCGAGTTGGGGATGGTGGCTCAAGGTGCAACAATGGAACCATCAAGCGAGGAGGTGGGATGCTTCACACAGTGGCTATGCTGGATGACTCGAGTGCGCTCTGTTTTGGTGACGTAAAACAAGGGTGGTATTCTTTGGGTATTAACCGAAAGGCATAGGACTCATGGTGGGTATTATCCGTGGTAGGAATGATGACCTTGAGGGGTGGGCCAGTGGTGTGGCGCTAGTGCTGCCATGGCTTTACACAGTGGCTGTTTGGTGGCTACTTGAAGGTGGTGCAGCAGTAACCTAGTCTAGGTTGAGGATTGTCAATAAATGCATGAGAGTGCGGCTAACAGGAGGTATAAATAGATGAATGGCAAACCAAAAAAAATAAATAAATATCATTTTGGTTCAAATCTTAGGTGTTGCAATATTTCAATGCGTTGAATTGGCGAATTTCTAAAGGAGACTTGGTTTGGGTTGTAAGATTTGGTTAAGTGATCATTAAGCGAGAATTTGGAGAATTTATAATATTTTAGAGTATTGGGAGAATTTGATTTATTCTAGTATTTTGTGGAGAATTGTTATTTAAGTTTTGAAATTTTTTAGATGTTATGAGAAGTATTGAATTTTATATCTCAAATTCTATTTTCGAGGTTTGTGAATATTTAGAAATTTATGATTTACATGATTATTTTATAGGTGTCGATTATTATTTGTTCAGAATTGTTTTCGAGAATTTCTGAAAAAGCTAAGATGTCCAGGTAAGCGAGGTTTTTATACTTGGCTTTACACTAACTCTGAAATCGAGGTTGACTTTCTGAAAACTTTGCATATTTTTGTTATAAATGAGAACTTGGGAAAAACAACCTCGGTCAATTATTTGAATTACCCATGAAATTTATATGAAAAAGAGAAAATTGTTTATATCATGCATAATGTAGACATGAGCAACATTGACATATTTCTGAAATGCATAAAAGAGCGAGTATGAAAAATGATATTTTATTTATGTGATATAAAATGTTTAAAGTATTTAAAAATAACATGAAAAAGTTTGGTACATGATTTGATATGACATGATATGATATGATATGGATATGAAAACTTTTGGCATTCTTATCTGTTTGATCTGCTTTGGAATATGGTTCTGATATGATAATATGGATTCACGTGATATGATTGGTACCACCATGATATGATAAGATAGGAGTGTAACTACTTTGGAAACAAAATAGTCCTGTATGTGTTTCTTTCCTGTGTGCACATTCGGGACTCCGAGAACGAGTAAGGGAAAGTTTCACAATATGATACCGCCTAATTTGGCCACGGGGGATAGCACAATTTCTATCACGGAGGTTAAACATGGTACATATTCTGATATGATGATAAGATGAGATTGTATAGTTACTTGTACCAAAGCATTTTTGATAATGAATAGTGATTTTCCATGTTTGATAATGAATAGTTATTTACTTGTGCCAAATGTACAAGGATTGAAAAGTCGCTCAATTTTATTGATAATATTTTGGAAATCTATATATGTAAATAAAAGGATTTCTAGTTCATGTATATGAAGTTTCTTTTGAAAATGCTCATGTTTGCACTCTTGTATAAGTTCTCTGCTTACTGAGTTATGGTTAAACTCACTCCTTATCTCTGAATGTTTTTTAGATGAGTTTGAATATTTCAACCAAGGTTCGGATTATGAATCATTGAGTGAGATGACTTAAAAATGATAGATTAAACATAAGGAATTTATATGAGTATTAACAAGTATTAGTAAAGAAATGTTATTGTATTCTTGTGATGTAGTATTTCTGGAATTGATGATACTGAGGAAAGTGATTTTGGAACCAAATTTGTATAATATTGGATAATTTTGAGTCTTTAATTATTTTGTTAAAATGTGAATTTTGCAATAGAAAGTAACTCTCCGACTCTTGTGAGATCGGGGCGTTACAGTCTCATTGACGGGGGTATATGGCCATTTTTTCTACATCTTTTCATAGGAAGATGTTAATTTATTTTCTCAAAAAATAATGTGCCCAATTATTTCTAGAAGCACTCTCTGTTCCAAGGAGAAAAAAGTCCCGTCCAATTACTAGAGTTCACCTGATCCCTACTTTGTCCGCATGTAAAAAGCTTAAACTGCCACACCACCAACGAATCCTCAATTGCATGTGTTATGTCGCCTGTTGGGTATAAAGTCATCAACCATGAATTAAGCCTACAATAAGGTCAAGAATCTCTGAAAAGTTGACTCAGACACATAAAAAGAAAGGCAAGTAGAAATTCAATTCCTCCAAAAAGAGAAAGAGGACTCTATAAAGATCAGAGGATCTCTTCAGATTTTGACAGATTTTAACTATGCACAAGAGACCTCAAATCTCATCTCTCTATTGGAGCAAGCCATCTTCTTCTACCCTCTAGATCTGGAGAAACCTTAGAGGAAAGTAGGAGAGAAGGAAGAAAACAGAGATGTGTAACTTTGTATGCTGATTAAAAATGAAATTCACAGTACATCGCTAATATTGGTCCTACTTATATACAATGCCTAATTACACGTGTTAAATAAAATACTTTGCTAACTAACTAACTTGCTGACTAATATATTTACATTTCAACACTACCCCTCAAGATGGAGAGTGTATATTTATCACTCCCATCTTGGAAAGGAAAAACATAAACTGTGGTGTAGCTAAAGCCTTTGTAAAAAGATTTGCCAACTGATTCTTTGAATTTACATGAAGTGTATGTAGTGTTCCAGCTCGGATTTTCTCTCTAACCAAATGACAATCGATTTCAATGTGTTTCGTTCTCTCATGAAACACTGGATTGGATGCTATATGTAGGGCAGCCTTGTTATCATAGTAAAGCAAAGTAGATGACTTGTGATCAACGCCAAAATATTTTAGCAATGCAATTAATGTTAATTCACATGCTGTGGAACTGAGAGCCATATACTTTGCTTCGGCTTATGATCTTGATATAGTATTTTGTTTCTTAAATTTCCAAGAAATGAGAGTCACCTAAAAAAACACAAAATTCTATAATTGATTTTCTAGTTTTAGGGCATGTTGCCCAATCTGAATCCATGAACGCAGATAAAAACACACCCTACCTTGGAGTTCCCTTTAGATATCTCAAGACTTGATGTGCTGCATCTAAATGAATCTGTGCAAGTTTGTCCATAAACTGAGCAAGAATGTGAATAAAAAAGGTCAAATCTAGCCTTGTAATGGTTAAGTAAAGCAACCTCCCTATCAACCTTCGAAACTATAGGATCCTCTAACAAATCAGAATCTGTATTGGTAAGCCTCAAATTAGGATCCATTGGTATTTTGGTTGGTTTACAACCAATAAAACCTAAATCTGTCAACACTTCAAGAGCCTAATGTCTTTGGTAGACAAAAATACTCTTAAATGTCCGAGCTACTACCAGTCCTAGGAAGAATTTTAATTCTCTAAGATCTTTAATCTTGAACTCAGCATGAAGAATATTCTTGATATCTTGTACAGCTTGAAGATCATTACTTGCTATTATCACATCCTCCATATAGACAAGTAATATAAAAAAATAACTTGCAATGACTTTAATGAACAAAGAGTAACCACACTTAGATTGTGTAAAATCATGAGTCAAAAAACAACTTGTTAACTTGTGAAACCATTGGCGAGAAGCCTGCTTGAGTCCATATAAGGACTTAACCAATTTACATACTCGTGTCTCCCCCTCACTTCCATAACTTGGAGGAAGTGACATGTAAACTTTTTCATCTAAATCTCCATGATAAAAGGCGTTATTTACATCCAATTGATGTAAAAAGCAACCTTTGGCAGTAGCAATAGCAAGTAAACACCGAACACTAGTGAGTTTTGCAACAAGAGAAAATGTATTAAG
Source organism: Platycarya strobilacea (assembly GCA_036898215.1). Classification (NCBI taxonomy): domain Eukaryota; kingdom Viridiplantae; phylum Streptophyta; class Magnoliopsida; order Fagales; family Juglandaceae; genus Platycarya; species Platycarya strobilacea. Next base: position 35,039,605 of record CM072559.1, read on the forward strand.
AAAGTCCAAGCCTTCTTGTTGGGTATCCCCCTTAGTTACAAGTCGAGCTTTGTATTTCTCAATTGTACCATCTGATTTATATTTAATTTTGTACACACATTTGCATCCAATTGGATGTTTGTCAAGAGGTAAACTAGTAAGAACCCAAGTATGATTTTCCTCAAGAGCAGCTAATTCAGCTAACATGGCATTGCGCCAATAGGGAAACTTGATGGCTTGAAAATATGATTTTGGTTCAAAATTAGAAAACAAAGAAACTGTGTAGGCTTGATATGCAGGGGAAAATTTTGAGTAAGAAAGATAAGTAGACAAAGGATAAGGAATACTTACCTTGGAAGAAGTTGCAATAGGGGAACAATTAGTTGAGGAAGAACTACTGAGATGACAATGATAATGCTGCAGATATTTTGATGGATGTCTCTACCTAGTAGATCTTCTAAGATCAGTAACATTATCATAATTTATGGGAAGAGAAGTAAGTGGTTGTGTATTATTGGAAGATGATAATATGGTGTCTGGTATGGAGTCAGAAACTGGAACAGAAAGGACAAAAGATTATAAAGGTACAGTAGAATGAGAAGATGAATGATCATGTATATTGTTGTATGGAAATATATTTTCATGGAAAATAACATCTCGGGACAAGAAAATTCTGTGAGATTGTAAATCATAGAGTTTGTATCCTTTTATACCAAAAGGATAGCCAAAAAACGAACATTTTCGTGCTCTCGATTGAAACTTGTGTCTGTGGACAGAAAGGATACTAGCAAAACAAAGACACCCAAATATTCTGAAATGAGAGTAGGAAGGCTTTTTAGAGAAAAGCACTTCATAAGGTGATTTATTGGAAAGAAGTGGAGTGGGTAATCTATTGATCATATAGGCAGCTGTTAAGACACATTCACCCCAAAAAATGTAAGGGCAAATGTGCTTGAAATCTGAGAGCTCTAGCCACTTCTAATAAATGTCTGTGTTTTCTCTCCACAGTCCCATTTTGCGAAGGTGTTGCATTGCAACTTTGTTGATGAATAGTTCCATTAGAAGCATAAGAACTAGACATATTAAATTCCAATTCATTATCACTTCTAATGTTTTTGACTTTGTGGCTGAATTGTGTTTCAACAAGAGCAAAAAATGATAGTAACTTAGGCCTAGTTTCATATTTACTTTTCATCATATAGACCGAAGTGACTCGTGAAAAACCATCCATAATTGGAAAAATGACCACATATGTCTGTGTGAATGAGTTCAAAAGGTTGTGTAGTAACAGAGTTACTATGAGGGAAAGGCAATCGAGATTGTTTTGCATAATGGCAGATATCACAAACAGTTGAACAAGGAGAACTGATTATAGAATCTTGTTTATTCAACAAATTTTGTCTAACATTTGATGGATGTCCTAGACAATAATGCCAAACATCTAAAATTGAAGAATCTGAAACAATTGTATTAGGAATGTTGATAATAGAAAGCAAATGTTTGGAATTAGAAAATACACTGGAAGCAAAGACATCAAATACATTAGATGTTGATGTCTTATAAGGCAGCAAGTAATAAAGTCCATCTCATTGTTCACCCAGACCAATCGTCCTTCATGCAAATAGGTCCTAAATTAAGCATGAATTGTTAGAAAAACAACAGCACAGTTAGTAAAATGAACATGTTTACTAACTGATAACAAATTAAATAAAAACGATGGAACACATAGAACATTAGTCAAGATTAAAGATGCAGAAATTTTGACTATGCCTATGTGTGTAGCACTCACTTTATGACCATTTGGAAGAGTCACAAAAGTAGACTGAATAGGTTTATATGATTGAAGGTGGATTGAAGGAATGAGATTTGACTGTATTTATGAATGATGAAAAATGCTAAAAATTAAAAGCAGTAAATTTCACCCCTAAAATAAAATAACTCGTCGAACTAGACTTTTATGTTGAACCACATAAACCCTTATGTCTCTCTATTTATTTATATTTTATGCATTTATTTATTATTGACACCAAAACAGCTATCTGGGCTATTTCATGACTTTGTCATCGTGGCCTGAATCACCTCCATGGCTTGGGGAACAACTTTTTTCTCTCTTTTTGGTCTAGTGTAAATTTAAGCATTAAGAATTGGTGCCATCGTTGGGATCAATATATTCTTTGTATCGAAAATATGATTAAAAGGATGCAAATTCCTTGACTTATTACAACATCTACAAAGAAGCATATACGTTTTCTCAACTTTTCACCCCTTATTTTTATTTCGTTAATACTATTTCTATAAAAGAGAGGAAAATGTGAGACAACCACGTTCGAATGCATGGCACTATGTTCTTAAGTGCACTATGCATGAAACACATACATCCACTATTTATGCCATGTACAGTGGCACAATGGGTGCAAGTATTTATACACTAAGGAGGCATGTGGTGGCAAGTTGGGTGCCCGCCGCCTTTCATGACCATCTCCATCTATGTCCAACCACTCCATCGGATGCCTAGACAGAGTTGGCAGAGATTGTTCAACCTAGTTCTTGTGTACATGAACGTCCTAGGGCCAACGAAGACCATCCTACTAGCCAACCGTTAGCCAGTAAGGCTACCAACGGCTACTGCCAATACAATAGCGGCGTTTTCTGCCACCAACACCACGAGCACCGACGCGTAATGGAAACTCCACTTTGGAAGAGAACCGGTGCATCCAACATGCACCCAACCTTTTCACATGCAGGTGTAGTACCACTGAAGGTCCACAAACTAGGCTTCCATAGGCTAGTGGGGCCACCACCAGCCCATTTCTCCACCTCTTCAACGCCAAAGTTCAAAAGGTATGGTTATATATATAGGTATGCACATCAGTCAAGGAACACAACTATCAACCCAATATTCCCAGCCCTTTGGTCACATACCCCTGGATAGTATTCCTAGATCGATGTATCTTGTATAGGAAATAGAGTACTACAAAGATGATTTCAATGGAAACTTTTCACACTAGTTTTTTTGATCCTTTGCAGAGTATTTTATACAAGTAGTGTGGCGCCCATGACTCCTACGTGTGATTTAGTGGAACTCGTGAGATGATGATTGCTTATGTCATTCACCTCATCGATAAGTGCTCCAAATTGTTTCCATCATGTATAAGGTGTACAATTAATATTCGCAACAAAAAATAAAAGGACATACATTCTAGTATCAGAAATTTAAAATTTACAACCTAAACAAAAATAATTCTCCAGGAGGAGATTTTACAGTCATTCGATAAATGAAAAGCAGTAATAAAAGGATAAAACAACATCAAGGGATATAAATCTCACTATCAATTATCACCAATACATCACCCATCTGGCAGAGCTTGCCCTTTGGGCTCAACCTCTTCGTCTATGTCAAAATCTACAGTTTCATAACACGAAATTGCAGGTGAGAGAAAACCATTGTGAGACATTGAAATCTCAGTAAGTAGCAATCAAATAACACTCCTTACATAAAAGTTAAATAACATAAAAGCAAAAAAATCAACATGTTCTCGACTAAGCATATATAAATAAAATTAATCCATCATTTTCCAAAAAAGAATGCATCTGTCTATATACGCAAAAAAACCCGATTTTTGGCCTATGACACAGATCATATTATTTTATTAAGTGTATAACATGGTATTCCCTAGGAACTATCCATGCATCTTGGCTCATTTTGTCACCCCATGGGTAAGACTGTGCGAGTGACTTCATACAAGCGATGCCTAACTCCACGTCCGATGTGTACCATGACCAGACATCTTCTAACTCTCGCCAGCAGAGGGGTCACGGAGTTAGTACGAGAGCGTTTCTATCTTGTTCAATCCCATTGTCGCCCAACGACAACTCAAGGGACATCACGTCAGTTTATTTCGCTCTCGAGTAACCAGAAGAGCGCCAATGAGGTAATGCCCCATCTCAACTTGGGGTCATGATACACACGCACCCATATATTATTTCCATAACCAACATGTTAACATAGCAACACAACATAGTTAAATGTTTATAATATTTAAACAAAGATGCCTATGGATGATAAGCAAATATTGGATGGCATGGCAATGGCACCCAAAGCAATCATAACAACAATGTAATTACATCAACAATCTCAATTCACAGCCAACTAGACTACAGGATGATCCCATCCTCCATTTATCGGCCTTGGGTCCAACTAACTTACTTCCATTTTGTTATTAACAGTTAACCAACAATTCAAGCTACAAATGAATGTTAACGCATGATTATTGATCAAATAAATCTCAAATTGCATTTGACAATTACTTACTACACGATTGGATAAATTCTTGGAAGATCACTAGCATTAGTCTACGGTCCCATGTAGCGTTGAGTAATGCATCACTATGCCACAAACGATAATTTAGCATTAGTAATTAATAAACACAAGTTAGGATTTAAAATAGCTAAGAGGACAAAACAACTCACCAAGGCACTGCCAAAGGTGGTGGTGCAGTAGTGAGATGGCAACGGCACCGGTAGGCTGCAAAGACAAAGGTTAAAAAAACCCTAACTAATACAAGAGACGATCTAAGAGTGGGGGAGGGTTCGAACCACCAAAAGGATGAGGGAAAAACTAGAAACTGAACCAAAAAGGGGTGTAGGACTCGAGTTTGGGATGAGTTTCTTCAGGGGTCGAATGGCTTATTTATAGGCTGAGATGGTTCACTCGGACTTCGCAGTAAGGAGGGAAAAGCCATCACATGGCACCCAACAACAGTGCAGCGGCATGCGCATGCTACCATGGTCGAAACACTCAGCTTTTATGGACAAAAACAGGGGAGAAAACTAAAGGCTGGCATGCAGTTTCGCGAGAAAAGAGAGAGTTTTTCAGGGCATGTGACTCACAAGTTAGGCCAAAAATCGCAGGTGCAGGACCGAAATGGTGGTGAGCTTCGAGGAGGCAGACATGTGGCTGAAGATGGGTGGCGAAGATTGAGGTTTTTGAGGCTAGCAACTCATGAGTTTGCTGCCATAAATAAGGAAAATAAAAGAAGAAGAATGAAGAAGGAGTGAACAGCGAGGCCAACAAGTGATGAACCCTAAGGATTTTTCATTGAAACAGGACACCAGACGGTGTCATTTTAGGGGGTTTGGGCTGGGTTCAACATGGGTCATAGGCTGTGCTTCACCTAGCTAAAAAACAAGACCCACATAAATTAAATAGACACACAAACACAACCCAAACAACATAACAAACACAAAACTAGCCCATCTGAAAATTACAAGGTAAAAACAACATCCCACATTATGTAATAAGAGAATAGTATTATCAAAATGATAATAATAGCAAATACTAGATCTAATGTGGTGCTCACGACTTCCCCTTGAGATTTAGAGAGACTCGCAACACCAGAATGGTAATCACACAGGTCAATCACCCTATCGACAAGTGCTCTAAGAAAGTGTGTGCAGCAAGCATAAAGTGTACAGTTAAAATATTCGCTTTGAAAAAATAAAAAAAGACATTTATTTTAGTACCAGAAATTTAAAGTTTATAACTCAAACTGAAAATAATTCTCCAATAAAATATTATACAGTCATCCAAAAAGAAAAGCAATAAAAGATAGATACTAATATTTGGGGAGCATAATTCACCTCTTAGAGCATTGGCATTGGATCCGTTAAAATTTTCTTTCAAAAAGTATAGGTTTGCACACATATCAAAGACATTTCTTTATATTTTATTAAAAATAATAAGAAAAAAATAAGAAAAAGGGAATAAAGTGACTTTCTGTTGAACTTTTGAATAGTGATTCATCAAAGTGCACATTTTTCCTTCAAATTTGAAGGAAATTTTGAATCTACTAGTCACTTTTGAAGACAACAAGTATTTATTGACCTTTTTCCACAATTCTTCTTTCCACTTTTGATCATATATGACCAGATTTTTTTGAAATGTGTGTAAATTTGTACTTTTTGAAAGAAATTTTTGAAGGATCTAATGCCAATGTTCTTAGCCATCATAACAGACTACTCATTGGGCAAAACTTGCCCCTCAGGCTCAACCTCATTCTCTACATCAAAAACTACGATTCCATAAAATGGAATCGCATGTAGACATGAAATACCATATGAGATGTGAATCTTAGTAAGTAACATCCAGTCACACACCAAACAGCATAATAATAATTTACAAGCAAGATAATCCACATGATCTCAACCAAGTATTAGCATACACACACACCAAAACGTCCTTTCCCAGAAAGGGACTCAACACACACACCAAGCCACCGTTTCCAAGAAAGGAACTTAACACATACATCAAACCGTCATTTTCTAGAAAGGATCTCAACACACACACACCAAACTATTATTTCCCAAAAAAGAACACATCCATTCATATATGTTAGCCGTCTTTTCCTAGAAAGGAACACAACTAGCTGTATACACCATCCGTCCTTTCTCTGAAAGGATTGCAACTAATAGCACACACCAAAAACCTAGTTTCTGGCCAACAACACAATTTCGTATTATTATCACATGTATACCATGGTCTCTTCTAGGGACCATCTATACGTCCTGGCTCTTTTTGTCACACTATGGGTAACGACTGTGCGTGTGACTTCATAACGGGCGATGTCCAGCTCCATGCCCAGCATCCTGCCCGTACCATGACCAGGCATCTCCTAACTCCCGCCAGCAGAAGGGCCACTGAGTCGGCACGAGAGTGTTACCATCTCGTCCGATCTCGTTGTCGCCCAACGACAACCCAATGGATGTCACATTAGTATATTTCGGTCTAGAGTGACCAAAGAAGCTCCACTAAAATAATGTTGTAATCAAAGTTTTGAATATAGTACTAATGAGCGTACCAGTTAGGGTACTGGAACGAAATATTTCAGTACTAATACAATTTTGTATACCATTTTGGAATAGTCTATGTATAAAAAATTATATATATAAATAATATATATATTATATTTCAAAATAATAGTCGATGTATGAATAAATTATATATATAAATAGTCTAATCTAAATTGAAGTAAAAAAAAAAAAGAAATGATATATATATAAATAAATATCAAAATTCGGTATGATCGAGATAGACCAGTACGACCAAAATATTAGCCAATATTTGAGCTAGTACAAAATAGGCAATATAGTTGTATCGCCCAACTGGCCGATATGGCATGTACTGATCGTACCAGCCAATACAATATAGTATTTAAAATAATAATCGTGATACACATACATCCACAAGCTAAAACTAGACCAACACCCCAAAAATACACTTCACCATAGCACAACACAGTTGAAATAATCACAAGCAATAAGAAAGAGCATATGCATGATAAGCAGGTATTGGATGATCTGACAATTCTACACAATAAGCAATTCATTCCAATACATCATTTATAAATTCAACAATCAAATTCTACAAAATTCAATCATAGCCAAAATAACTATGGGGTGATCCCAACCTTTATTTAATGACTTCAGGCCCAAACAGCCTATTCCCAAATTTTATTATTATTGTTAAACAGTAACCAACACTTCAAGTTGCAATTAAAGGTTAGCACATAATTAATTAATCAAACAAAATTACAAAATCACATTTGAATGTTACTTACAATGCTATCGGTATAATTCTTGGGAAAATCGAGAAAGCGTCAAGATGCAAACACACACTGTGATGCCCCCAAATTCTTTTAAAATAAACACGGGAATCGAGATCTCGGGATGCTGATAACACGGGTCACGCACCCTTAACGTCAAGTACTAAGTGTATGAACACGTGACATACATAAAATAAAAGTCGCAGTAGATAATAAAGTCATTATCTAAGTTCCAGAATTTTAGAGTTATTTTATTTTACAAACTATTATAATATAAATTCTCCAACAGGAAATTTAATATAGTCATCCGAAAGACAAATCATAAAATACATATTTATAAAAATGGAAAAATACGTCACAATATAACAAATTATAAATAAATGTTCTAACAACGAAGCCACCTCCTCAAGCTTAACATCCTCGACATTTGCACTCAAAATCTACGACACCAAGATGACATCGCAGGTAAGTACAACCTAGCTAAACTCCAAGATATAAAATATACTCATGCACAACAACAACCTCATACATGAACAAGACACCGTATTTATAAAGCTTATGATCATCTTCCTCAAAACCAATAAAATAACCATACACGCTAAAATCTCATTTTAATCATAATAAAACTCCAATAAAAACTATCCATTATTTTTCAAAAAATAGTATCTGTAAATCCAATCATACCTGGAGTTATGTATCGCCGTCCCCGATATTATATACACACATCACCAATCATAATGGGCATTATGTATCGCTATCTCCATTATGATTTCTACACTCATTTCATACCGGACGTTACGTATTGCCGTCCCCGATATGAAATACACACCCAATAACCATAATGAACGTTACGTATCGCCGTCCCCATTATGTCATACACACATAATGACCATAATGGGCGTTACGTATCGCTGTCCCCATTATGACTTACACACATAATGACCATAATGGACGTTACGTATCGCCGTCCCCATTATATCATCCACACACTATCTGTGATATCTCAGATTTACGTGTATTCTTACACATTATTTTATTCTCGGTGTTAATTATTTTAATTTATTTTAATAATATTATTAGTCGTGTTTTATTTGTTTAAGATATTTATTTGATCTATTGATTAGTTAATATATGATAATTTTATTACCTTGAATTTAGTTGTTTAAAATATTGCGAGATCTTAAATATATTTTAAACATCTAATTTAAATATAAGGTTTTATTCTTTTAAATATTTAGAAACTTCATTATTTTAATTGAGGACGAAAAATATTGTATTATAAAATTAGAGTTAAGTTAAAATGATATTTTATTTTATTTCTCGAATGTTTTTAAACTTAATTAACTTTATGTATTTTTATATCAGTATTTTAAACACATTGTTTGTCAATTTGAAGACCCAAAAGCGTCGGGCCTACAAATAGCATGAAAATGGTCAAATTCCTCATTTTTTCCCTCCCTTTTCCTTTTCTCTCTCTCCTCTCTCTTTTCTCTCCCACGTGCTACAGTAACCGCAGGGAGGTAGTTTGGTTTTCAGCCTGTGGCGGCGCCACCCCTGTTCGCCAAGCCTTACCTCTGACCCTGCCCAAACCGCCACCCTCCGGTGAGTCCAACCCCACCGAAGGTGTCGACCACAATAGCCCCACATCCCGTCGGTAGCCCCAAACCCAAGAGGTATTTAATCCTCTACGCCACACCTTACTCCGCCCATATCTCTGCTGTGAGTCACCGTACCACGACACCACCCCCACCATTTGATTTGCCATCCATAGACGACCTACCATCAGAAATTTCAGCCCCAACGGAACGCTCACCTTTCCTTGCAATCCATAAAACCGAAATGGGTCTCCAAATGAACTTCCCTTTGCCGCGCCGCCGTCTGACTACCATGACTCTTACCTTCACCACCAAAAACTTCCCGTACCTCATATTGTTACACTCCTAAAATAGTTTTCTCATCCATGACTGCACCTCTTTTGTACAAGGGAAAACTCGAAAATGGGTTTCCACCTACTTTGTGCCCGATCCACCACCTTCTGGTGGTTGCACCGCCACACCATCACCTCCATGACATTTCCCACCTTCCAATGAGTATTTTCCTAAATTTTGGTGTCAAATCGAATACTTTAGCCTAACGTACAAGTGACCACTACGAGCGCTACGGATTGATGTAATAGGGATGGCGATACATAATGCCCATTATGGTTATTGTGTGTGTAAGTCATAATAGGGACGGCGATACGTAACGCCCATTATAATTGATAGTGTGTGAATGACATAATGGGGACGGCGATACGTAACGCCCATTATGGTCATTGTGTGTAAATCATAATAGAAACGGCGATACGTAATGCCCATTATGGTCATTAGGTGTATATTTCATATTGAGGACGGTGATACGTAATGCCAAGTATGAAATGAGTTTAGGAATCATAATGGGGATGATGATAAGTAACGCTTATTATAATTGTGTATGCCATATCGGGGACGGCGATATGTAACGCCCGATATGATTGGATTTACGGATACTATTTTCTGAGAAATGATTGATAGTTTTTATTGGAGTTTTATTATGATAAAAATGGGATTTTAGCGTGTGTGATTATTTTATTGATTTTAAGGAAGATGATCTTAAGTTTCATGCATACGAAGTCTTATTCATGTGTGAGGTTATTGTTGTGCATTAGTATATTTTATATCTTGGGGTTTGGTTGGGTTGTACTTTCCTGCGATGTCATCTTGCCGTCGTAGATTTTGGATGCAGATGTTGAGGAGGCTAAACCTGAGGAGGCGGCTTCGTTGTTGAAACATTTATTTATAATTTTTATATTGTGACGTATTTTTCCATTTTTATAAATATGTATTTTATGATTTATCTTTTGAATTACTGTATTAAATCTCATATTGGAGAATTTATGTTATAATAGTTTGTAAAATAATTCTAAAAGTTCTGGTACTTAGATAATGACTTTATTATCGGTTGTGACTTTTATTTTATGCATGTCACGTGTTAACACACTTAGCACTTGATGTTGGGGGTGCGTGACTTGTGTTCTCAGAATCTCGACGCCTCAATTCTCGTATTTATTTTAAGAAAAATTTGGGGGCGTCACACTATCAATCATAATGGGCGTTGCGTATTGCCGTCTCCATTATGACTTACACACACAATGACTATAATGGGCATTACGTATCACCGTCCCCATTATGTCATTCACACCCACTGATCAAAACGGGTGTTACGTATTGCCGTCCCCGCTATGACTGAATCAAAACCATTAAAATTCATAAACCCAATAATACCGTTTCTCACTTATAAAACCCTTCAAACAAATCATTTTAATATACCATAACTCAAGTTTCAAGTAAAAACCTCAAATATCATATATACACATGAACGACTGTACAATTTCATAGTGCATATCACCATGTACAAAATATCCAATATTAAATAAACTCAATCAACCAACAAATACCAACATCAACCAACACATAGATGTTAATGCAAAAATATATTTAAATCTTAAAAGTTCGTTTGGAAAGTACTTACAGCGGGTAAAAACGTAAATTCTTGAGCAAACGTCAATGCGCAGTGGTGATAATATTATGATTAGGTTGAGTTAAGAAAAGTATCAGTTAGACAGTAGTCATATGATGTGTATCTTAGGGTAAATTTTCTTAGTCATTCGGTGGTGATAATATTATGGTTGCTTTTTCCTTGTTTCTTTTAAGCTCCTTATGTACTTACTGAGATTTCAAAGGAAATCTCACCCTTTTGTAGTTCTATATTTTTTTTGTGCATATCAACTATATACAAGATTCGATAACCAGCAAGGGAATAGCCCTAATGAAGCAGGAGACTTCAGGGAGTTCTGAGGGACTCTCCGACTATAGTCCTTATATGGACATTTCTTTTGTTTCCTTTGGACCTCCTATCAGTAACCAATCTACAAGAGTTTGAAGCCTTGACGCATCCACTTTTGCTTAGGAGAGGCGACGCACAGGATGCTATTTAACATTAGAACTAGATGGCTCGTTGTCCATGTGTGGAGTTTGTGTGACTCCACAAGGACAACTGCTCCAGCGAGACTTTAGTATTAGCATGGATAGGTTTCGCTATGGGAGAGAATTCTCCGAGGTTAAGAAAGAAAAGGAGTGAGGTGAAGGAGAGTCTTTTTGAAATAATGTAATATATTTTGTTGCTAAAATGCTACAATGTGGACCTTGTGTATGTAAATAAGTACAAGGGTAAGTAGCCAAGTGTTACTTATCCAGACACCTTAATTTACGTTAAATATCAGATGTAAATTGGGGGCGTCACAGTGTCATACGCATTTTACTCTTGTTAAGTACGAGGGTAAGTAGCCAAGTGTTACTTATCCAGACACCTTAATTTACGTTAAATCTCAGATGTAAATTGGGGGCGTCACAGAGTGGTATCAGTGCTATTACTTCTCTGGGTAAAATCCACAGTGTCCTAGGTGAAATGGATCACATGGCACAAGAATAGGCTTGAATCTTTATCAGATTGGAATTTGGAGTAATATGGATGAATGTTTTGAACTTTAGGAATTTGGAAGTTTCTAAAGCAAGTATAGCTTATAGTAAAGTTGGGTATGTTTCAGGAAAATAATATGCCAAGAGGTCGTCCTCCTTTGAAACGAGTAGACATGGTAGCCCAGAACCCTTCTCTGGTTACCCCTCCACGTACAGGAAAACAGACGGCACCTAACCCACCGTTGGGAGAAGGATAGATGGCACCAAACCCACCGTTGGGAGAAAGACAGACGGCACCAAACCCATCGCTGGGAGAAGGGCGAATGGCACGGAATCCACCCTTCGAAGGGGGGCCAGTGGCACGAAACCCCCCGTTAGAAGGAGGCCAGGCAATAGCTAAAGCTATTCGATAAATGACAGAAGTGGTGAGAAATCAAATAGAACAGAGCCATCATCATCAGCAGAATGAAAATAGAAGAGAAGCTCAAGGGTGTCCGTATGAGAAATTTCTGGCGTACCGATACCCGCCCTTTACCGGAACAGAAGGAGCATTAAAGGCAGACAAATGGATTGTAGACCTGGAATGTACCTTCGAAGTTAGTAGTTGCACCAAAGTTCAGAAAGTGCAGTATGTAGGACATTTGCTACAGGGAGAAGCAGGACTATGGTGGGACACGAAGTGAAAGCTGCTAAAGTTAGAATTGGGAGAAAATGCAGTGCCCACATGGGAAAGGTTCAAGAAAGAATTCGACGATCGATTCTTTTCAGAATCTGTGAAGCGGCAGAAAGTTTTAGAATTTACTACGTTAATACAAGGTAGCATGACACTGAAACAGTACTCAGCGCGATTTATGGAATTGGCAAGATTTGCCTCGCATTTGGTAGCTATTGAAAAGATGAGAGCCCAGAAGTTTCAGGAAGGACTGTAGCCACAAATTCATATGTAGGTGGCCTGTTTGCAAATTGAGAACTTTCAAGAACTGGTGAATATAGTAGCCATAACAGAAGCTGAACAGAGAAGTATTATGGCGCAAACTCAAGCATATGGAAAAAGAAAATTTCAATTTTCTGGGGGAAAAGATGCTAGGAGGAAACCAAATTTTAGATCCATGGATAGAGGAAAAGGAATAGCAATTAATCCAAATGTGCCAATTTTATTTCTGCAATGTGCAAAATATGGGCATCGACACCAGGGAGATTGTCGAGTGGATACTAGAGTTTGTTTTAGATGCGGCTGGCCAGGACATTTGATCAAGGATTGCCCTCAGAATACCCCTCAAGGAGTAGCTCTACCCAGAGGAAAAGCAAAAGCTCCCACGAAAGCTAAAGTTTATGCTATCACACCTTAAGAAGTAGACATGGAGGCAGACGAGACTATAGATGCTAATGTTATTACTGGTAAATTTCTAAGTCCCCTCTTTTAGTCAATGAATGGATTCTTTGAGAGTGGTAATAATAATAATATTAGTAGAATAAAATTTTCTTTGGGTAAGGTTAAGCTGAAGCAATGCATGGTCTATGCCTTGTTTGATTCGGGAGCGACAAGATCCTTTATTTCATATGATTGTGTCCAAAGGTGTGACTTAGAAACAGAATTCTTGGCCCAAAAGGTTATGGTAGTTATGCCTAATAGAAAGGTAGCAGGATGCCACCGGATGGTAAGAAGTTGCCCCTTGGAGATCGAAGGTTCGCAGCTAGTCGCTGACCTAATACTATTCCATTTGATGGAATTTGATTTAATTTTAGGAATGGATTGGTTGGCCAAGTATTATGCTAAACTTGACTGTCGCAAAAAGGAAATAGTTTTTGGTTTACCTATGGAGGAGAAAGTTCATTACAAGGGGGAAATATTAAAGGCAGTTTCCTCCATAGTGACTGTTAAGCGAATAAAGAAAAGTATTAACAGAGAGACAAAGGGCTACTGGGTAATTATGTTAAATTCCTCAAAAGTTGTTAAGAGTATTCAAGGAATTCCCGTTGTGGAAGACTTTCCTCAAGTCTTTTCTGAGGATCTACCAGGACTGCCTCCTGATCAAGAAATGGAATTTGTTATTGAGTTGGAACCAGCCACAACTCCAGTTCATAAGGCTCCATATAGAATGGCACCAATGGAATTAGAAGAATTGAAAGCTCAGATTGAGGAACTTTTAAGGAAAGGATTTATCAGGCCCAGTTCATCCCTCTAGGGAGCACCAGTATTGTTTGTGAAAAAGAAAGATGAGACAATGCGGATGTGCATAGACTACCGAGAATTGAATAAGGTCACGATTAAGAATAAATATCTGTTGCCACGGATAGATGACCTGTTGGATCAATTAAGAGAAGCAACTGTATTTTCAAAAATAGACCTTTGGTCTGGCTATCATCAGTTGAAGATCCGGGAGCAAGATGTACATAAGACGACTTTTCGAACTCGATATGGGCATTTTGAATTTTTGGTTATGCCATTCGGAGTGACGAATGCACCAACAGTATTCATGGACTTGATGAACCGGATATTTAGACCATATTTTGACAAGTTTGTGGTGGTTTTTATTGATAATATTTTGATCTACTCTCAGACTGACGAGGATCATAAAGAACATTTAAAAGTAGTAATGGAGATTTTGCAGAAACATCAACTGTACGCCAAACGTAGTAAGTGTGAATTTTGGCTACAAGAAATTAAATTTTGGGTCATGTTATCTCAAGTGAAGGAGTTTCAGTGGACCCAGCAAAGATAGAAGCAGTGATAGAATGGCAGCAACCAACCAATGCACATGAAATACGAAGCTTCTTGGGATTAGCTGGATATTCTAGGAGATTTGTGGAAGGATTTTCCAAATTGTCTGCACCTCTAACAGCATTGACTAGGAAGAATGCTAAGTACGTTTGGAGTGAACAATGTGAAAGGAGTTTTCAAAAGCTAAAGAAGAGATTAACTACAGCACCAATTTTAGCCTTACCAGAATGTCATAAACCTTATGTGATATATAGTGATGCCTCAAAAATGGGACTGGAGTGTGTCTTAATGCAAGAAGGAAAAGTAGTTGCGTATGCATCCCGACAGCTTAAGGATCATGAACAGAACTATCCCACACACGACTTGGAGTTAGCAGCTGTAGTGTTTGCCCTAAAGATTTGGAGGTGTTACTTGTATGGAAAAAGATGTGAAATATTTACGGACCATAAGAGTCTCAAGTATCTTTTTAGCCAGAAAATATTGTATATGAGACAAAGAAGGTGGATAGAGACTGTAAGTGATTTCCAATGTGAAATCAAATATCACCCTGGAAAGGCTAATGTGGTCGCCGATGCCTTGAGTAGAAAAGTTCAAACGGAAGAATTATCAGTGCTGGCAGTAATGCGAGAAATTCTGGTGGACAGATTATCATAGGGCCTCAAGCTAATGAAGATTCAAGAAATTGTTCCTCTAACAGAAAAAGAAATTAAGGAAGAACAACAAAAGGATGCTAAGCTGGATAAGATGAGACAGCAAATACTAGAAGGAAAAGGATCTTCGCACTTTATGATTTCAGGCGATGGAATGCTATACTTTAGGAGAAGGAAGATCATTCCAGATACCCTAGAATTGAAAGAAAGGTTGATGAAAAAAGCTCATGGTACACCATATACTACTCATCCTGGAAGTACTAAGATGTATCAAGATTTAAAAGAAAAGTTTTGGTGTGAAGGAATGAAGAAGGATATCGCGATCTTTGTAGCCAAGTGTCCAGTGTGTCAGTTAGTAAAAGCTGAACACCAAAGACCAGCCGGTGAGTTGCAACCTCTACCAATTCCCGAGTGGAAATGGGAGGACTTATCTACGGATTTTGTGGTAGGATTTCCAAAAACATCTGCGGGGAAAAATTCGATTTGGATAATAGTGGATCGGTTGACGAAGAGTGCTCACTTTTTACCTATCTCCAACATGGATTCTATGGAAAGGTTGGCAAAAATCTATGTGAAGGAAATAGTTCGTTTGCATGGAGTACCCAAGACTATTGTATCGGACAGAGATCCTAGATTTACGTCTTGATTTTGGCAAAATTTACAGAAGATGATGGGTACCAATTTACATTTCAGCTGCGCATACCATCTTCAAACGGACGGACAAATAGAAAGAACTATTCAAACTTTGGAAGATATGTTGTGAGCCTGTGCATTGGATTTTGACAAAGATTGGGAAAGTTTGCTACCATTAATTGAATTTGCCTATAATAACAGTTTCTAAACTACTATACAGATGGCGCCATATGAAGCACTTTACGGGAGGAAATGTAGGTCTCCTATTTATTGGGATGAAATGGGTGAAAGTAGTGTTTTGGGACCCGAGTATTTACAAGAAGTCAAAGAGCAGATTACAAGGATTAGAAATCAGATAAAAATGGAGAAAAGTAGACAAAAGAGTTATGCAGATAATATTAGAAAGGCTTTGAATTTTATGGTGGGAGACTGGGTGTACTTGAAGATTTCGCCTCTGAAGGGAGTTAAGCGATTTGGCAAGAAAGGGAAGTTGAGTCCACGTTATATTGAACCTTATGAAATTCTGGAAAAAGTAGGTCCAGTGGCTTACCGCCTAGCCCTACCTGATGATTTGCAAGGAGTTCATAACGTCTTCCATGTATCTTCTCCGAAAAAGTGTTTGAATGATCAGCCAGTGGCAGTAATGGATCCGTGCCCTAATAATTTACGTCCTAATTTAACTTATGAAGAGTGGCATGTACAAATTGAAGATCAGAAAGAACAGACCCTTCGAAATCGTACCATAGTATTAGTAAAAGTACTCTGGAACAATCATGGTTTTTAGGAAGTCACCTGGGAACGAGGGGATGTAATGAGAGTTAATTATCCCCACTTGTTTGAAAAGTAGTTATAATAATATGCGTCATAAATTGAATCAGCTGTATGACATTTGTATGATATTTGTATTTCTTTTATGTTAATATTCATTAATGTTTGACCTTATACAGGATTATGGCTCCAAAAAGAAACGCACGTATGTCAATCACCCCTGTAGATCAGTTAAGGAAAAGATCTGAAAGGATTAGAGAGAGATTTCGTAAGGAAAAACTGAAGCAATAGAAAGCTGAGAGATTGAACTAGTTAAATAAAAGTGAGAGACACAGGACCTATATAATGGACATAGAAGAAAAGGGTAACCCTGTAAGTAAAAGAGCGTTACCAGGTGAGGAAAGACAACCCGCTCGAAAATGGTTAAAAGTAGAGAAAAGATTTTTGAGAAGAGAGGATGAAGGAAAATCTATCATAGTAGAGTCATCTGATAGATTTGAAGATCGTAAATGTCAATGTGAAGAGGGACCCATAATAGAAGAGACAGAAGCAGAGAGACTACGTATCTTGCAAGAAATAAGTATGAATATGTATTATGATCCAGATGTAGACATGATATTTTACTACTCTCAAGATTCGCTGCTTAATGAGGAAAAATATCTACCTCTTCAGAAGAATCTACTACTGCTAGCAACCGAGGTATAGATTCCTTAAACTCTTAATTATTTATATCTTAACGATTTCGGAGACGAATTCTTTTTAAGGGGAAGAGGATGTAACAGCCTAAAATTTTCTAAGATAGAATATTTTATGGAAATTCCTTTAAGGAAATTTATTTGATGTATTTATTTTCTAGGAAAATAGAGTGGGAGATTTAATTGAGGAATATGAGGTAACACTTAGTATTGGGAATTATGCATTCTCGGATTAATCTGTTGAGTTTTAGTGAAATGAGCATAAGTTATTCATATGAGGTCCAAATGAGGTGATTCTAAATGGTATATAGCCTTGAGATATATATCTAAAACTTATATGTTTTAAGTTTCCGAGATTCGGAAAGGATCAATAACTTATTGAAGAAGCAAGTGAGCAGCTCTGGAATGGGCTTAAATGGAACCCGAGTTGGATAAATTGAACTAATTTGAGGCATGTAACTAATCAGGCAATTGGTTTTGAGATTTTCTGTAAGACATGTGTAGGGATGGTTGGAAATTGATGGAAAATTGATTTGGAAGCTAATTGGTTAGTTAGTGTGATGGAAATACAAGGGGAGCCAAAATCTAGTTGATAGGTGACTAAGTGGATCAGATTTGGCTCTGCCCCAACTAAACTAAAAAGTGGCCTTCTAGAACTTGTTAAATGGAGACTTAAGGGAGTTAGGAAGTAACAAAATGAGTAGAAAAATCTGGAGAGGGGCATGTGACACAAGGAGAGAGCTGGAGATGGGAGGTGCATGCATAGTTAGGTGAAATGCCACCTCACCTCTTATCCCTTTAGCTCACTCCTTAGCCATGGATCAAAATAAGCAACAAAAATATCTCAAATGTGAGCTCTTGGATGACTAATCCAGCTGCAAATCCTAGGATTTGGGAGGCTTAATCCTCATCATGAGATTTGCTTAGATGGACACCTCATCACCCATGCAAAATAGACAACTAGTCACCTTAGGGTGTTTTTCCTCTTCTCTCTCTCATGTTGGTCGACCACCATCCTATAAATAGAACCTTGGGAGCTTTCTAAGCTCCTTAGAAGGAGAGAACACATTCCTTTTGGAACATACTTCAGAAAAACCCTCCCAAAACCCTTAAAGAGTTCCTTTATGAGCTAAGTAAGTGAGTTTGGAAGAAAGCTTGGAAGAAGTTGGTTGGATCCCTTCTCTTGAACTTTGAAGAATTTGTAAGTCCATATTCTAGTTTAACTTAAGCATGGAAATGGTTTATTAAAGTGATTGAACTATGTTTACTAGTATTGAACTCTTGAGAACATGATTAAGTGACAAAGTGACATATGAGTAAGGTTGGTTTTAAATTGTCTTGTAAAAATGTTTAATAAAATTGTAAGAACTTAGATAAGTTTTTAAGAAGCCAAATAAAGTATAGTAAAAAGATTGGCATGTTTAGAGTAGAAAAACTTTTAGAGCCGTGATCTTGCTCGACCCTCGCCCGACATGTGGGTCGAGCGAAGGCAGAATATGACCCCTCACTAGAGTATCGCTTGATACTCTGTTCGAGCGAGTTCAAACCCGTGACTTCGCTCGATATTCGCTCGACACCCGCTCGAGCGAGATGCTCTGTTTTGCTTAGACTCAGGGTTTTTCCTGGAATAAAATCGGTGTTCCAAATGGAAAGGGTTATGAGTGAAAAACTTGTATGAATAAGAAAGGAACAACTAAAAAGAAAACGAAGTACAAGAATAAGTTAGTCATGTCATGATGGGGACGGCGAGACGTAACGCCCAGATGATGGATGTGCCGACAAGGACAGCGATACGTAATGCCTGTCGTGTTATAAGAGTGTGTGGTCTTCATGGGGACGGCGATACGTAATGCCCGTGAGATTGATCTGAATAGTGGGGATAGCGATACGTAACGCCCGCAGTGATATATGTATATGTTTTGCGTCAAGACAGGGACAGCGAGACGTAACGCCCAGAAGATTGACACGAGACTCATCACAACAGGGACGACGAGATGTAATGCCTAGATGATTGATGAGTGTATGTGATGGGGACGGTGAGACGTAACGCCCAGAAGATTGACATGAGACTCATCACAACGGAGACGGCGAGACGTAATGCCCATCAGTGATAAGAAAGATTAAGAACTTTTAAGAAAACAGTGTAATTCCGTATAAGATTATGTATTCGGTTGAGTTAAGAAAAGTATCAGTTAGACAGTGGTCTTATGATGTGTATCTTAGGGTAAATTTCCCTAGTCATTCAGTGGTGATAATATTATGGTTGCTTTTTCCCTATTTCTTTTAAGCTGCTTATGTACTTACTAAGATTTCAAAGGAAATCTCACCCTTTTATGGTTCTATATTTTTTTGTACATATCAACTATATATAGGATTCGATGACCAGCAAGGGGACAGCCCCGATGAAGCAGGAGACTTCGAGGAGTTCTGAGGGACTCTCTGACTATAGTCCTTATATGGACATTTTTTTTGTTTCCTTTGGACCTCCTATTAGTAACCAACCTACAGGAGTTTGGAGCCTTGACGCATCCACTTTTGTTGAGGAGAGACGACGCACATGATGCTGTTTAACATTAGAACTAGATGGCTCGTTGTCCATGTGTGGAGTTTGTGTGACTCCACAAGGACAACTCCTCTAGCGAGACTTTAGTATTAACATGGATAGATTTCGCTACGGGAGAGAATTTCCCGAGGTTAAGAAAGAAAAGGAGTGAGGTGAAGGAGAGTCTTTTTGAAAGAATGTAATATATTTTGTTGCTAACATGCTACAATGTGGGCCTTGTGTATGTAAATAAGTACAACGTTAAGTTTTAATGAATGTTGTGAACGTTGTAAGTATATTTCCCATGTGATCTTTAGAAAGTTTTATATCTAAAACCTGATCTGCTGCGAATCACATGTTATATGTATTTTACTGTTGTTAAGTACAAGGGTAAGTAGCCAAGTGTTATTTATCCAGACACCTTAATTTATGTTAAATCCTAGACGTAAATTGAGGGCGTCACATAAAGTGTGTTGATCAATTGATTCAACACAATACTTATGAGCCTTTCTTTCCATTTTCTTGATGGACTTGATCAAATATATCACTCTTTTATTACTTGTCTCTGAAGTGTATAATCAAGAATATGACATTGCAAGTACTGCAGTATAATTGTCTCATTAGTTTTCAAGATTGGATGGTCATGGTGAAAAGGGTTGAAAGAAAATACATCAGAGATAAATGCTTTTGATATTGCCTACAAAGTATCTGGGGATCTTGAATAATGAGACATCATTCTTTCAATTGATTGGGTCAAACCTTCTATATTGATTATAACAATATTTCTAGGAACATTTCAAATGTCAAAAAAAGAGATACAGAAGAAAAATAAGAGGATCAATGTCAATTCTGACATATAAGAATTTCATCCATGGACGAGTATTAGAAATAAAGTTTTCATAGCTCATGGTGATAATGAGTCATCTGCATAGGTATCACAAATAAGGAAGCTAAACTTGTAGGAAACATAATGCAAACCGAGATTGAAATTGATAAACAGTAAGGCAATTTTTAATCTGTCTTTCAGGCATATATTGCCTCCACTCATATTGAGTTATGTAAAAATGAATTAGACAAATGTGTCCTCAGGATACAACATTGTTCAAATAGTGTGTAGATTGCAAATTCTAAATAATAACTTTTAAAATGAATAGATGCAATAGCAGCAGTTGCAACGTTTCAATTTGAATTTGAATGTAATGGTTATTATCTTAACAGGTAGAAAAATAACTATAATTGATAGTTATTAATAACTATAATTGATAGTTATTAATAACTATAAAATAGATGATCGTCATCAAATAAATCATTTCGTTCAACAAAAAATTTCGTCACTTTCGACTATACATTCGTGCAAAGTGCTAAGTGCGTCTAAAATATCAATGTGCTTATGCGTTGCACGTGCGTGCTTATATGCATGTGTGTGGTCAACACTTTGAGTGTGTCTATTTCGTTTTATATATAGTACAATTTTACTTATAAACAAAAAAGAAATATCATTGTGTTTCCAATTTTGGATTGGCAAAAAACACATTGAAGGAAAACTTCATAAGAAGTCAAAATAAATAAAAAGGTTACGATAGTTAATCCTGAATGACCTGGAAGAGAGGACAAATTGGAGGGACCGATTAATACAAAAGTTCTAATATGATTGTAGTATTCCTATTTTCTCATGGTATACAAGATTTGTAAGAAAGAGAGGACCAATAGCATGATAGCAGCGAATATTGAATGAATAGCCCAAGCAGTGTTGAAATAATTGTGTACATGCCATCTAGATCATCTTCTTTGGCAGTATCCAATCGCTTTGTTGCAAAGGCTTCCGTAATAAAAACTCTTGACATAAGCATTATGGTGGAGCTTATTGATGAATTGAACTGCCATCTTCCTATTTTAGTGTAGCTATTAATAATCTCACTCTCACAAAGTATATCCATGTCTTTGGTAGTATTGATGAGGTTTTCTATGACTATGACATAGAGAGTCAACCATGCTTCAAGGTTGGTGTAGCATTGCTCAAGAGCGATAAAATCTTGGAAAGTTTTTTATGTAATCTCTTAGATTAGTCATAAGAGAATTCTGGGGAGTTTTATCACTAAAATTTGTGTCCAATATGCTTTTAAGTGTAACCTTTCACAAATTTAATTCCAGCCTCCACGAGGCCTATAGCAGAAGGCATGACATCCTAATAATCTGAATTGTTTTCTTCCTCTTTAGTTGAAGAAACCAATCATTCTCTCAACAAGTAACAAATGTGCTTTGTGTCTTTGAATTGCAAGATTTTTGTTGGCGGTGCGGATGAAAAAGTTGTTCAAAAAAATTGAATGATCAGTTTCGATAAAGACTCGTTGTGGGTTAATTTGTTGTTTGGTCATGTTGAACAAAGATTCAAATATAATCCTTAGAATGTGATTTTTTAGTAAGAATAATACTACCATGCCTCTCAATTCTGGCACCAAATTTTAATTGTGTGTGTATTTAATTCTTTTAAGATTTTTTCTTTTATTTACTGATTAAGAAAATGACTATTAGTATATTGATATTCTTTTCAGATTTTAAAATGTTCAAAATATGAATAAGAAGATTAAAAAAGTAAAATACTGAATTATGGCTAGTGGCACGCCCTGTTGTGACTGTTGGGCGACACCCTAGCGACATTTGTTTAGTAATATGAAGTAGTCATGTAAAAATGGAAGCATACAAGACATGTCAAAAATAGGGCCGTCATTCTTCTCAAACTCCTCAAAAACAATCTTGCAAAATAGTTTAATAATGAAACAATCATCAATAAACCAATTCCTCTTAAATGTACTAATCAATTGACTTGACATAACACTTACAAGCCCATCTCTCCACTTCCTCGATGGACTTGATCAATATATTGCCCTTTTCTTCCTTTTCTATAAAGTGTAATTGAGAAATAAGACAATACAAGTACTATAGAGTAATTGTTTCATCAACTTTAAAGTCTGGTTGGACATGATGCAGATAGCCAAAAGAAAATGTATCAAGAATAAATGCTTTTTATGTTGTCTATAGAGTATATTGAGAATCTTGAAGATATTGCTTTTGGTTGGGACAATCGAGTCACGAGACATCATTTTTTAATCCAATAGGCCAAACCTTCTATATTTATTATAACACTATCCCCATGGATATTTCACATGTAGAAAAGAAAGAGAGACAAAAGAGAAATAAGTTCTAACAAGATTGTAATATTGCTAGTTTTGAATGTATACGAGGTTTGTAAGAAAGAGAGAATCAATAGGATGATAGCATCAAATGTTAAATAAATCAGCCCCAAAAATTTGTGAAATAATTGCGAATATGCCAACAAGGCCATCTTCGTTGGCAGTATCCATTTTTGGCATAAGTAATATTGTAAAACTTATTGAAAAAATAAATTGATTCCTTTTGATTAGACCAGATATGAATAATCTAACGCTTGCAAATTATGTCCATGTCTTTGGTAATATTGATGAGGTTTTATAAGATTACGTCATATGATGTCAATTGTGCTTTAGAGTAGGTGTAGGTAGCATTGCTTCAAAAGCGACCAAAATCAGAAAGTTGTTTATGTAGTCTCTTGCATTAGTAGTCGGCAAATTTTGAGGACTCTTATCACTAAAATCTGTGTCCAATATTCATTTAAATATAGCCTTCATGAGGCTCATAGTATAAGGCATGACTTCCCAATAATCTAGGTTGTTTTCTTCCTCTTTCATTGTGGGTTAGTTTGTTATTTAGCAATGTTGAAAATTGTTCAAGTACAATCCATGGATTTAGATTTTTAGTAAGAATAATGCTACTACACCTATCCATTTTGCTACCACATTTTCAACACTTATTTATTTATTTTTAATTTTTTTTCTTTTACTTAATAATTAAGAAAGTGATTATTAATCTACTGGTTATTTTTTCAACATTTTAAAAATATTAAAAAATAAAATAAAATGCTAAATTTTACGTAGGGCCATGCCCAGCCATCACTATTGGGTTGCACCCTAATAACACTTCTCTAGTAATATCAAATCAAGGTATAGAAATTGAAGCATGCAATATATGACAAAAATATAGTCTAATTATTTTTGTCTAAAATCCAAATAAAAATCCTTACAAAATAGATCAATAATTAAGCAACTATCAATTAACCAAATTTTCTAGAGCGTATTAATCAATTGGTTCAACTTAATACTTATGTGCCTCTCTCCACTTTCATGGTGGACTTGATCAAATATATCATCATTTTCTTACCTGTCTCTAGAGTATGTAATCAGGAAATACTGTAATGTAATTGTTTTAGCAATTTTCAAGTTTGGATGGTTATGGTAAAGAGGGCCAAAAGAAAATGCATAAGGGAATGCGCCAAACCTTCTAGAAGGTGAATGCGTCTATTCCTCAAGCGCGCTTACTTACATTTTCCTCTGTGTCTATTTTGTTATATGTACAATGAAACCCGTTCACTTATAAACTAATAAAACTTTTTTTCTTTTTTTCAATGTGGGACTGATGAAAAACACATTAGAAAGAAACTTCAAAATAACTCAAAGTAAATAAAGAAATTACAATAGTTATCTTTGAATGACCTCGAAGAGAGAAGTTATTTGATGGGTCGATTAATACACAAGTTCTAATAAGATTTTAATATTTCTAGCTTCTCAAGGTACACAAGGTTTATAAGAAAGAGATGATCAATTGGATGATAGCGAGGAATGTTGAATGAATAGCTTAAGAAGTGCTGAAATAATTGTGTACACGCCATCTAGGCCATCTTCGTTGGTAGTATCCATTCACTTTGTTGCAAAGGCTTCTGTAGTTGAAACTCTTGACATAACTATTATGGTAGAGATTAATGAAGAATTGAACTGCTTCCTTTCGATTTGTCCAGCTATGAATAATCTCACTCTCGCAAAGTATGTCCATATTCTTGATAGGGTTGATAAGGTTGTCTATGACTATGGCATAGGAAGTCAACCGCGCTTCAGAGTTGGTGACATTGCTAAAAACCAATCAAATCTAGGAAAATTGTTTCCGTGGTTGCTTGGATTAGTAGTAGGGGAATTTCGAGGACTCCATCACTGAAATTTGTGTCCAGTATGCTTTTAAATGCAGCCTTCACAAATTTGATTCTAGCCTCCACAAGGCCCATAACAAAAGGCATGGCCTATTAATTTGAGTTTTCTTCTTCTTCTTTAGTTGAAGAAATCAACCATTTTCTTAATACACTTTATGTCTTTGAGTTGCAAGATTTTGGTTGGTGGTATGACTAAAAAAGTTGTCCCAAAAAATTGAATGCCAAGTCCTAATAAAAACTCGTTGTGGATTAATTTGTTGTTTCGTCATGTTGAACAAACATTCAAGTACAATTTATGGAAGTTGGATTTTTATAAGAACAAATGTTATTATGCTTTTCCCCCTCATTTTCATTGCATATGTATTTAATTTTTCTAAAATTTTATTACTTTATTTACTAATTAAGAAAATGACTATTAATACACTGGTTATTTTTTATATTTTTTATAAAATGCACTGTTTATATACTTTATTTACAATTTATGGAAGTTGGATATTTATGCATGGTGTTATGCATTGTGAAATTGCACGGTCGTTCATGTGTATGACATTTGGGATTTTAATGTGAGATTTGGTGTTTGGATTTTAATATGAGATGTGGCTTTCAGATTTATGAATTTTAAATGGTTTTGGTGAGTCATAACGGGGACGACGATACGTAACGCCCGTTGTGATCAGTGTATGTGTGGATGACATAATAGGGACGGCGATACGTAACGCCCATAATGGTCATTGTGTGTGTCAGTCATAATGGGGATGACGATACGTAACGCCCATTATGATTGATGGTATGTGGATGACATAACGAGGATGGTGATACGTAACATCTGTTATGGTTATCGGATGTGCATTTCATATCGGAGACGGCGATACATAACGCCCGGTATTAAATGAGTGTGTAGGAATCATAATGGGGACGGCGATACGTAACGCCCATTATGATTGATGATGTGTATATATCATATCGGGGATGACGATACGTAATGCCCGGTATGATTGGATTTGCGGTTATTATTTTCTGGGAAATGATGGATGATTTTTACTGGAATTTTATCGTGGACCAAAATGAGATTTTGGCGTGTGTTTATCTTATTTGTTTTGAGAAAGATGTTCTTTTGAGATTCATGCATTTGATGTTGTGTTCATGAGTGATGTTGTCGTTTTTGCATGAGTATATTTTTGTCTTTTGGTTTGGTTGGGTTGCACTTATTTGCAATGCCATCTTGGCGTCGTAGTTTTTGAATGCAGATTTTGAAGAGGCTGAGCTTGAGGAGACGGCTCCGCCATTGATGAGCTGTTATTATAAATGGTTATCTCGGGAAATTATTTTCCCTTTTTTATAAATATGTACTTATTTAATTTGTATTTCGGATGACTGTATTAAATCTCCTGTTATAGAATTTATGTTAAACTAGTTTGTAAAATATTTCTAAAAATTCTAGTACTTAATTATTGACCTAATGTATCCTCTACTTTTATTTTTATATGTCACGTATGCACACACATTTGGCACTTGTTGTTGGGATGTATGACCTGTGTTGTCATCATCGTGACGCCTCGATTCCCTTATTATTTTAAAAAAAAATTGGGGGCGTCACAAAGAGAGTACTCGGTATGTTTCAAAATAAAATAATCACATATAATCCAAATAGTCAAAATATCATTTATGGTATGTTTCAAGTGATTTATGCATAATTTAGACTTATTCCTTATGTAGACATATACTGATAGCCCTATTTCTAGACAATCTTATACTATGCATGAATTTCTTATTCTTTACTTATAATTCTTATTCTTATAAGTTTTACTTATAGCGGCCCTTCTTATCTTAACCTCGATAGGCCTTACGTATCGCCAACCCTGTCGGGTTTCTTAGCATGACGCGTTAGCTTATCTATACATATAACTCGTTGGTCGTCCGAGCGTTACATATCAATCTTCCAAGCGTTACATATCGTTGTTCCCGTTAGTCATGTCAATCGCCCGGGTATTATGTCTCGCCGTTCCCGTCGTGACATGATTCTTATTTTACGACAGGCGTTACGTATCGTCGTCCCTGTCAGCACGTCAGTCATACAGACGTTACATATCACCATCCCCATCATGACACGACTAACTTCTTAATCTTTTTAATTGTAAAGGTTTCTTAACGTATTTTCTTATAACAAACGTCATGATTTATGACGACACTTATATGTAATGAAATATAACGTAACATAACCTTAAACTTAAGACATGCATATTTCATGTTCTTATAAACTTTATAACATATGAGAATATTTCATAATAGCATACATAACATGTATATGCATTTACGTCATATCAATTCATAACGTCAAAAAATAACTAATAATACTTAACAATTAAATAAATTATTAAAATATTCACACACTAAGGCTAACTGAACCCTATGGATAATTAAACCTCGTTTTCTTCTTATTCAAATGAAACTCAAATCCACATATACAACTTGTCAAATTTTCCTTAGCTTTCATAAATAAACTCAAGTTTAAACTATATTGTTTTCATAGTTAATCCTCCAATAATTTCTTGTATGATGATTTTTGAAATTTTCCAATTAAACTAAAGTTTTTAAACTTACCATAATTATTAAAATATCATTCAAATAATTAGAAATCAAGTCACTAAGAATTTTAGAAGAAATTCACCGATAAAATCAATGCCTACTGTGATAAATTCAGATTTGCCACTTAAATTCCAGTTTTGTATTTGATTGAGTCCTTATCTCTTAAACCTCATAACCTAAAAGTTGTATATATTTTTCTTAGCTTTCTACAGCCTCTTGAATCATTCAAATCAGACATCAAATGAACAATTTATGCCCGATTTACCAAAGGTATCAGATCTGCCAATAATAATCATATTAAGGCTGAAATTCACTAGAGTTGTTTCTTCAATTTTTTCCAAATCAAGATCTCGTGTTTTCACATAATTATTTTCATAGAATATCATAGAATATATTTCTAAGATCTCATAATCTTCCTAGCATTTTTCCATAACAAAAAGCACTCCAAAATTCAATATGTTTAAACTTAACACATAAACAAAGATTAAGCAAATATCAAACATAATCCAATCACCAAACCACTTATTCTATGCCAAAATTAAGTTAATATATGTACTTAAAATTTTCTCCAAGCTTGAATTGATGCTTAGGATAGGTTTTGCACCACTTCTCCTCCAATGCCCTCAATTAGCTCTCTTTTGGTACTTAGATGATGTAAGGGAGCTTTTTATGTATTTTTCTTGACTTTTTCTCACCATGACTGACTAGTATCTCTAAAGGGGAAAGAAGAGGAGCTCATGCGTCTATTTATAGGCCTGAGGGACGTTGGAGGAAAGGGGTTTCAGAGGAAATTGTTTAGCCCTTCTACTGCAGCCTCTCTTAGCCTATTGGGATGATGTGTCCCATAGATTTGTGATTTCATGATCACCTCTAAATCTTAGGCTTGGTAAGTCATATTTCTATCCAAAGGTTAGTTTTTGATCTACCTAAAATCTCCTTGATCAATGGCTCAAGTAATTCCAACAAATGTAAAATAAAGACAAGATAGCATGATGGTATCTTCCAATGGGGTGTATATCCGGCCACTTCCATCCCAAATAAGTGCTTGATAAAATTCAATACTTCAAAAAATCAAAACATAAAAGGTTTATTTAATCCTTTTTAGATTCTATAGGATCTTGAATCACATTATTCCAAGATCAGATGAGAGAGATATGCTTAATTTATCGAAATACGTCAAAACTTACGTGAGAACACCTAATCCGAGTTCACCATTTGTTTCCTTTTGTTTTCTTATCAACCAAGGCTTCTAGATGACTTATCTCCATTTGCCACATGCCTTCCCACATATTTTCAGATCAGATAAATGGCAGGAGCCAATCAAATTTAAGCACCTAGAGTGAGGTGGTGGCATACTTTGTTTTCAGGTTCCAGTTTTCGTCCAATCTAGGTCAGTCCACTTGCAGATCTCATATGAGAAAGTTATATTCCTTATACCAAAACTCGACGGACTAGCCCGAGAACTCGTTTTGGCACAACAAGTGTTTGATATTTTGTTCTATCACTTTCCATTGAATTTTCCCCTCAAATCTCAGAAATTTGCCTCTTCCTAATCTCAAATATAATTTCTCTAGTTGATATCTTATTAAAATTCTCAAAGATTTAACCATAATTTATCCTATAATGCATAACTAAATCCCTTTCTTAGTTCAAAATTATTATCTAATTTTCAAGTATTATTCTTATGGGAGATTATACTCCAAAAGCTCCTTAATATATAATTATAAATTATAAAAATAAATATTTTAGCCTAAGGGAAAAATGGGCTATTACACTATATAATCACTTAAAAAAAAAGTGAATAAATAATGAACCTACATGAAAAGAATTAACATTACTATTACTTTACTTTCGTTGAGTGTGCGACATCATAATCAGATAGAGCCATGTCATTGAATTTGTATTCATATAAGTCAGATCTATAAACTCTAACACTTGTTAAATAACTCATTTATAAAGAATCAAAGATTGAAAAAAATAAAAAATACTAGTAATTCTTTTTTAATAACTATAGGTTGAGAATGTAAATAAAGAAACAGTATACAATCATTTTTTTTTTGTTTATTTAACAATATATTCAACCATGAAGCCTTGTATTATTACACTAATTATATCATGTACATAATTTCTTAGCAACTTATAATGTTATCTATGCATCAAAAAATATTTATCATATATATATAATATATATTTAATAATTAGATACCAAGTTTCTCCAAAACAATGTATATATAATTAGAAACCATGCACCCCATGATCACCAATTTATGCAACGGCGCTTAGCAATAAGCAATTGGTGATAGGGAATCTCCGTAGTAGCAGGCATCCTAATCGATCCTGCCTTTAAAGACAATTAACGGTTCTAATTTCCATGGTTAACTAATCTTTGTATGATACAATTGTGAACCCCGATCGATAATCGACAAATAAGGATATAAAGTAACGACAGGTGTTAAAGTCTTGTTTCGTACATATTTGGACCAACTTCTAGCATTTCAAAACTTCTAAATTGGGCATGCTAAAACGAAAAAGAAGAAGGCTATAAAAGGGTGGCTTGAGAGATTGGTTAGTCTCCAATAACTAAGTTAGTAATAAGTTTGGAAGATTGTGAATAATAAGATAGTCTAGTGAGCTTCCTTGTACCTGACGGGGCAGATCGTATTTATCCCTGTAGGGCTCTTGTCCTTTCCACTATTCCTCTTGTATGAACCTTTTAATGCAAAATGTCTTCTGTGACAATGTTGTTAATGCAATATGTAGTCCAATTTAGAGTGTCATTAATGTGGCGTGACTTCGAGATTTGTTATATTTATCTTAATCCCTTTCTAGTAAGTCAATGTCTCTTTGTCCGAAGATACAGGGGCTCGCCTTGCTTCTTGTCTGCCTACTTAGGCAAATACTCATGTCAGACCCCAGATTTTGTATATTTTATTATTATTATTGTTATTTATTATTATAATGGGTTATGTGATTTTATTTATTATTGTTGCTAGCTGTATGTGAGACCCTAATTTTAATGTTTTTAGTTACCTATAGTGTGACTAAGTGTTGTTTTTCACTTTCATAATTAGGCTAGGTGTGGAACTGTGCCAAAACAAGGTATGACTCCCCTTCCTGCAACCAAGTTGATTTAGAAGATGGGGTAGTAGTCAGGCAAAATGCAACTAGTCCAGTGGATGAGGGCAATTGACATTATGTAAAAAGCTTGTCTAACATATCATATCTGAGGTGATATGTCACATTAGATCCCAGGTGAAAAGCAAGGACGCTTCACCTTATGCTAGGCAAATAAACATTATGGGTGATGCTATAGAGCCCACCGATTTTATCGATAAATGGTCGATCACGTGACATTTTTTCAAACTCGTTGCCCGAATGCATTTTCATCCTCAGGAAATTAAAAAAAAAAAGAGGAAAATGGAAAAAAGAAAAAAAGAAAGAGGGAAAACCTTTCTACTTGCTCGATACCCCTTTTCACCCTCCCTTAAAAAGCTCTACCCTCCCTCCATCACTCTTCCACCTCCATTTCCATCATCCCTCCATCGATACCCACCCCTCCCCTAGTCCATCCTCCTCCATTTTCATCATTTTTTAGCTACGATCTTTGTTCTCTCTACTCTCGCTGCCATCGCTCCCACACAAAGCTGAGAGGTAAATTTTATTTTCTTCCATTTTTGTTTACATTTTAGACTAGTTATTAGTAGATATTTTTGTGATCTAGATAGTGACGAAATCACGAGATCCATTTGTGCAAATATCAATTGGGTTCTGGATTCTCTAATTCGTAGGTGGGAGATGAGAGAGTGAGAGAGGGAAGGGATGATGCGTATAAAGGAAGGGATCGATGTTTTAAGCATTGTAGTTTTTATTTTTAATATGGGCCATTAAAAATAGGACATGTGGCATCAGTAAAATATCGGTCTAAAAGCTTCGGTTCATGTAGAATTTTCTAGGTGATGATATAGAGCCCACCAATTTTACTGATAAATGACCGATCATTTGACTTTTTTTTATCAAGGGTAATGCTACAGAGCCCACCCTTTTTATCGATAAATGACCGATCACATGACATTTTTATCAAACTCACTGGCTGAATGTATTTTCATCCTTAGTAAATAACAAAAAAAGGAAAATGATGATTAAAAGAAGAGAAAAAGAGGGAAAACCCTTCTACCTGCCCAATACCCATTTTCACCCTCCCCTGGAAAGCTCTACCCTCCCTCCATCACCCTTCCACCTCCATTTTCATCATCCCTCCATCGATACCCACCCTTCCCCCATCCTATCCTCCCTGCATTTCATCATTTTTTAGCTATGATATTTGTTCTCAACTGCTTCACTCCCGCCGTCGTCACTCCCACACGAATCTGAGCGGCAAATTTATTTTCCTCTATTTTTGTTTACATTTCAGACTAGTTATTAGTAGATATTTTTGTGATCTAGAAAGCACTGACATCATGGGATCCATGTTTGTAAATATCAATTGGGTTCTGGGTTATCTAATTCAAAGGTGGGAGATGAGAGGGTGAGAGAGGAGAGGGACGATGCGTATAAAGGAATGGATTAATGTTTTAAGCATTGCAATTTTTATTTTTAATATGGGCCATCCAAAATAGGACATGTGGCATCCAAAAAATATTGATCTAAAAGCTTCAGTTTGTGTAGCATTTTCCTAAACATTATACTGCCCCTACAAAGGTGAGAAATGATGTTGGTAATTGTGGAAAAGAACAACTTACAATACAAGGGCAAATAATAGTCAAGGACAAGATCAATGCGAATGTAGGTCTTTCTGGGATAATGAAGAGTTGACTGGAAGGCGGGACGTGCAATATCAGTACAAGAAAATTGCTTATTTGTAGCCAGTTAGTTCTAGCCAAATGACTATTTATAGCTAAAATTGGCTACAGGATCCCAGAGTGAGGTCGTACTTAAAGTTAATGGGTGCTAAGGACGATGAAGGCGAAATAAGCGAACTGCCCTATAAGAATATGAATATGATGTAGTCACCTCGACTAAATGAGTCGTAGACTGATGCGGTAACTAGTGGGGAACACACGGTGCATAAGGGAGCCGTGAGATATCCATACAAGTATATGAAAGTCATGACAAGAGTAAAGCTATGAGCCTACGAATGATATGAATGTCAATAAAAGATATGAAATGTTATGATCAAGTGTTAAAGAAAGTGAAAAGAAGAAAGAAAGTTTTTGCATGAAAGGACACGATGTATAAGTCAAGTCATAAGTCTCATGATTCATGTTTATGCATTTGTTTTGTGTTTGCCTTTATATGCCTATGATACCTATGATATGTTATTTGTGTACTTACTGAAATTTCTCGAAATTTCACTCTAGTAATTTCTACTGTTATTCATTTTCCGGGATGATAGAAGTATTTGCAGGTTTAGATGGAAAAGTGTAAGAGACCGTCTCCTAAGAGGGATGCACCTCCTCCTGAAAGGATCGTGCCTAAGGTTTTTACGAGTAGGCCTGAGCCCTCTCTTTCTGAGCACTTAGAGACCATAGATCGGGAAATCACGGAACTTCTCCAGCCCATGGAAGAGTTCTACCAAGTGCACATTAGGCTAAGGATGTAAAGATTGAACCCCCAATTTGAGGGTTTCAATTTTTTGTTAGAATATCAGACAATTATGTTTAAGTTTAAGTGTTTAAGTCTTTTGGAATACCTAATGGTTTTGGAATTTAATGATTTATGACTATTTTTCTTTTTAGGTGCAATTGTTTTATAAAACGTTGAGATATTTGCACTAGTAATACCATGTAATATTTGGCATTATCTTATTTTTTTGTCTATTCGATTGTAAAATATTTTTCTACTACGATATTTATTGCATACTGCTAGTAAGTTAGATGCATTGCATTCTTATAATTGTCATGAATGAAGGGTATGTAGCCTTGTATTACGTATCCCTAACACTTCAATTTACGTTAAATCCCAAACGTGGGCTGGGGGCATTGACAGTAATGTACATTACTAACGATTTCTAAAATTGCAAAAAAAATTGGTTTACATGGTCATATCTGATGGTTGCGGTGACGAATTTTCACAGGAAAAGCAAAATTCCAACGATTCATGGAGTCGTTGCAAGCTTGTTTCCATAGTGAAATATGATTATTGTGGTGATGTAATTTCGCCACAAGAGGTACAATTCCAAAGATTTCGGAAATGGCCGCAATCTGGTTCCTATATATGGTGAGATCATACTATTGCGACGAAGTGTTTTCGCTACAAAGGTAGATTCCAACAAATTTTGGAATTATCGCAAGCTGATTTGCATGTTCATATCATACTATTATGGAGACGTATTTTCGCTGCAAGAGGTATATTTCCAACGATTCCTAGGTCACAGGAAATAATTTTGCCAAACTAATATAAATTTTAATAGTTGACCTCAAATCGCCATAATATATTTTTTAAGAAGTAGAAAACTATTGCAGCTCCGACCCCCACAATCGAACAGATAGAAGTTGAGATATCTGGATAATGACCACACAAGATACTCACCCACATCGCCCCATGCAAGTGAGTGCAAATATGTAATGTGTACAATACAAAATATTGCAATGAAAATAAAAGTGTTTGCGAAGCTAATGTCCCAAAAAATTTAAAACTTACAACCCAAAAGAATATTCCTTACAAAATTATCACTATTACCGAAACTGTTAAAATGAAGTGAGGACAAGACCCTTAAATCACAACTATAGTACTTCAAATCTCCACTCCTAGGGTGGAGCCAGTCCAATGCTCAAAGTTGGCCTCTACAACAAATTTTTGATTCCATGAAATGGAATCTCAGGTGGAAACGCTACATGAGATCATGAAATCTCACCAAGTAAACAACCACATAACATCGAAGGGTTTTAAAAGCATATTTAAGCAATCAACACATTTCACAACACACAGTAAACATGCAAGAACAAATTCACTCCCATTCCCCGAAAAGAACACATTTACTCACACAGGCCAAAATTATATTTTTGACCCACAACACATATTACTAATAAATGCACACTATGATCTCCTCTCGGGAGCATCTGTATATTCTGACTCCCTTCATCACACCACAAATGACAACCATGCATACAACTTCGTAATGAGCGATACTTAACTCTGCGCCTAGCACATACCATGATTGGACATCCTCTAACCCTGCTAGCAAAGGGGCCACATAGTCGATATGAGAGTGTTACATTCTCGTCCGATCTTGTTGTCGATTAGCAATAACCTAGAGGATGTCACATCAGTTTGTTACGCTCTCAATTGACCAAAAGAACTCTACCGAGATAATTGCTCATCTCAACTTGGGGTCATGATCCATAAGTAATCCATACAATCATTTTACTACGCATGTACCATGGTATCCCCAGAGGACCGTCTGCATACCCTGGATAGAAATGGAGTTCCTTATTTACGAATTTGGTAGTGAGGTATTTGTTTAATTGCAACTTATTTTCTTTAATATTTTCTTATTGGTATGCACTGATACTTGCATGTGGTTTTTCTCATTTTCTAAAGTTTGCTTTATTGTGGTTTCTTTTCCATAATCTTTGGATATTTGTATTTTGATCAAATGTTTTACGGTTTTTGATGTTCAGGTTTGGCTCCTTTATGAAGGCTATCAATAAATTTCAGATATAATCCTCTTCTTTAAAAACAGAGAAAAGAAATGGTGGATTGTTATGTGATTAAATTATAATCATTGCTTAATATATTATATTAAATTGGGTTCGTCGTTAAGCGGTCACCTAACGCGGTTCTTGAAAATCCAATCGCTTGCACATGCTCTTTGAAAAAAAAAAAAAATAGCAATAATTCAAACCACCTGTCCAGGCTCTTGAAAGG
The DNA here is from genome assembly GCA_036898215.1 of Platycarya strobilacea. Classification (NCBI taxonomy): domain Eukaryota; kingdom Viridiplantae; phylum Streptophyta; class Magnoliopsida; order Fagales; family Juglandaceae; genus Platycarya; species Platycarya strobilacea. The sequence goes on from CM072559.1 coordinate 35,075,217, forward strand.
AAACCATAGAACTGGCCAGTATCAATTATCGAAGCCTTGAAGGGGTCAGCCATCCCTAAATTTACACGAACGAGACAACTGATCGATGAAAGCTTTTGCAAGAAATCAAGACAAGAAAAATGAAAAGAGATGCAGAAGCAGAAGCAGCAGATCTAAGGTTATCGGCTTCGGGACGAATTGGGCCTTCCCAACAAGTCAACACTCCTACCATCACCACAACTACTACAGATGTATGTGGTTCGACCTCAGATCCCGTTAAAGAAGGAGGTAATTAAGGGAATGAACTCATGAGTCATGATATTATATATATATATTCACCCAGAAATCACTAGACAACTTAATAATAACCAATATAAATTCTGTTTATTGCTATCTTGAAACCTTTCATTTTCCCACATTTTAAGGTTATGTTTGTATAGTTAAATGTGATGAAAATTGAAAGTTGAATTGTTTAGTATAATTTATGTGAAAATTTATGAAAGTTGTAATAGTGAAATGGATTGAGAATTTTGAGATGAATTCTGTATTCAAAGTCGGCAAGCGAAAGAAATGAAGATAATTAGCTGAAAGCACCTCCCTATATGTGCGTGCGTGTGTGAGTGAAAATGTTTATTTGTTGAATGGTTTTGGTCTGTTGGAGGCATTCTCGTTTGGATAATTTTGTGATTCTATGTTAGAAAAAGAACGTGGCATTCAAAATGATGGTGAGTTCAATCTTGAAGACGAGGATAATGGTCTTAAGAGCAGCGGAATACCACCAGCTATTAATTATGCTGCAGGTTCCAAGGATTCGCTTAAGGATCATGAGACCGATCAAAATGATACTTATACCAGTAATGAAGAAACAACTGGACCTGAAAGAAATGACAATGACATGATCACTAAAGGAGATGAGTTGAAAGAGGGAGATCATCTTGAAACGGAAAACAAAATGTGAGATCCCAGATTTACGTGTATTTTTACACGTTATTTTATGCTTGGTGTTAATTATTTTAATTTATTTAAATAATATTATTGGTCATATTTTATTTATTTAAGATATTTAATTGAGCTATTAATTAGTTGATATCGAGTTGCGTTGCTTTTTCTTATTTATTTTATTAAGTTATTTATTTTAATGAGTGGAATTAAATCCCTTTATTTTATTATGTGAAATTATTTTTATCTGCTTTCGTTATATTAATTATTGTTTTATAAATAATATTGTGCTTGAGTTTAATTTATTTATATTGTTGGGGTTTTAAATATTTTATTTTATTGATATTAGATTGTAGTATCTTGGCTGGCTTTTATTTAATTTGTTGTGTTTTTCTGGTTGGACCCTTTTTCCCTTCTTTTTCCTTTTTCTCCTTTTTCTTTTCCTTTTCTTTTCTTTTTTTCCTTTTTCTTTTTCTTTTCTTTTTCTCTTCTTCCTTCCCAGACCCCCCCCAGCCCGCGCGATCCTTCTCCCCCTCCCCTGTTTGGCCGTTCGGCCTTAGGCAGCCCAGCCCTCCACCGCCGCCCACCGCCCGTCACCGCCCATACCGCCGGCACCCTTACCTGCCGGCGAGTCTACCTGCACCGGTGGTGTCATCGCCGGCCACCCCACCGCCCCTACACGGCCCCTACCCGAAATGAGTATTTTTGCTTCCCTCCCATTTTCCGGCCACCTCCGACCACCCCTTGGCCTCCGACCACCACCACTAGACTCCCCAACCTCCGGCGAGCATAACCCACCGCCCAAAGCCACCCATCGCCGCCGGTTACCCCCTCCACCCGAAATGGGCCTTAAACGGGTCGTTCTTCGCCACGCCGCCGTCCGGCCACCGTAGGTCTCACCTCCGCCACCATTCGACTCCCCTCACCCAGCCGGTCAACCCCCTAGCTCAGTTTCCCCAACCGCGGCCTCACCTTCCCGGTACGAGCCCAAACCCGAAAATGGGTTTTCACCCCTTTTGGCCCCGATCCGCCACCTTCCGGTGGTTGTGCCGCCACACCACCACCACCATGAGATTCCCCACCCTTTAATGAGTACCTCCCTAAATTTTGGTGTCAAACCGAGTGTTTTTGCCTAACGTACGTGTGACCGTTACAAACGCTGCGGATTGGCGTTGTTCAAGGAAATGCATTTTTATCGCTGTAAGTACTTTCCAAACAAGCTTTAAGATTTAAATATATTTTTGGCATCAACAGTTGTTGTATTTGATTATTGCTGATATGTGATGGTTGATGTTGGTATTTGTTGGTTGATTGGATTATTTAATTGTTGGATAATTGCTGCATGGTGGTCTGCATTGTGTATTTACGCGCATGCTCATGAAAATATTTGGAAAGTGGATTTTGGCATGATTTTGGATATTCATGTGTTGAGAATGGAATCTGGGATTTAAAGTGAGTTTAGTGGATTTTATTGGTTTTGGGCTGAGTCATAACGGGGACGGCGATACGTAACGCCCGTTGTGATCAGCGTGTGAGTGTGTGGGTGACATAATGGGGACGGCGATACGTAACGCCCATTATGGTCATCGGGTGTGCATTTCATATCGGGGACGGCGATACGTAACGCCCGGTATGAAATGTGTGTGTGTGGATCGTAATGGGGACGGCGATACGTAACGCCCATTATGGTTTCGGGTGTGTGTGTAATCATATCGGGGACGGCGATACGTAACGCCCGGTATGATCGATTTTGAGGATATTATTTTTATGGAAAATGATGGGTGATTTTATTGTGGATTAAATTGAGATTTTGACGAGTGTGGTTATTTCATCGATTTTGAGGAAGATGATTTTGAGCCTCATGCATACGGAAATTGTTCTTGGTTGTCGTTGTGGCATTAATGTATTTTTGTCTTAGGTTTGGTTGGGTTGTACTTACCTGCGATGCCCTCTTGGCGTCGTAGTTTATTTTGGATGCAGACTTTGGAGAGGCCGAGCCTGAGGAGACGGCTCCGCTATTGAGGTGATATTATTAATTGATATCTCGGGAAATTTATTTTCCCCTTTTTATAATTATGTATTTGTTTAAATTGTATTTTTGGATGACTGTATTAAATCTCCTGTTGGAGAGTTTTTATTAAATTTGGTTTGTAAATATTTCTAAAAATTCTGGTACTTAGATATTAATTTATTATCCGCTGCGACCTATATTTTTATGTATGTCACGTGTGCACACACGTTCGACACTGGTTGATGGGATGTGTGACCCGTGTTGTCATCATCCCGACGCCTCGATTCCCGTGTTATTTTAAGGGGAATTTGGGGGCGTCACAGGTGGTATCAGAGCAGTTCGGCTCTGGGTAAATCCGCAAGTTACCTAGGGACAGTACCAGAAAAGTTTGTGGTTTTTAAAAATTTATTTGTTTAATATCGTAAATGGGTAGCAGTTAAGATTTTAGTTAGTTGATTTTATTTGGTTAAGTTGTCGAGTATGTATTTAATCAATTATTTATTTTATATATATGCCTTTGTTTTTGTTTAAATTAGAATTTGGATATTTCGGATTAAATTATTATTTTAAATCAATCCATTTATTGAATCTGATATTTTAAACAGTTGTGTTATAGAATTCCTTATTTTAAAGTTTATTTCTTTTGTTGTAGGTTATTTTATTGCCTTAAGCTTTTATTCAATTATCATCAGGATTTGATTTTAATTTCAGTTCATAGGTTTCCTATGAGATAGTTTTGGTTTTGGTTTATTATTATTTGTTCATTTAATTATGGCTCTTGTATTTTAAGTATTTCTGAACGTTTGAAAACTTATTTAGACATAGATTTAAAAGCATCGCTGCCTTGTTTCTTTTAAGTTTATGCTTTGAGATAAATTTAAATTGTTTATCTTTTTACATTTTCTGTTGTTTTATTTTAGGGACATGCTTTGAAGTAAGTTTTGAAATTTATTATCTTTCCGCATTTCCGTATGTTTTATTTTAAAAGTTTATCTATTACTTTAACGAGTGGATTTGTTTTGGCGATTTGTTTGTATTTATTTATCAATTAATTTATCGATTTAATTATTTTATTGTGGTTCGTTTCTTTTAGCAGGTTTTAAATTTTAGAGATTTCTACAGTAATCTTTTAAGAGTTGAGTTTTGTAGAGAATTTTAAAATTTTATTTGTGATTTTGTTTGTTGTTCTTATTTTAATTTATCCTCCTTCCTTTATTTGATAAAAGTTTTTGGTGAATTTGTGTTTATTAAAGGAGGTGGGTTTGTTTTCTTGAATGAGTGGTTTTTACTTAATTGTTTATTAAATATTTTCCCCCTTTCGTGTTTTTATATAATAGTTATGTGAATTACTTGAATTTTGTTTAGTATTTGGGTATTCTATTATTTATAATTGCGATATGGATTTGTTTAATAATTTGTTGGTATTTATGCAATTGCATTTCTTTGTCGATATTGTATATGCTATATTTTTGTGTATTTATTTCCTGGGTCTCACTGAGTGTTTGAGTGTTTAAGTTCTAATTTTATTTCTGGGAGATTATTGGAATTGTATTCAGATAGACTCTTCATAGGAGTGTAAAATTGTTAGCCATTGGTATAGTGTTATAGAAATAGTTTTAGTAATGCTTATGATGGTGGGCAATCAATTATTTTCTTGGTGAAATTTTGATGCTATTTGTGGATAATTAGAGATTGATGTATAATAAATGTGAGTGTAAATTTTGGAGAGTATTTGTCTTTGGCTGGTGTTTAACTTGAGGAAAATTTATTTGTTAAGTGATAAGGTTGAATTAATGTGATGGAAATAAATTTAAGAGATATAAATTTTAGGCTTTTGGGCGAATTGTTAGGAGTTGATAATTTAAGAATAATATTTCGGAGAATTTAATGGTTAGTAGCATTTGTCGAGATATCTTAAAGAATTTAGTTTTGGCTTGAAGTCATATAAGAGTTTAAATAATTGAGGTTATTCCATGTCATAGGTAATGAAGGTTTGATTGAGAGAATACGGATTTAAATAATTAATCTATGATGAGAGTGAGGAGTTATAATGATAGAGAAGTATGTTAGTGGTTTGGGAGTTAGATATTTTTAGGCTTTAATATTGGGTGGCATAACTTGAATTGTGAGATGATAAAGTATTAAGATTTGAAAGAGTGGTATAGGATTTCTTGCTAATAGATGTTAAGCCAATTTTTACTATGGTGATAATTTATGAGCACTTAAATTTTTATGAATTTAGCGAGTTATCAAAGTGCGCGCGGAAGCGTGATGAATTGCAATATGGTTGAAGGTTCCATTCTTATGTAAATTTTGAGGAATTAGTAGTGAGTTGAAATTTGAGATGATACTTGTAAGTAAGGATTTATCTTTTAGTTGGGTAAATTATGGTTATTGACGATTAAGTTAGGAAGATAAACCTGGGAGTCATTTTAGGGTAACACAAATTGTTGTAAGGAGTTAGTGAATATTAAATTTTTGGGAGATTGTACTGAGGTTTTTGTGCATGTGGGGTTCAGATTGATTGGCTACCTTAGGAGTTTTAGAGATGAAATATTATTTGGAGACTATACGTTTATGATGAAATATAATTCGTTTACATTTGAGGAAAATAGATGATTGTACTAAGACTTGGAGTGAGTATTAAGTGATGTAGTAGGTGAGTTATTGGAGTTTTATTAGCTGCAGCCGAGCGAATTTCGAGGACGAAATTCTTTTTAAGGGGGGGAGGATGTGAGATCCCAGATTTACGTGTATTTTTACACGTTATTTTATGCTTGGTGTTAATTATTTTAATTTATTTAAATAATATTATTGGTCATATTTTATTTATTTAAGATATTTAATTGAGCTATTAATTAGTTGATATCGAGTTGCGTTGCTTTTTCTTATTTATTTTATTAAGTTATTTATTTTAATGAGTGGAATTAAATCCCTTTATTTTATTATGTGAAATTATTTTTATCTGCTTTCGTTATATTAATTATTGTTTTATAAATAATATTGTGCTTGAGTTTAATTTATTTATATTGTTGGGGTTTTAAATATTTTATTTTATTGATATTAGATTGTAGTATCTTGGCTGGCTTTTATTTAATTTGTTGTGTTTTTCTGGTTGGACCCTTTTTCCCTTCTTTTTCCTTTTTCTCCTTTTTCTTTTCCTTTTCTTTTCTTTTTTTCCTTTTTCTTTTTCTTTTCTTTTTCTCTTCTTCCTTCCCAGACCCCCCCCAGCCCGCGCGATCCTTCTCCCCCTCCCCTGTTTGGCCGTTCGGCCTTAGGCAGCCCAGCCCTCCACCGCCGCCCACCGCCCGTCACCGCCCATACCGCCGGCACCCTTACCTGCCGGCGAGTCTACCTGCACCGGTGGTGTCATCGCCGGCCACCCCACCGCCCCTACACGGCCCCTACCCGAAATGAGTATTTTTGCTTCCCTCCCATTTTCCGGCCACCTCCGACCACCCCTTGGCCTCCGACCACCACCACTAGACTCCCCAACCTCCGGCGAGCATAACCCACCGCCCAAAGCCACCCATCGCCGCCGGTTACCCCCTCCACCCGAAATGGGCCTTAAACGGGTCGTTCTTCGCCACGCCGCCGTCCGGCCACCGTAGGTCTCACCTCCGCCACCATTCGACTCCCCTCACCCAGCCGGTCAACCCCCTAGCTCAGTTTCCCCAACCGCGGCCTCACCTTCCCGGTACGAGCCCAAACCCGAAAATGGGTTTTCACCCCTTTTGGCCCCGATCCGCCACCTTCCGGTGGTTGTGCCGCCACACCACCACCACCATGAGATTCCCCACCCTTTAATGAGTACCTCCCTAAATTTTGGTGTCAAACCGAGTGTTTTTGCCTAACGTACGTGTGACCGTTACAAACGCTGCGGATTGGCGTTGTTCAAGGAAATGCATTTTTATCGCTGTAAGTACTTTCCAAACAAGCTTTAAGATTTAAATATATTTTTGGCATCAACAGTTGTTGTATTTGATTATTGCTGATATGTGATGGTTGATGTTGGTATTTGTTGGTTGATTGGATTATTTAATTGTTGGATAATTGCTGCATGGTGGTCTGCATTGTGTATTTACGCGCATGCTCATGAAAATATTTGGAAAGTGGATTTTGGCATGATTTTGGATATTCATGTGTTGAGAATGGAATCTGGGATTTAAAGTGAGTTTAGTGGATTTTATTGGTTTTGGGCTGAGTCATAACGGGGACGGCGATACGTAACGCCCGTTGTGATCAGCGTGTGAGTGTGTGGGTGACATAATGGGGACGGCGATACGTAACGCCCATTATGGTCATCGGGTGTGCATTTCATATCGGGGACGGCGATACGTAACGCCCGGTATGAAATGTGTGTGTGTGGATCGTAATGGGGACGGCGATACGTAACGCCCATTATGGTTTCGGGTGTGTGTGTAATCATATCGGGGACGGCGATACGTAACGCCCGGTATGATCGATTTTGAGGATATTATTTTTATGGAAAATGATGGGTGATTTTATTGTGGATTAAATTGAGATTTTGACGAGTGTGGTTATTTCATCGATTTTGAGGAAGATGATTTTGAGCCTCATGCATACGGAAATTGTTCTTGGTTGTCGTTGTGGCATTAATGTATTTTTGTCTTAGGTTTGGTTGGGTTGTACTTACCTGCGATGCCCTCTTGGCGTCGTAGTTTATTTTGGATGCAGACTTTGGAGAGGCCGAGCCTGAGGAGACGGCTCCGCTATTGAGGTGATATTATTAATTGATATCTCGGGAAATTTATTTTCCCCTTTTTATAATTATGTATTTGTTTAAATTGTATTTTTGGATGACTGTATTAAATCTCCTGTTGGAGAGTTTTTATTAAATTTGGTTTGTAAATATTTCTAAAAATTCTGGTACTTAGATATTAATTTATTATCCGCTGCGACCTATATTTTTATGTATGTCACGTGTGCACACACGTTCGACACTGGTTGATGGGATGTGTGACCCGTGTTGTCATCATCCCGACGCCTCGATTCCCGTGTTATTTTAAGGGGAATTTGGGGGCGTCACACAAAAGGGTACCCTTCTGGCGTAAGCTGATAGCATATCGCCCATGGAAATCTGAACCTTCTAGTACTTCTGATCTTGAACGCAAAGGTACTAATATTTTGCATTCAGATCGTAAGCCAATTAGCATATTAATCTCGTTGAAATTTGAAATTAACAACTTTCATAATTTTTTTTACAACTGACATGCTCTATTATTGCATAACGTAGTTTCATAATTTTGTTAAAAATTGAACCGGCAATAATGATGAGAGTGCTTTAATGCTTTTTAATTGTTTGGTGCGTATACTTTTATATAGACGTGATAAATGTCATTTCTTATGATAGATTCACTATTAATGTGTCATATTAATTAAAATAAGCTTTTTATGAACTAAAATGAAAACTTAAAACTTCATGATAAACACATGATGTTAACAATAAAACCTCAAAATCAAAAGAAACCAGAAAATGACAATTCCAAACTCCCAAAGAAATGTTATAACTTCGAAAAATTAAATTATATATAGTACAATTAAAAATAGAGAATTAAAAAAATTTAATGCATGAAGCCCAACTAATCCCATCGTAAATTAATATTTTCTGATCCATTACAGGTATATTCAGCTGCGGCTGCCGTGACTGCTGTAAGAGCTGCCTCTTCTGCTGTTTCCACTGCAGCCACACCATCGGCGGCTATTTGAAGGAGCTATTTGGAAGAGCTGAGCCAGGTACCATATTCTATATGTCTCGATGTTCTCTTTCTTTTTTTCTTTTTTTTTTCTTCCAATGCGATTACAAAAATGGAGTGGCAACTTTACTGCATTCAAACCAACGATGAGTTTTCACTAATAATACATTATAAATAAGGACGTTATGATCCGGGTATTTGGGTTCATTTGGTTTAAACGGCGATCCATAAAAAGAAAAAAAAAAAAAAAGAACAATGAAGATAAAGTAGTAGTATTGTTCAAGGAGAAATTCTAAACATACACCACCACACCACATGCTACATATTTTTTTAAATTTTTTTTTATAAAATATTTCGAATATGAATAATGAGTACAAAAATTAATTATTTAAGAAAAATAAATATAAAAATATTTGAAAAAAATTTAAAATAAAAAATAAAAAAGTGTGGTGGTGTATGTGTAGAAGCCCTCCAAGGTGAAAAGGTGAAAGGCTCAAAATAAGGTTTGAAATAAAAGGCAGATGGCTTAAGACTCATGGAGGGCTTGGGCTCATGGATGCGTCTGTGGGCTTGGATTGCCTTTATGTCTTTTAATTGTTTTGTGTTCAACTACTAATGAAGGGGCTTGGCCCAGCCCATAGTTGTATTAGCTCAGTTGATAAAGATGTAAAGGACTTGATCTATTGTATCCAGATCAAGTTGGTGCATTAGAGACGCAATTGATTTGATTACTGTCTGTATAAATACTTTACACATGTATCAGATTAAATCATTCAGTCATCAATATCAAATTGAATTCTTTTCTCTCAAAATACTCTCTCTTTCTCTCCCTACTTTCTCATAGTAAGCGCGTAAAAGTTAGTATCAAGAGCTAGCTCTCTTTGGCAGTTACGATCTTCAATGGCGAAGCATCATCTTCAGGAAGGCTTAAATGGCGTGAGGATGTCAATAGAGTAGCAATTCAGAGCACTAGAGATAGAAGTGTCATCTCTGAAACTTCAGAATAAAGCGGTGATCCAACAACTAGCATTGTTGACTGCTGAGCTGCAAAAGAAGAATGGAAATAATCAATATGAAAAAGCAACGGAGGAGATGCACAATAGAAATGGAGAATCTGATGGAAGTCATAGGGAAATGCTATTGAGATATGTGAAGTTAGATTTTCCTTCTTTCCATGGAGATAATCCTATTGGTTGAGTGTATAAAGCCAATCAATTTTTTAAATTGCTTAGTACAATACCTAATCAGAAAGTTAGGATAGCTTCCTTTCATTTAGAAGGAAAAGCTATCGTGTGGTTTCAAGATGTTAAACCATCATGAGGCATTAAGGATTAGGATGCATTTGAGAAGGCATTGCTAAGTAGATTTGGCCCTAGCTCTTACAATGATCTTATGGATGAATTAATGAAGTTAAGGCAAACTGGAACAGTTGAGGAGTATAAGGAAGTCTTTGAGAATTTATCTAATAGGTTGCATAATCTGTCTGATGAACATAAATTGAGTTGTTTCTTAACTAGATTGAAAGATGGAATTAGGCTCACTGTTCAAGTGTTTAATCCTAATAGTCTTTTAAATGCCTTTAGCTTGGCTAAAATTTAGGAGAAACATGTGAAAGTGAATAGGAGGGGGTTTAGAAATCTTGTGATGAATAGTGTTGAAATTGGATCCACCAAGGCTATAGTGCCTACGAAAAAAATTAATTCAACTCAAATGAAAGAGAAGAAAGAACGTGGTTTGTGCTATTATTGTGATTCCAAATGAAATCTAGGCCATAAATGTAGGAATCCAAAGTTGTTTAATAGAAGAGGTGAAGGACAATGATGAAATGTGTGATGGACAGGGTGTAAGCATTCCTCTCATTGAGGAAGGAAATGAGTTGATAACATTTCCTGCAAGCACTTCAAAACCAGAAATTTCTCTGCATGCATTGTTAGGATCAAGCATTCCTAAAACCATGTGAATTATGAGAAAGATACATAGCCAATGGGTGTCTATTCTAATAGACAATGGAAGTACTCATAACTTTGTTGATGTGGTTGTAGCAAAGAGGCTGAAAGTATCAATTTCTAGAGAAGAGGCTGTGCATGTAAGAGTAGCCAATAGTGATTTATTGGCCAGTGAAGGCAAGGGAAAAGCTCTTCCTTTGAAGATTCAGAGCCATACATTCATAGTGGATTATTTTCTGCTTGATTTAGTAGGCTATGATGTGGTATTATGAGTACAATGGCTACAGACTTTAGATACTATTTCCTGGAATTTTACTAATCTTATAATGCAATTTTCTTTGTGTGGACGGTTTGTATTATTACAGGGGATAAAATCTACTCAGTTGCTGGAAGAGAGTTCCTATAGTCAAATTAATAAGTTGGAAAAGAAGGGAATTATTTTACATCTAGTTAATGAAGAACTAGATTTGAATATCAAGCAGATAGATTGTCAGGAAATTGTAAAATTGTTACTAAAGGACTATGAAGATGTGTTTCAGGAGCCGAAAGGTTTACCTCCTAGCACTGAGTAAGATCATGCTATTCAATTGTTGCTTGGAAGACAGCCTATATCAATAAGGCCTTATTAATATTTTTTTTTTTTCCAAAAGGATGAGATTGAGAAGATTGTAATTGAGCTCCTGAATTCTAGGATTGTTCATCTCAGTCAAAACCCTTATTCTTCTCTGGTTTTGTTGGTAAGAAAGGTCAATGGCACATGACGCATGTGTGTCGATTATAGGGCCTTGAACCAAGTGACCATGAACGACAAATTTCCTATTCCAGTGGTAAAGGAATTACTTGATGAGTTGAGTGGTTCAAAGTTGTTTTCTAGACTGGACTTAAGCTCTGGATATCACCAGACTAGGGTGAAATTTGAGGATATTCATAAGACGGCTAGTGTCTTCTCACGAGGGTCATTATGAGTTTTTAGTTATACCTTTTGGGCTGACTAATGCACTGTCCACATTTTATAAATTAATGAATGAGGTTTTTTGACCATTTTTGAGGAAATTCATTTTGGTGTTTTTTGACAACACCCTAATCTACAATAGGGATGAAAAAGAGCATTTGAAGCAACTTAAAATGACCCTAGACGTTTTGAGAAGACACCAGTTGTATACTAAAGAGTCCAAATGCAGTTTTGGTTGTTCGAGGTGGGCTACTGGCCAAGGTGTAAGAATTGATCTAGAGAAGATAAAAGCTATGGTTGAATGGCCTCAACCTAAGAATATCAAAGCATTAAAGGGTTTCTTGGGGTTGATTGGTTATTATAGGAGATTTATCAAGATCTATGGTGTATTAGCTTCTCCACTCATTGCTTTATTGAGGAAGGTCAGTTTGAAATGGGAGGGGACAATAGAGAATGCATTTAATTAGTTGAAGGAAGCAGTGAGCAAAACCCATGTTTTAGCACTTCCTGACTTTTCAAAAGCATTTGTAATTGAGTGTGATGCTTCGAGAAAGGGTATAGGAGCTATCTTAACTCAGCAAGGACAACCTATTTCATTTTACCTCCAAGCATTGAAAGGAAAGACCCTAAATCTGTCTACATATGAAAAGGAACTATATGCCTTGGAATCAGCCATCCAAAGGTGGAGACCATATATGTTGAGCAGACCTTTTGTGGTCAGAACAAAGCATCACAGTCTTAAGTACATTGTGGATTAAAAGATTGGAAATCCATTATCGTAGAAATGGTTGCGTAAAATGCTGTAGTATGATTTTAGAGTGGAATTTAATAAGGGAATAGAAAATAGGGTGGCTGATGGTCTTTCGAGACAAATAGAGGAGGGTGAAGTAACCTTAGCCTTGTTGGCAGTGCCTAGTTTGGAATGGATAGAAGATATCCAACTAGGATATAAAAGTGATCCTAAGGCTTTGGAGCTCATATCTCAATGTAGGGAGGGTACATAACCTACTCAATTCTCAGCAAGAGAAGGAGTGTTGTATTTCAAAGACAGAATTTGCATTGCTGATAATTTGGCTCTTAAGACAAAATTCTAGAAGTTTTTGCAAGCTAGTGTAGCATTCTAGGGAGGTTACTCAAGAATGGGGAGGTCACTCAAGAATGGATAAGACTATCCACAGGGTGGAAATGGAATTTTACTAGCCTAAGATGAAGTCTGAAGTAAGAGCTTTTATCAGAGAGTGTCAATTTTCCAACAACAGAAAACTAATCATAGTTTTCCATAAGGGTTATTACAACCACTTCTCATTTCCTCTCAACCTCGGACACATATAACAATGGAATTTATTGAAGGGTTGCCACCCCATGGATTTAGTTCCTTATGGGTAATTGTGGATCGCTTTACAAAGTATAGTCACTTTGTCCCATTGGGGCATCTCTATACTGCTAAGTCTGTGGCTTAACTATTTGTTAAGCATGTGTTTAAGTTTCATGGATTGCCTAAATCCATAGTATCTGACAGGGATAACACTTTTACAAGCTCTTTTTGAAAAGAGTTCTTTAAGGCACAAGGAGTTCAGTTGGAATTTAGTACAATTTATCACCCTTAGATTGATGGCCAGTCTGAAGCTGTCAACAAGATTTTGGAAATCTATCTATGGTGTTTTGTGGGAAATAGACCCAAAGACTGGGTGAGATGGGTTTTAATGGCCGAATGGTGGTATAATACCACCCAACATGCCTCTACGAAATTAACTCCCTTTGAAGCTCTATACAGGTATCCACCCCTTAGATTGACTTTTTATATTTCAAGAACTTCACAAACACAAGAGGTCTAAGCATAGTTAAAGGATCAAGAGCTCATTTCTTAGTTATTGAAGAATAATCTTAGTAAAGCACAAGAAAGAATGGTGAAGTATGCGAATTTGAAGAGAAAAGATCAGACTTTTACCGTGAAGGACTAGGTTTTCTTGAGATTACAGCCTTATCGACAGGTGTCTGTTGCTAAATGAAGAGATCTAAAACTGGCTCCTTGCTTTTATGACCCTTTTTAGGTGGAAGAAAAGGTTGGAGAAGTGGTGTACATACTTAAATTACTGGCAAGCTCTCAAATCCATCCCATCTTTCATATTTCGCAGTTGAAGAAGCACTTGGCGAAGCAGATGCAAGCTTGTGGTACTCTACCTCCAGTGAACTCGCAAGGCTTGTTACAACTAAAGCATGAGGCGATGTTGAGCTCTTGTGTGTGACCAGTGAACAATCGACCATTGGTTGAGTATCTGGTTAAGTGGCAAGGTCTAAATGAAGATGAAGCCACATGGAAAGGATTTTATAAGCTCAAGAAGTAATTCCCCTACCTTGCGAACAAGGTGTTTTAAGGGGGGGAATCTATTCAGGGTCTTAGTAGCTAGTGGAGACCAAGGATCCTCTCGGCAGCTAGGGTTTTGGTGAAAAGATGGAAGGCTCGAAATAAGGTTGGAAGGCAAATGCAGATGGGTTAAGGCTTGTGGAGGGCTCGTGCTCGTGGATGAGTTTGTGGGCTTGGACTGTCTTTATGTCTTTTAATTGTGTTGTATTCAATAAATAGTGAAAGGGCTTGGCCCAGCCCATAGTTGTATTTGCTCAGTTGATAGAGACATAAAGGACTTGATCTATGGTATTCTAGATCAAGTTGGTGCATTAGAGACGTAATTGATTTGATTACTGTCTATATAAATACTTTACACATGTATCGAATTAAATCATTCAGTCATCATATGGTGAGTTGGAGATAGACAAAAAATAAAAGTGTGGCAAGACAAATAGATTCCGAGGGCAAGGATCATGTAGTATTATTAGAATGTGCAGCTGTCGTAGATTTAATTTATCATCAAATAAGGGGTAGAATATACAACTTCTAAAAGATACTCTCAATGAAGAAGCCATAATGGAAGTCTTAAAGATACGGGTTTCACAAACTATTTGTGAAGATAAATGGTTTGGAAAGACACATCAAATAGATGCTTCTTGATAAAGAGTGTCTACCATCTTTATAAACATAAACAAGAAAGAAAAATGGGGAATCCTCAACAAAGGGTGATCAAAGAGAGTTGTGGAAAAAGATATGGAACATGTATACTACAAATGCAATTAAAATTTTCATATAGAATGCATGCAATGATGCCTTATTACCAAACATAATTTGCACAAAAGGAAAATCATCATAGATCCCTTATGCTACCTACAAGAAATCATATGAAACCCTGGAGATCTCTTCTGGTCATGCCCATCTGCACAAGATATATCGTTGCTAGGAAGCTGGAGAGTTCAAAAAGCTTCAATTACAAATGAGGACTTTAGGTGTATACTTATGCAAATGCTTCAAAGAATAGGCCAAGCAGATATCAGTCTATTTGCAGAGACAACAAGCTCAACGTGAGTTAGAAGAAACAAATGGATATTTGAAGGCAATTTCTTACCTCCTTCAACTCTAGTCAATAGAGCTACACAAACGGATGAAGAGTTTAAACAAGCACAAAGACATAATTGTAGACCAAGACTGATATGAACTCAACGGGTGAATACAACTTGAGAAACTCCACCACCAACTTGGCTCAAAATAAATTGGGATGTAGCTGTCAAAGAGGCAGGTAAAGATAGGAGTTGGAGTGGTGCTACGAGACAATGATGGGGAAGTTCTAGCTACCTTAATGTAGTATGCAACCTTTTGTTCACAACCCGCTCTTGCAAAAGCAAGGAGACTAGTTACAGTTGTATTTTTTTGTAAAGATATGGGCCTACAAAATGTTGTTTTTGAAGGGGATTCAAGTCAGGTTATGAATGCTATGAGACAACACAAACTGCAACATGGGATGCTTAGTTGCTTATTGGATGATGTTAAATCTACCTTGGCTGATACAAGATGGGAAATTAAACATGCCAAAAGGGATGCAAATATGGTAGCACACCAACTAGCTCAACAAGCAGTTTAACTGTGTTATGGATTTATAGACATATATTATGTAAACCCATGACGTATATTGTCTTTTTAAATGGTTGAAGGCCACAGAGCAATTTGATGCTGTGAAGATCATATGTTTTCAAAGAAACAGAAGAAATTCGAAATTCAATTAAACAAATGCATGCAAAGGAAAATTCAATTTCGGGAGAAAATTATAAAGTTTAGAATTTAATAGTACTCAAATCTAGGTATTTTTAAATCAAGGCTGCAGTAAACTCAATTAAATGCATACTCTTAAAACGGGATATAATTTATATTCATATATAATATTAAGGCTATAACTTTTCCTTCTTTATCATTATTTTCAGGTTAGAGAATCATAAAATATAATAAATGAATATAAAATAAGTTCCTTGTTCCTGTTTTGGTTTTGGTTTTTTAGTTTATATAAATCAAATATAAAAAGGAATATTTCAAATATTTTATTATATGAAATTACAAAATCGTTGGGGAACCCAGTTATTATTATAGCAATAACAATAATAATAATAATAATTACAAAATCCTTGAAGAACACAATTATTACTACAACAATAACAATACGAGAGGCGCTACAAGACATAAGCCACATTGTTTATAGGAGAAAAATAGCCCTCCAACCAGCATCAAGCACATAGTAGCATTTCACAGGTGATTAAATCCATAAATAGCAAATCACAGGCTTGCACTACAACAAATAAGACTTTTTACTATGTTTTGTTTAGCTCAGAGTTAAATTCTGTCGCAAATAGTAGCATTTGCTGCGTTTTCTAACTTGAAATAGTAGCATTTAGGCGAGAAATTAGGCATTTACGGCGAGAAATTAGGCTTATTGTCACGCCCAAATAGCCGTGGTTAACCCGCGATCTTCAAAACGCAGCAATTGACTTTTTGCCGCGATTTTGAGGCTTTTGAAACGATTTTAAGGCTTTTTATGACGACTTATTAAATACCACAAAAAACCTTATGTGTTGTAGTGTTGCTTGAAGGATTTTTCCCTCTAATGTGTCTGTCACTGTACTTGAAATTTTAACTGGTTTTGATTCGTTGATTCTTGACTTTCTCACTGATCTTTTATAAATATATTTACCTTTCTCTTGTCAAAGAAATCAAGAAAAATTATATGTTTCCTGCCTTTTCCTCTCTAGATTCTTTAGAATCCGTCTTTTTTCTCCACTGGATCATGCTTTGTCCACCTTTTTCTACAGTATTGCTCCTTGGTTCTTCATATTTTGATTTATTTTCATGATTTTCTGGTGCTTCCGAGTAGTTTCAAATTTTCAATTTTGAGCTTCATTCGTCGAAAATTTTCAACTTCTTTCCTTAAAAAAAATCCATCTATGTTTTGGTTTCTCTCTCTAGGGGTTTATACCAAACAACAAAATTAGATTGGATACGTGATGGAGTGGAAACCAAAAGGGAGACATGGGAGGGCACTAACGTCTGTGCTATACGAGTGTAAACAAGTACATGGTTAGTAATATAACATGTTGAGATGTCGGGCTGGTAATGGAGGAAGACCAGTTGGACTGGTTTCCGGGATTTCTCTAACATTAATTATAACCATCTCCTTGTTCAAGTTATAATAATGGTATTATTATAATGTGTTATAACGGTTCTTCAATCCAATTTTTGTCGCTTTCTGTTGTTATTATTGTTGTTGTTTGATCTATTACAGAACCATACGGGGAGGCTAGAATGACTAAAGCTCAGCCGTCCAGGCTGCTTATACCAAACCCTGGTACGTACATATAAACCACATTCTCTCCAGTACTGTTTTATATTTCCATTTCTTTTTCTATGATTGAAAAAAAAAATTGTAGTAACAGCTTTTTGGCAATAGTCCAAACTCATATTAGTTATGAGTTTGAGTTACATTGTAAATAAGGATGCTATAAGTTTAGTAGTATTTGCATGATTCATCTCCTCTATGTAAAAATAAGTTTGAAGACAAAGTAGTAGACACTACAACACAATTGAGCTTTTGTGACAATCCTAAAACCATCACCAAAAATTATTTTACGTGACAGTTTAAAGAAACCTCACTCAAGGCCGTGGAAGAAAAATGGTTATCCGTTTGAACTATAATAGTGTTTCGTTTGAGTGTAAGTTAGCTGATGTTGTTTTCATACTCCAATTGTACTATTGATGCGATCCTTCGATCGATGTGCACATTAATATATGAGACCATCACATCAAGCCAAACATGACGTGTATCCCTGCAGATGTAGCCATCAACTACTGACTAGTACTCCCACTATAGGGAGCAACATCGGCCCCAGACTAGGTTGGCAGAACAAGATATGGTGTTAGTCGAAGCTTAGGTCTAGCACACCGCTTTCATTTTCCAATACTTTGATGGTGTGAGGTCATGTATAGTGGTTTCATCTGCTCAATTAATCACTACTCCACTTGGGGTGCCAATAATTACCCCATATTGTAGGTTGTCACTAGAGATGATGCTCACCTTATAACGAATCCTCTCAAATATCCATGGTGGCAAGTTGATTGGCTCTCCACATGCCATTGTTAGGAGGAATTGTGCATGAGTCCAATTGAAGGTGGCCTTATATGCCATAGGCCTACAGGATCCACGGTTGTTGCAACTATTAGATGCAACATGTAGAAAAGTGGCAACAACAACATCTGGATAACATGATCTTCTTGTGAGGTTGAAGAAATCCTCATCATAGTCGTCATCCTAAGGCTGATAACCCCCCTTACCCTCCAACTGATTTATGTCTATAGTCATAAACTCGATTAGGTAAGTAGAGGATGCAAATGTGACTACATTCAAGGCTTCCTCAAGTTAATCATCTATTATAATCGATGCCTTAGATACCCGACAGACCACGAAAAGTTCGATATGACACCCGTCGATAGCTCGAACTGAACATCGTGTACTATTACGATGTGGGTAGTTGCAGCCTAAGGCATGGACAATATCTCCATGTAGAACTCATTGACCATGGAGGGGTATATCCTCCCCCTCAATGCTCAAATGTTTGTACAATCTCTAAAGATAAAGACAGACCTCAAATTCTTCTCCTCCCATGTGAGCTCATCAAACTCCAAAAGTTAATCTACCATAGCCTCAATTTCCAATGTTAATCTTACTTAGGATTTGGATGCTGCGCACCAAGAAATTGAGAAGATGAAGTCAAGACAACAGGAGTTGGAAGCTCTCCTAATGCCACAGTTCGATTTTGAGACAGGTTTGTAGGAGTACCAAAGAGAATAGGAGGAAAGAATACACATTAAAGATAAAGAACAAGTCCAGAAGGAGATGTTGGCCTAGATGGAATGTATTATGCCACTACAGCAAAATCATGGTGGACGAGGAAATAAGAATAAATAAATCCTATCGTTGTCCATTAAATAATTTCATGAGAGGATACTATTTGTGGTGTAATAGAATATAATTTGAATGATACTTAATTTTATGAAATTATTAATTTTGATTAGTATGTTCAAATGTAAATGAATCATAAAGCCTATATTATATATATGTACGTTGATAAATTTCATCATGTTTTGTTATCAGCATTTTATATCAATTTCTATTCTAATGTCTTCATTACCTACATTACCATGTATACAGGAATAACGAGAACGCGTGTTACTATTGATCAACCTCCACCGCCGCCACCAACATTATAAAGAGAGTATTTGGGGATCCCATGTAATCGGGTGTATTGTATGAATTTATTGCTTTTACAACAAATTCATATAGATATTAGCTTCTAATTGGTGGGTGTAATTAATGCAGAGCATCTGAAGACTCGGGAATTAATAATATGAACTCTTTCTCATTTTTTTAATTCATCTTAATTTACATTTGGCTTACATATTGATATTTTGTGTGTATACGCTACAAGAAAACAAGCTATTTCCCAAATTTTTGAAATCACAGCTAAAGAAATCGTCTGGAATTGTTATTAGTTGCGACAATTTTCAATTCGCTGTTAAATTCCAATGCCAAGTTGGGAAAGGATGTGGGAGAATTAACTATTTAACCTATACATCGATTTTAGTCACTTATTACGACGATTTTGTTGTCTTAATAAACATCACTACAATTGGCGCACTTGTTTAGTTGTTGCGTTGGTTTAAATCACCTTAATAAGTGTTTGTATGTGTTTGGAATTACATTATGATGAAAATAAATTGCTGCAATAGGTTTGAATTCCCCCTTATATTTATTCTCCCCCCATTCCATTCGTCCCTCTCTCTCTTTCACGTTGTGATATGAACCTAGGGTTTCAAGAGTTAGGGTTTAGGAAGATAGGTTCGAAGATAGGAAGTAATCTCGGAGTGTCTTAGAGAAGTTGTGAAAATGTGAGTCTCTAGAAGTTCAAGTTCACTACATGCTATCTATTGCCGCCCCATCACACATCGTGCCTTACCATGCAATCGTCGCCTGGCCTAGCAGGTACATCTCTCTCTCTTTCTCTCTTTCTCTCTCTCACTCCATTTGTCTCTCACTCCTACTCTCTCTCTACTCCTCTGTCTCTCATGCTTTGTCTCCATTCACTACAAGAAAAAGAGGTTTTTGAAGTTAGTTATATGCTAAGAACATGACTATTTGGGACGAAAATAGTACTGTTTTCGTCCCACTGTTTTCTTCCTAAATAGTCATGTTCATAGCATATAACTAACCTCAAAAGCCTCTTTTTCTTGTAGTGATTTGTCTTTTTGTCCCTTTCTATTCGTCTCTCTCTCTAGTACTTATCATTTTAAGTTTATTTTTCATGAATTCTTGTGTTTATCAATCTGATTTTATAGAATAAAAATGCTTATACATTGGCTATATTAATTTAGCATGTTTGAGGGATTTTTTCTGTTAAGATTTCATGAAAATAGAGGATTAAGATTTTTACTAATCAATTGTAGTATTATTTCATGTCTCGTAGATAATTTTAGGATTTTATTTATATATTTTTATTGCATTTTGTTGGAGATTAATTTTGATTTTAAGTTTTCTTATTTTGATTGTAGTGTTGATAAGTATTTGCTGTGAGATCTCAGAGTTATGTGTATTTTTACATGTTATTTTATTCTCGATATTAATTATATTAATTTATTTTAATAATATTATTAGTTGTGTTTTATTAGTTTAAAATATTTATTTGAACTATTCGTTAGTAAGTGTTAGTTTATGTTGTTTTTATAATTAAATGTTGAGTTACGTTATTTCTTTAGTAATTTAAATGTGAGATAATTATTTTAAATGAGTGAAATTTAATTTCTTTTATTTTATTATGTAATTTTATTTGATGTGCTTTCTTAATATTAATTAGTTTTTTATATTTAAAATGTTCTTTAAATTAAATTAGTTTATTGTTGGGTTTTAAATATTTTATTTTATTGATATTAAATTGTAATATTTCAAGTCGGCTTTTATTTAATTCATTGTGTTTTTCTGATTGGACTCCTTTTTTCTTTCTTTTTCATTTTTCTGTTTTTTCTTTTCTTTTTATTTTCTTTTTCTCCTTTCTTCCCCTGCGATGCCCCCTGTCCTGTGCGCGACACAAGCCCCCCCCCCCCCCCTCACTTCCGTTTGGTCCAACTCAGCCCAGCCACCCACCGCCCATATCGCCAGCCTCCCCACACGCCGACGAGCTCACCGGCACCGGTGGTGTCACCTCTGGCCACCCCACCTCCCCCACACGGCACATACTCGAAAATAGGTTTAATGGGTTTTCACCCATTTTTCGACCCTGTCGCCGGTCCCCTTGGCCTCCAACCACCACCACTAGACTCCCCACCCTCTGGTGTGCATAACCCACCGTCGGTAGCCACCCCAGTTTCTCTCTCTCTCCTCCACCCGAAATGGGTCCTAAAACGGGTAAATCCTTACCGCGTCACCGTCCGGCCACCATAGGGCTCACCACCGCCACCAAAAGACTCCCTTTGCCCAGCCGGTCATCCCCCTAACTCAATTTTTCCAACCACTGCCCCACCTTCCCGGTACAACCCTAAACTCGAAAATGAGTTTTCACCCATTTTGAGCCCGATCCACCACCTTTCGGTGGTTGTGCCGCCACACCACCACCTCCATGTGATTTCCCACCTTCCTAAGAGCATCTCCCTAAATTTTGGTGTCAAACCGAGCACTCTAGCCTAACGTACAAGTGACCGCTACGAACGTAGTGGATTGACGTTCGCTCAAAGGATTTACGCTTTTACCCGCTGTAAGTATTTTTCAAATAAATTTTAAGAATTAAATATATTTTTGGCATCAACAAATATTGTGTTTGGTCATTGTTGAAAATTATCAGTTGTTGGTTATTTGATGCATGGTTATCTGCGTTGTGTATTTACGCGCATATTCATGTGTTGGAAATGAAAACTATGTTTTCATGTGTTTATGATTTTCGGGTGTGTGTGTATCACGACCCCAGGCCGGAATGGGGCATTATTCTGGTGGAGCTCCTCTGGTCACTCGAGAGCGGAATATACTGAGTGACGTCCCCTGGGTCATCGTCGGGAGATGACGGGATCGGACGGGATGGTAACGCTCTCGTGCCGACTCCGTGGCTCCTCTGTTGGCGGGAGCTAGAGGATGCCTGATCATGGTACGTGCTGAGCGCTGTTAGCTAGACATCGCCCGTTTCGAAGTCACATGTGTGGTCGTTACTTTCGGTATGATGATGAAAGTCAGGGTGTGCGGATGGTCCCTAGGGGCGATCATGGTACATACGGTTAATAAAATGGATGTTTAGACCATTTTCTGGGAAAGTGGCGGGTTGTGTTTATTGGTTTTACGTGGACCATTTTCTGGGAAAATGGTTATGGTTTTATTGGATTTACGGACATCATTTTCTAAGAAAATGATGGATGATTTTTATTGGAGTTTTATTTTGGGCCAAATGAGATTTTGACGTGTGTAGTTATTTTATTAATTTTGAGAAGGATAATTTTAAGAAACATGTATACGGTGTCCTGTTCATGTATAGTATTGTTGCATGAATTTATTTATTATCTTGAGTTTGTTTGGGTTATACTTACCTGCGATGCCATTTTTTGCGTCATAGTTTTTGGATGCAGATTTTGAAGAGGCTGAGCGTAAGGAGACGGCTCCGCCGTTGTACTATTATTATAAATTGTTATCTCAAGAAATTTATTTTCCTTTTTTTATAAATATATATTTGTTTAATTTATCTTTCGGATGACTGTATTAAATCTCCTGTTGGAGAATTTACTTTGGCTTGGTTTATATATATTTCAAAAATTCTGGTACTTAGATATTGACTTTAATTATTCCACTGCGACTTTTATTTATGTATGTCACGTATGCACACACGTTTGACACTTGTCGTTGGGATGTATGACCTGTGTTGTCATCATCCTGACGCCTCGATTCCCGTGTTATTTTAAAGGGAATTTGGGAGCGTTACAGGTGGTATCAGAGCAGCTCGACTCTGGCTTAAATCCACAATTTACCTAAGGACAGTACCAGAAAGTTTGTGGTTTTAAAAATTTATTTATTTTATGATTTAGTTTTTTTATTTTATTCTATTATTTTATTTGTTCTCTAAGTTTTCCTACTAATTCATATGGTAAGATTATCGATATTTATTTCGTTGTATTGTGCTTTTTATTTTAATGTTTATGTTGTTTATTTTTTTTCATAATTAACTTAGTTCTGATTGGTTAATTTGCTTTGTCTTATTTTATTTTAATGTTTGTTCAATATTGTAATTGGGTTGTAGTTAAGATTTTAGTTAGCTGATTTTATTTAGTCAAGTAGTTGAGTATTTATTTAATTATTTATTTTATATATATGCATTCGTTTTGTTTAAATTGGAATTTGGATATTTTGGATTATATTATTATTTTAAATCAATTTTTTTATTGAATCTGATATTTTAAATAATTGTGTTATAGAATTCTTTATTTTAAAGTTTATTTCTTTTGTTGTGGGTTATTTTATTTTCTTAAACTTTTATTCAAATATTATCAGATTTGATTATAATTTTAGTTCATAGGTTTCCTACAAGATAGTTTTGGATTTGGTTTATTATTTGTTTATTTTAATTATAGCTCTTATATTTTAAATATTTCTGAAAGTTTGAAATTTATTTAGACAAAAAGTTAAAAAGAATCGCTGTCGTGCTTTCTTTTTAGGTATATGATTTGAGATAAGTTTACATTTATTATCTCTTCGCCTTTCCATTTGTTTTATTTGAAAAGTTTATCTATTTATTTTGACAAGTGGATATGTTCGGCGACTTGTTAGTATTTATTTATTAATTAATTTATCTATTTAATTATTTTACTATGGTCCATTTCTTTTAAATGTTTAAAATTTTTAAGATTTCTACAATAAATCTTTTTAAGAGTTGGGTTTTGTGGAGAATTTCAAAACTTTATTTTTTATTTTATTTGCTATTTTTATTTTAATTCAATCTCCTTATTTTATTTAATAAAAACTTTAGGTGATTTGTGTCTACCAAAAGAAGTGGTCTTGTTTTCTTAAATGAATAGCTTTTACTTACTTGGTTATTAGATCTTTTTCCCGTTTTGTTTTTATATAATAATTATGTGAATTACTTGAGTTTTCTTTAGTGTTTGGGTATATTATTTTTTATAATTGCGAGATGGATTTGTTTTGATAAATTATTGGTATTTATCTAATTGGGTTTCTTTGTTGATATTTCCTATGTTATTTATGTGTAATATCTGGGTCTCGCTGAGTGTTAGAGTTTCTAAATTTTAATTTTATTCCTGAGAGATTGTTGGAATTGTAATCTAGGCAAACTCTTCATGTGAATGAGAAATTCTTAGTCATTAATATATTGTTATGGAATCTAATGTAATACTACTTATGATAGTAGGTGACCAATTATTTTCTTGGTGAAATTTTGATGTTGTTGTGGATGCTTAAAGATTGATGTATAATAATTGTGTGTGTAAAGTTTGGAGAGTACTTATTTTTATTTTGTGATTAACTTGGGAGAATTCATTCAATTAATTGATGAATGTTATTTCAATGCGATGGAATTAAATTCAAGAGATCCAAATTTTAGGTTTCTGGGCGAATTAATTGGGATGTACAACTTAAGTATGATATTTAGAAAATTTAATGGTTACAGCATTTGTTGAAATGTCTTAAGGAATTAGTTGTGATTTAAGGTCGCATAGGAATTAAAATATTTGAGATTATTCTATCTCATGAGTATTGAAGGTCTGGTTGGGAAAGCTATATGTATTGTGGTTATCATGCTATTTAAGTCGAATAGAGTGATAGGATTTTTTTTTTATATGCGTTGGAATTTAGGTATCAACTATAGTGGTATAATAAGAAATTATGAGATATTAAAATTTTAGGATTTGGAAGAGTGGTATAGGATTTTTGTTAAAAGGTGTTGAGCCAATTTTTACTTATGGTGATAATTTATGAGGACTTAAATTTTTATGCATTTAGCGAATTATCAAAGTGTGTGCGAAAGTATGATGATTGTGATGTAGTTGGAGGTTTAAGTTTTACGTTAGTTTTAAGGAATTAGTGGTAACTGAAAATTTTAGAATAATACTTGTAAGTGGAGATTTATCTTTTAGTTGAGTAACCTATACTTATTGATGGTTAAGTGGGGAAGATAAACTTGAGAGTTATTTTAGGGTGACACAAATTGTTGTATGGGATTAGTGAATATTAGGATTTGGGAGATTGCACTAAGGTCCTTGTACATGTGGAGTTTAGATTAATTGGCTAACTTGGGAGTCTTATAGATGAAATGTTATTTGGAAACTATACGTTCATGATGGAATAACATTCATTGTGTAATTGAGGAAAATAAATGACTGTGCTAGTGCTTCGAGTGAGTATTAAGTGATGTGGTATGTGAGTTATTGGAGTTTTATTAATTGCAACCGAGTAAATTTCGGGGACGAAATTCTTTTTAAGGAGGGAGAATGTGAGATTCCAGATTTACGTGTATTTTTAAACGTTATTTTATTCTCGGTATTAATTATTTTAATTTATTTTAATAATATTATTGGTTGTGTTTTATTTTAAAATATTTATTTGAGCTATTCGTTAGTAAGTGTTAGTTTTATGTTGTTTCTATAATTAAATGTTGAGTTATGTTGTTTCTTTAGTAATTTAAATGTGAGGTAATTATTTTAAATGAGGGAAATTTAATTTCTTTTATTTTATTATGTGATTTTATTTGATGTGCTTTCTTAATATTAATTAGTGTTTTATATTTAAAATATTCTTTAAATTAAATTGGTTTATTGTTGGGTTTTAAATATTTTATTTTATTGATATTAAATTGTAGTATTTCAAGTCAGCTTTTATTTAATTTATTGTGTTTTCTGGTTAGACTCATTTTTTCTTTCTTTTTCCTTTTTCTTTTTTTTTTTCTTTTTCTTTTCCTTTTCTCCTTTCTTCCCCTGCGTTCCCCCCTGTCCCGTGCGCGACACAAGCCTCCCCTCCTCGCCCTCACTTCCGTTTGGTTCAACTCAGCCCAGCCACCCACCGCTCACACCACCAGCCTCCCCACATGCCGGCGAGCCCACCGGCACCGGTGGTGTCACCTCCGGCCACCCCACCTCCCTCACACGGCACATACCCGAAAATGGATTTAATGGGTTTTCACCCATTTTTCGACACCGTCGCCGTCACCCATTTAATGATAACGCTCTCGTGCCGACTCCGTGGCTCCTTCGCTGGAGGGAATTAGGGGATGCCTGGTCATGGTACGTGCTGGGCGCGGTTAGCTAGGCATCGTCCGTTCCGAAGTCACATGCGTGGTCGTTATCTTCGGTATGATGATGAAAGCCAAGGTGTGCGGACGGTTTCTAGGGGAGATCATAGTGCATACGGTTAATAAAATAAATGTTTAGGCCATTTTTTGGGAAAGTGGCAGGTTGTGTTTATTGGTTTTACGTTGACCATTTTCTAGGAAAATGGTTGTGGTTTTATTAGATTTACGGATATCATTTTCTGGGAAAACGATGGATGATTTTTATTGGAATTTTATTTTGGGCCAAATGAGATATTGGCGTGTGTGGTTATTTTATTAATTTTGAGAATGATGATTTTAAGTCACATGCATACGGTGTCCTATTCATGCATAGTATTGTTGCATGAATGTATTTATTATCTTGAGTTTGTTTGGGTTATACTTACCTGCCATGCCATTTTTTGCGTCATAGTTTTTTGATGCAGATTTTGAAGAGGCTAAGCCTGAGGTGACGGCTCCGCCGTTAATGTACTATTATTATAAATTGTTATCTCGAGAAATTTATTTTACCTTTTTTATAAATATGTATCTGTTTAATTTATCTTTCGGATGACTGTATTAAATCTCCTGTTGGAGAATTTACTTTGGCTTGGTTTGTAAATTTTTCAAAAATTCTGGTATTTAGATATTGACTTTAATTATTCCGCTACGATTTTTATTTATATATGTCACGTGTGCACACACGTTTGACACTTGTTGTTGGGATGTGTGACCCGTGTTGTTATCATCCTGACACCTCAATTTCCGTGTTATTTTATGGAAAATTTGGGGCGTCACATTTGCAATGCAATGCCTCTAATTTTTTTTCTTTCGAAATAATATTTGTAAGAATCCGTAATTTTACCTCTTTTGTAATTTAATATTTTGATATTAAATATATAGTGTTTATTAATATAAATATTATGTTATGAGTTGATTGATATTAATATTATCTTAGTGTGCTTATGTTTAAAATATTTAAATGTTTCATCTTTATTTAAAGATTATTTTCATGTGATAGTGGAAACTGATTTATTGTCTTTTATGAATTTATTGTGATGTATTTAATTTAATACTTGAATTTAACCTCATTATTTTATTATATTGGTATTTAAGTTAAAGTGTGTAATTTATTTTTATCTTAATTTAGTGTGTTTTAATTAAATTATTTTAGATGTTTTCGCTTTGGGCTTAAAGCTTTTGTGTGTGTTTATGTGGTTTGGATCATATTTGATTTAGCTTTGAGCCGGCCCAGCCCAACCCAGCCCGTGTCTATGAACCCAGCCCCTTCATTAGCTTGAAACGACACTGTTTAACTATGCCCCTTAAGTGATTTCGGTCCTTCTTTCTTCCAGTCGACACAGCAGGCTAGCAGCTTTTCTTCTTCTTCTTCCTCTATTTTCCTGCTACATCCGTGAGCTTTAAATCTGAATCTTGGCAGCCTTTCTCCCCATCGTTTCATGCACGCATTGAGTCATCAATTACCCAGGACATAAATGATCTATTTCCCCTATTTTCGCTGCCGATCCGTGCATCAGGTGCCTGAAATCAACCCCAAACCGTGCGTGTACAGTCACGTTTTTGCTTCTGTTTCTTCGTAAAAAGTTAACGAATCCTTTCTTTGGCAGATGGGGTTTGTCTTGGCTCGGTTCTATGGTGATTCACGTGATTTTTTCCACCCAAAAACTCGAGTTTTTCAGCCTATAAATGGCCATTGACCCATGCGATAAACTCATACCGAAAACTCCTCTCAATGCCGTGATCTAACTTCCATTTGGGTTAATTTCGAGCTTCCTTTTTCCCACAACTTAGACTTGAGTTTTTCTTCTCTTCAAACCCTATTATTTCGAAAATCTCAAGTGAGATTTTATTAGTGTTTTAATCACCGTTTCATTCGCTGTAGTTCACCATTTAAAGGAACTTTTGGTAAGTTTTAATCATTAATTTGATTAAATTATCTAAGTGTTGTTTTTTAATTTATTATGGTGGGTTATTTATTACGTTGAATTATTTTAGATATTTGTTCTTATGAATTGTTGTTAATTATGGTGTTTTATACATGTGATTTTATTTATGTTAATTGTTTTAACTTATTTGCTAATGTTATTTATTGTTTTAATTAATGTTGCTTTATTTATAATTATTTACTTGTGATGTTTATATACGTGGGTGCGACTTTAGTGGGGAATTCGTGGATGGAAATGCGGAATCACTGTTCGGCATTTTCCATAACTTCAGGAATTATTAGCGAGCATATTGTAAGTATTTTCTCAAATAAACTTTGAGATTTAAATATATTTTGCAATAACAAATATTGGTGGACTTTATTGGTTGTTGGTTATTTTGTGTATTGTGGTATGTATTGCAATGCATATTGTACGCATGTTTATGTGTTAGATTTGAAAATTGGGTTTTCAAATGTGTTAATAGTTTTTGGGTGCATGTGTATCACGACCCCAAACCGGGATGGGGCATTATCTCGGTAGAGCTCTTCTGGTCACTCGGGAGCAGAATATACTGAGTGATGTCCACTGAGTTGTCGCTGCGCGATGACAGGATCAGACGGGATGGTAACGCTCTCGTGTCGAATCTATGGCTCCTCTACTAGCGGGGCCTAGGGGATGCTTGGTCATGGTACATGTTGGACGCGATTAGTTAGGCAAAGCCCATTTCAAAGTCACATGCATTGTCGATACCTACAGTGTGATGATGAGAGTTAGAGTGTGCAGATGGTCCCTAGGGGAGACCATGGTGCATACAGTTAATAAAATGGATATTGAGGCAATTTTCTGAAAAAAATGATAGGTTTTGATTATTGGTTTTACGTGGACCATTTTCTAGAAAAATACTTGTAGTTTTAATGGATTTACGTGTATCATTTTTTAGGAAAATGATGGATATTTTATTGGAGTTTATTTTGGGCTAAATGGAATTTTGGCATGCCTGGAAAACAGTATTCTTTTGAAAATGGTGGTTTTTGAGCTTCATGCATATGGTATCATGTTTATGTATTTTGTTATTGCATGAATGTATTTTTATCTTGTGGTTTGTTTGGAGTTTACTTATCTGCGGTACCATTTTAGGTATCGATTTTGATGCGGAGGATGAGGAGGTGGTTGAACCTGAGGAGGTGGTTGAACCTGAGGAGGTGGCTCTGCCGTTGGAGTAGCTGATTTGGTTGTATCTTGGGAAATGTTTTCCCACTTGTTGATTATGTATTTGTACGTTTTGGCTTTAAAATAACTGTATCAAATCTCCTGTTGGAGAATTTGTATTAACTTAGTTTATAATACCAAAAAAATTCTGGTAGTTAGATATCGACTTAATTTATCCTCTGCGATTTATATTTTACGTATGTCATGTGTTCACACACTTAGCACTTAACGTTGGGATGCGTGACTCGTGTTGTCGTCATCTCGATGCCTCGATTCCCATGTTTTGTGAGTGGGAGTTGGGGGCATCACAATATTGATTAATCTTTCTTTGTTAATTTTTTTCCTATGTTTATTTCAAAAATTGGTCTTTGCCTGTACTCTATGTTGTATATATATATATATATATATATATGAGTGTACCCGTATATTGGTGTTTTTTTTTTATGCATAAGCATGTTCCTATAAAGAGAGACTATAGGTAATCATTCCATATGACCTTGTTCATTTGATAGAAATTCGATTGATCAGTAGATACTGATCAATAACAAAGGTAATGCAAGGAAAGCTGTTTTAGTGCTTGATTACAAAGATTTCATTATAGAAATTCATATGAATGGTAGTTAATCGAAAAACATAGGGAGAACTTGGAGAAACTTACATTGTTGACCTCGTTATAATTCTAGGGCCAACATAACTTGTTGACACATATTGACAATAGACAAACAGGAAAATAGAAGCTCATTTTTATTCTTTGATAAGGAATAGAATGGAACTTAAAAATGCCTTTCATTTTTTTAGTGATGGGGATTATAAAAGGAAAAAAACTACATGAATACCCAAAGAACTTGTACACATATATAGGAAATATTTACAATAATCAAAGTAGAAGGGAAAGGAAAAAAAACAAAGATTAATAAGACTCAGTGTTTTTTATTGTTATGAAATTGAAATTTTTTTTTGTGGACTCAGTTTTTTCCAGAAATTGATCATGTGAGTATCAATTTTATTGATACTCTCATGCATGGTTATCAAATTGTTTTCTTTCTACAAATTATTCGTGTTTAACAAAATATAGGTTTCTATTTTCATACATAATTACCTATATATGATGTTATATCATTTTCTAATGTACCAATCATGATCTTTTTTCGCAATCCAGTATAGAAATATTTTTTTGCCTTATCATCAATTTTATATACACCTAGGAGCTATTTGTTGAGACTAACTGGTCATCTTCGAATGTAGCATATATATGCATGATGTTGGCTTGTTGGGTTTCTGAACGTAAGTAGGCCACTGTAATATTGTCACCTTATATCTTTAGTTATTCTCCCCCACTGTTACGTTTTCTCATCTACTGTTGTTTTCCTTTGTGTTGCTAATAATTCTTTGTTGAGTATTCTTTTTTCTTTTCCATTATTATTAACAACTTCCTCTTTTTCTATTTGTTTTAGGCTCATGGGCATTGGGTTAATTATTTCGCATTGAGCACTTAATATGTTCTTCGCACTGAGACTTTTAACCATGCGGGTAAGTAGGGGTGTTCATCCGGATTCCGGATTCTCAAATCCGAAACTCGGATTTAAAATTTCCTTAACCATTTCTAAAAAAAAAATCAAAAATGTTAAGAAATAAATAAAATTTTAAACCGGGCCAGATATAACCCAGTCTGGATGAACAGGCCTACGGGCAAGCACTCTCCAAACATAGTCATGCAAAGAAAGGTATTGGTTGATTTTAAATTTTTGTATAGTCATTACTTGAAGATGTGTCTCTGCAAAAAATTTGATATTATGGACAAAGACTGATTATTTCAAGCTAGATGTTTCTAGGATTGTCTCAGCTTAAAAAAGAAAAATAGTATGTGCATAAGCTTTACAGATTAATAAAGTGACAAAGGTAAATTATATAGCTAGAGGTAAAAGGCAAAAGACAAAATGCTATTAACGAACTTAACATTTTTTTATTAAAACTAGTAGGTTCGATTAGATATTTGTGAAAGATGTTATATTTTTTTTTAATATTTTGAAGACAGAAATAGGTCAATTTTTTATTTGAAGTATCTTATTAATTTATCTAAAATTTCAACAACTGAGCTTTCAAATATATATATATATATATATAGATACATCAAGTGTGAAAAGATAAATACCAGTAAGGTATATATATATATATATTTATTATTTGTTATTGCCCATGCATTTGATATTTCAATACACACAATGAATCAATTAAATGTGTTATGGTCTTACCGAGGAGACATATCAATGTCCTTAACATTTAAGACATATCTAGGGTACTTCCCATGTAATTACCAAGACCTAAAAAATAGTAGTGCCTGTTTTTTCCAGGATTTACTACAAGAAAAATGGTTTTTCTAGCGATTTTGTGCTTGCCGATAAAATTGCTGTTATAAGAGAATATTTCCAGCGTTTTTTATTTTACTGCTGAGTTTTCACTTAAATTTTTAGGTATGATTATTTGCGGCGATTTGGTTTCCTTTTGCAGCGAATTTATTCACCATAAATATTTGCTACACTTGTTACAGCGAATTTATTCACTGCAATTGAGTTTTCTTAATCGTGAGATTTATTGTAGCGATCTAATACTTTATTGCAGTGAGTTTCTTCGCCGTAATAAAGTCTTTAATGAGTGGCTTTTCTGCACATGGCATTTGCAGCAAAATTATATGACTTTAGCAGCGAAAATAATCATCGCAACTAAGCTTTTAATGAACGCGGCAAACGCTTAAAGGAATTTTCCCCCGCTCACTTGTTCGATTTCCCCCCTCCCTCCCCCCTTCTCCTTCCAGACTCTTTTTCTCCTTTCGCATTTCACTCAACGCCATTTTGTTTCCTTTTGCGGCGAATTTATTCACTGTAAATATTTGGTACACTTGTTACAGAAAATTTATTCGCTGCAATTGAGTTTTCTTAATCGCGAGATTTATTGTAGCGATCCAATACTTTATTGCAGTGAGTTTTTCGCCGTAATAAAGTCTTTAATGAGTGGCTTTTCTGCACATGGCATTTGCAGCAAAATTATATGACTTTAGCAGCGAAAATAATCATCGCAACTAATCTTTAATGAATGCGGCAAACGCTTAAAGGAATTTTCCCCCCTTTCTCCTTCCAGACTCTCTTTTTCTCCTTTCGCATTTCACTCAACCCATTTCCTTCGCATTTCCTCCTTTCATAGCCGCCCAAGAACTCCTGAAGCCTTCTATCCACCCCTCTTATTGACGACGTTGTTCCTCTACCGAATGTGTTGCACTGATTTCGCTGTCGATTCCCACCCACGAGAAATTGCCGCCATTGCTGTGAGGGCCCGAAATCGCACGGTAAAGTCTATGTATTTTCCTCCATTCTCTTCTTCGATTTATTCCACAAACATTGAAATCTTTTAGCATTTGGTTTAATCTTGTTCGATCTCTCAGTGCGACCCATTTATCTGGTGGCAAAGAGATTTTTCACATGGTTATTTCTAGTCGACATCCCATCCGTGATAAGAACCTCTGTTTACACCCACATTATTAAAATGGTTTAGGTCACAAATTAGCTGAGACCTTGGATGTTTTAAATGTTTTCAATTTGAAAGAATGTATAGCGTAAACAGAGCTCTAAAGCACGAAACATAGGTGCTTTCCTCTGGGTGTAATCTGGTTGATAACATTTTATGCCATGTTATAACCAATATTTTAGTTTCTATAGATGATTGAGACTCCTGGATGTGTTGTATGTAAATGTCCATGCTTGCATGATGCATTGCAATCTGCCATGTACACTGTTGCAGCTAAACTTTAACTTTTTTTTCACGGCTAACTTTGTATGTAAAAGTTAGCCTCTTATATAAGAGGCCAAAGGATTTATAAGAGATATTTTCATTTAGATACAACATCCTAACATTAATATCTGAGTGCCTTTATGGTGTTTGTAGGTTTGAGTGTAAATTCCTTGGATTTTTCTAATTTTGGGGCTATGAATATGTAGTTATACTTACCAATCAAACAGACTTAGGAACAGAGATACAAGTGGTAGCCAGCTTACCTCATCATCTACCTATAAAATCAATTGTTTGATCTATCTTCAAAATAACACTAGCCTTACTAAACACGTGAGAAAGAAAGAAAGAAAGAA
Source organism: Platycarya strobilacea (assembly GCA_036898215.1). Taxonomy (NCBI): domain Eukaryota; kingdom Viridiplantae; phylum Streptophyta; class Magnoliopsida; order Fagales; family Juglandaceae; genus Platycarya; species Platycarya strobilacea. Next base: position 35,108,761 of record CM072559.1, read on the forward strand.
AGAAAGAAAGAAAGAAAGCAAGCAAGCTCTCTCTAGCTCTTGAGGCTCTATATCACTCTTTACTTTAATACCAAGTTAAAGTATTAATTATTTGAAAATCTAGAACTAATAATCCATAATAATTTAAATTATTTAAATTATACTTCTAAATAAAAGATATAAAATTAAAAAAGAAAGCATGTTGATCATTTCTTATTGTTTCTTTCTTTCTTTCTTTCTTTCTTTCTTTCTTATTGGTGATATAAAAATGTGACTTTTACATTTAAGTCTTGTTTGGTCTTATTTTTTGGCATAAGCATGTACCCATATAGAGAGACTATACGTATCTACCTTCTTATGTACTATTGTAGGTTGTCCCCCCAACAGAATTTCCTAGTGTTGCCTCTTGGAGCACTCTGTATTTACCCAGAAAAGTCAAGATGAAATTTCTAGAATAGTAGAACTATATTTCTGTCTTTCAAAAGTTTCCATCACATTTGATTTACCAGCATGTTTCTTCACTATAGATTATTTATCAACTTCATAATTTGGCAGATTTTATTTACCTGCAGGTTCCTTCACTATTGCTATAAAGATAGCAAAATTGCACCAAATATAAGTGACTGGACAGGTTGTGTTTGTTCCACATTAAGTCTCCCAATAATTTACACAACTTACATTTTAAAGTAAAGGTAATGATGTAAGTAATTTCCTGCTTGTATCATTTCTAAGAATAAAATATGAAAACTCCTTAGTATATGTTGTTTGTGTGCTTCCAAAACTCTTATCATCATAGATGGCTGGCTCAAATAGAAAACAATATGGAGAAGTAATATTTTTTATTTGTTTTTTTAATGATTTTCAGGTTAGCCTATGTTAGTCAGACTTGATCAGATGTTCAACACTATAACTGCAAACCTTTATTGTCTTAATATTCCTTTTAGATCTTTCAAAGTCTTGGAGGTATTCAACACTTTAATTGCTATATTTTGTTGTTCACTTAACGAGAACTACTATATTTTGTTGTTCTCACCTAGGTTGCAAAAAAGTGTAATGTTAGGATGTGCAAGCAAACAGACAATTGGGATTGTACATTTGCATAAATGATTGAAATATGGTAGTTAAGAAATTGGTTAGATACCATTACTTTGTACACTTTAACTAGGTAGAAGACTTCAAACTTGATAAGTTTGGATATGACTTGGTATTTTATTCTTTTGGTCTGGGAACAAGGCTGGGGATAGAAAAAATGCTGAGATTTTCTTTTTGATAAGCAAAGAATGAATAAAAGTTGAAGAAAAAATGCTGAGACTTGAAGATTGAGTAGAGGATTTTTGAGAGAACCTATGAAGGAAAGAAACCGAATCCAAAGCTCCCTTCTTAACAAGTGGCAGCTCAATAAGTGGCTCCATTAGCCCTCCTTTAAAAAGGGAAATAAAATCCTAGGGAAACCAACTCAATGGTTGGTTTGATACATTAGGGAAGGCAGCTAGCTACATAGCCTTAGTCTCAATTTGTGAATAGACAGTGAAAATAAATGTAGGTTTATTGGATATTGATATTTATGTCTACTCTTTTTAACATTGAGAAGATCCTATTTTTATCTTTTCTGCTTAGTGTATTCATAATGTATTGTAACAAGTTTCATGTAGATTTGGGGTTCGTGCAGCAATGCCAGGTTTCACTGCGCGTAAATTATGTCCATAGTTAATTTTTGTTTCCACGGATTTTAAGAAGTGTACTTATTTCAGCGATTTAACTAAAAAAGATAAGATGTTCTGCTACTTTCAATAAAGACTTTCTGATGCAGCTTATTTGGTCATTCCTGATAATTAGTTTTCTTCTTGTTAGTCTTCTATAAGTATGATCCCAACTTCATGGCTACCAGTTTGGATGAAGCGTTCCTTGATATAACTGATATCTGTAAAGAAAGGGGCATAAATAGTGGAGAAGTAAGTCAGCATATATTATCAACTTTTTGCATGTGCATGCCACCATTGGTGTTTGAAATATTTAACCTTTGTAAGGATATCTACCTCTAATTGAATGTTTCTTGAATTATACCAGTTAAATCTACAAGCAATCTCTATAACACAAAAATAGGTCTGCATATGAATCAGAAAGTAGACTTTCATGTCATGAAACAATTGTTTCACTAGTAAAAAAACAAACTAAAATGATTAATGCTTCCTCTTTTAGCATAGAAATTATGCTCCTTCTTTCAGTGTATTTATAATGTACTGTAATAAATTTTATGTGTATTTTAGGCTAGTGAAACTGTATGGCTTTGATAGTGCTATGAAAGGCAGATGTTCCACTAGCATTTTTTTTTTAAATTTTGTAGACACAATTTGTGGCAACTTTAAGTCGTTGCAAAAAGTTATTAATTGATGAAAATACTTTATTGTGGTGATTGACATCGCTGCAAATAATGTTGTGGCGAATTTCCTGTGCTGGAAAAATTGAGACCCTTTTCACTTATTTCATGCGGTGAAAATAAATTCGCTACCAATATAAATAATTGCGGTGATTATAATCACCGAAAAAAGTGTAATCCCAGTATTCTATGCGCACGTGGGACCTAATTGCGGCATTAGCTATTCTCATTTGCCGCGATTTTGTTTGCTGGTATTGCAGAATGTTTTGCAGCTATTTTCTTGTTTCGCTGCTAGAACTTAACAGCGTCGAACATGCAGCGCCACTTAAATTGCTGGAATAACGTATTTGCGACGATATCATTATTTTTTGCGATGAATTTGAGTGCCGATAAAAGTCTATTTGGTCGTAGTTATTTAATTATGAGCTTGATGTTTGTTAAAAAAAAAATCTATAGAAAAACCATGAAGGTAGCTAAAATTTTATAGAGAAATTCTTTTTGTAGTTGAGTGGAGGACTGTATTGCAGTCCCATTGATAGATGATCAAGAGTAAAATGTGTAAAAATATTATTTTAAAAAGGATATTATTGTAATTTAAATTTTTTTATTTTTTTAACATTAGGCTTGCATTACAGTCCCCAATTGAGAACTATATGTAGTATTGCTCAACTTTATATGGGTTCTTTAAATCCAAACCCATCTAGAATCAAGTTTTACATTTTGGCGTCTCTCTCGCGTAAGAACAGTATGCATCATGTGTCCATCACGTTCTCTCTCGTTGATGCCATATATAAAGCAAATGTAACTAGAGAGAGTAAAATGACAATGAATTATGTTTCAAATAAATTATTAGAGCCATGTACGCTCAATACTACAGTGGTTCATGCTCTAAATTCCTTCCTTTTATGCACTGAAGGCTTGGTGGGCTTGCTAAAAAAAGCTACTAGCAATCAACATCTAATGGAGTTCAAATCTGTCGAAGGGCTACAAGGCTTAATCATATGCTTTTTGCAGATGATAGCCTCCTATTTTGTATTGCAACAGTTGAGACTAACACAAGGTTGCTTAATTTCCTCCAGTCTTATGGTGAAGTCTCGGGTCAATAACTTAACCATGACAAAACAATCATTGCTTTTAGTAGGAACACAAATCAGAATACCAAAAATGCAATCATGAGATTATGAAGCAATGCATGTATTCAGAAATATGACAGATATTTAGGCTTATGTTCTCTAATTGGTATGTTCAAACAATCTGCATTTGCTGATGTTTGACACAAGGTTTCGCTAAAATTACGAAGATGGAAAGACAACTTATTTTTACAAGGGGGAAGAGAGACATTGCTCAAAGTTGTTGCCTTAGCCATCCCTATATTTGCCATGGCCTGTTTCAAGCTTCCTCATCAATTGTGTTCTGATATTGAAAGGATAATGATAAGCTATTGGTGGGGACAGAAGAATAAGAAGAAGTGTCATTGAATAACTTGGAAAAACATGTGTAAACCAAAATTAGTTGGTGGCATGTGCTTCAAGGATCTCAAGACTTTCAATATGGCCATGCTTGTTAAATAGAGTTGGCAGCTTCTTCATTACAAGGAAAGTTTATTTCATAAAGTCTATAGTGTTAGATACTTTCCTAATTCCCACCTATTCTCGGCTTCCCTAGGGAACTCACCTTCTTTTGCAAGGAGGGGCATTTGGGGGGTAATGCAGCTATTGTTGAAAGGTGGGAGATGGAGTGTAGGCCATGGTCGAGAAATACACATTCCGAATGACTCTTGGGTGCCTGGTTATAAAGACTTAACCAAAGAAATTGCTGCAAATATGAATTAGGTTGGTTTTGTTTCTCATGCTTTGGACTCTCATGTACCTTTATTAATTGATTCCTCAACTTATTGGTGGGATATGGCTAAGACCAGAACTTACTTCACTCCAAAAGTTGTTGAAGCTGTATTGAGAATTCATTTAAGCATTAATAATGAGCAAGACAAATGGATATAGAAACAAGAGAGAAATGCGATCTTTACTTTGCACAGTGCCCATAAATTTCTTAAGGGTTTAAACTCCACAAGTGAAGGGGATACTTCATCCAAAGATAGTATGAAGAAGTTTGAAAGTTGAAGATACTCCACAAGACCAGAACCTTTGCATAGAGAGCTTGTCAAGACATCTTTCCCTCCCAAACTAATCTGATCAGGAAGCGTAATCTAGTTGATGGCTCATGCTCTTTTGGTGAATGTATTCTTGAAAATTCTTCTTGTGCTTTATTTTTCTACCCTTCAATTCATAGGTTTTGGGTGGAAAAATTTAACCAGTTGCAGCAGATTGGTGCCTATAGCTCTTTCATTCATTTGTTTAAGGATATTCTGCACTCAACATCAGAAGAAGGCTTGAAGGACTTCATCTTAATGGCATGGGAATTTGGTATAGAAAAAACAAAAAGTTGCATGAGGATGTTGTTCTGCCTCCACAACAAATCCTTAGTTTTGCTCTTTCTTTGAAAATTGAGTTATCATCATCAGTACAGAAACAACAAGTATCAAATAGTTTCCTTCCATCTAAATGGCTCCCCCCCCCCTAAAAAAAGGGATTGGTTCAAGTTGAATGTAGATGGAGCTATCTTTTTTAATTGTAATAGAATTGGAATTGGGGCTATAGTTTGTGATCATCATGAGGAGGTGTTAGTGGCAATGAGCAAAGTGGAAATGGAGTTCTTAGAACCAGAAAAGATAAAGGCTATGGCAATTCTTAGAGGTTTCCATGTATGTCTTCAAGCATGCATCTCCAATCTCCTTATTGAATCAGATTGTTTGTGTAACTCTTAAGACATTATTGTAATATTCCGATAAGAGTAGGTGGTATATGAGATCTCACATTACTGGGAAAGGAGAAATTCTTCCTATTTATAAGATTCCAATGAGGCTCTAATTGTATCATTGACTAGTCTTTTTGGAATATGGATCATGTGATTTGTGCCTTTTATTAGGGCATTACAAATGGTATTAGTGCCTATCCTAACTAAAAATGTAGGACTTGAGCCGTGCCACCTATCAAAGACAGGCCCAACAAAGGTATCAGACATTTAAGGGGGATAGAATGTGATACTTGAGACACCCCCAATTTACGTTCATAATTCAACGCAAATTGAAGTGTGAGGGTAAGTAACGCAAAGCTACTCACCCCCTGTACTTATCGAAATTTAACGCAAATCGTAGCGAAAAAATTCTGAATAAAATTTTTCTAATGATCACATGGTAAAATAAAACCGCAATATCCACATCATTCGTTCTTATAAAAATATTGGATCTTTACATACATAATTCAATTAGTTTCTTCTGTCATATACATAACTTATTCTTAAAACCTAAACTAACTTCATGACCATCTAGGCTCCTCTGAGTTTTCTTAAGTCATCAGACATTCCCTTTTCTCAATCATTAATCCTGCCACATAATTTTATTTTTTCAAAAATAGAAATATATAAGAGTGAGGAAATCTCAGTAAGTACACCCGTAACTTAATAAAAGCATAGACATCGTGAAATAATCACATACAAGTTAGACAGTCAGAGTATGCATTTATGACAGTTTCATGTGACTCATGCATAACATAGACTTATGTTTTTCATGGACCCATTCTATTATACTTAAACTTTTATTTCTTTTCTTTTGTAACATTGTGAGTCTTACTTGTTTCGTATCATCGACAGGCTTAGGTCCTTGTCGGATCTTACTTATTTCGTATCATTGACAGACTTAGGTCCCTGTCGGATTTCGTATCATTGACAAGCTTAGGTCCCTGCTAGCTTTCGTATCATCGACAAGGTTAGGTCCCTGCCGGCACGTCAGTCATACAGGCGTATTGTTGGTCTCCATCATGATGTGATTGACTTATTAATCTTTCTAATTGTAAAGTTTTCTTAATTTATTTTGTTAAAAACGACTTTATGACTTATGACGACACATATATGTAATGTAATTCAATATACGCATAAACTTAGACTTATGACATGCATTTGCATAACTTAGACTTATGACATGCATATTTTATATCTATATGAGCCTTATAACATGTGAGAATATTTCACAATAGCATACATCACATGCACATACATTTACATCAATTCATAAAGTCAATGCCTACTATGATAAACTCGGTGTCGACTCCAATTTCAATTTCATCTTTTATTAAGTCATTATCTCTTAAAAATTAAAACATAAAAGTTGTAGATATTTCTTTTATATTTCTATAGCCTCTTGAATCAGTTAAATTCGAAATCAAATGAATAAGTTATGTCTGATTTACCAAAATGTGTCAAATCTACCAATAATAATCCTATTAAGGCTGAAATTCACTAGAGTTGTTTTTTCATTCTTTTCCATAACAAAATCTCATGTTTTCACATAATTATATTCATATAATATCATAGAATATATTTCTAAATTCTCATAATCTTCCTAACATTTTTTCATAGCAAAAACTACTCCAAAATTCAATATGTTTCAATTTAACACAAATAAAAATTAAACTCAAATAAATATTAAATATAATACAATCATCAAACCACATATTCTATGCCAATATTAAGTTAATATATATACTTACAAATTTTTCCAAAGCTAAATTGGATGTCTATGGTTGGTCTTGCACAACTTCTTCTCTAATGCCCTCAATTAGCTCTCTTTTGGCACTTAGGTGATGTGAGTGAGTTTTTGTGTATTTTTCTTGACTATTTCTCACTATGGCCGACTGGTATCTCTCATAGGCAATGAAGAGAAGCCCATGCATCTATTTATAGGCATGAGATGCATGGGGAGCAAAGGAAGAGAACTTGGGCATTTTAGCACACCTTTGGCTGATTGGGGTGATATATCTCCTATATTTGTGGTCTCACGATTATCCCTACTCCTATGAGAATTTTATGATATTTTAATCCATGGTTGAGATTAATCCATCTATAAAATAATCTTGATCAATAGTTCAAAGAGTTCCAACACATGGGGTAAAGACAAAACAACATCATAGGAAATCTTTCAATGAATGTATCTGGCCACTTGGCCTCCCTTAGGAGTCAGTCATGTTCCAGTCCAATTAAGTCCTTGACACAATTTGATTCTTTGAAAATTAAAAACATGAAAGTTTAAGATAATCCTCTTAAGGTTCTATAGGATTTTGAATCACTTTATTACAAGATCATATGAGAGAGATATGATTATTCACCGAAATATGTCAAAACTCACCCGAGAACATTCAATTCAAGTTCTCCATTTGTTTTCTTACCCACCAAGGTTTCTAGATAAATTCTTATCAACTTACCACATGTTCCCACACATGTTAATATTGTTTTTCCTTTATTCTCAATCGTTTGCTTGCGTGCCCTTATTGTACTTTATCATAATGTTTATGAAATGGCATTATAGTGTTGCATTAGCGAACTTTTTAAAATTAGTCTATCACCAATATAAATTGTTTATTCTTTTTAAATTTTATTTCACTTCTTACATATAAAGTTATAAATCGATTATCTTGATGCAAAATTTAATTAAAAAGCACTCATCTAAACCTGTATATTAAAATCAATAAATGTATTGCATATTTATTTTAATATGTACATATTTCTTTTTGATATATTTTAAAAGAATCAAATAATATAAATTTAAATATTATAAATTTATTAATAAATTAATGTTAAGAAAATATAATCCCGCACATTGTGCGGGTTACATGCTAGTTTCATCTTATTTCTTCTTCCCCTGTTTTCGGCATTGCAGACCCGTGAACCCCAAGCTTGGATTTTTCAGCTTTTCTCCCACTTCTTTCAACCACGCGGTGCTCTTTCAAATGCCTAGTACCTTGCCGAGCATTTCCCCTCTAATTTCATCTCCGATCCGTGCTTCACGTGCCTTGAAAACCCATACTTTACCTGCAAAATCGGGTGCTAAAACTATGGTTTTCTCCCTTGTTTCGGCTTACTAAAACTGAATCTTTGGTCATGGCAACGTATCTTTCTCTTAGCCAAGTTATAGAGTGTCACACGGTGACCATTTCTGCACTATTTTGACATCAGAGTGTCTCATTTTTGGGCTATAAATAGGCCGCGTTTTACCCTTTGAAATTCATCCCAAACCTAGTCTTTTTCTCCCACATAACTCAAATTTGAGTTTCTCTTCTTCAAACCCCTTCAAGTCCGAATTTTGGTAGCCCTTTTTGTTGTTGTTTTCTCTCTTTTTGGTCGCCAATTTTAATACTTTGCGATACCCTTGATGAGCTACTTAACCCAAATTTTTGGTTTAGTTAAATAATATTTCCATTTTATTATATTTTCGTTTAAGTGCTTTAATTATTTTGTTAATAATAGTCGTTAATTTTCATTTATGTGATTTTATTTACGTTGGTGTGATGAACGTGATTTAATGACGTGCTCGCTGGTTGAGGAGCGGGTGTGCATTTCGATAATTTATTGATTTTCTAGAATTTTTATCGAACGTGTGGTAAGTAACAGTCAAATGTGATTTGTCATTTTGTTTGATTAATTAATTATGCGCTAACCTTTATTTGCAGCTTGAAGTGTTGGTAACTATTTAGTTTTAATAATAAAATTAGGAGTATGTTGGTTAGACTCGAGGCCATTAAATGGAGGATATGATCAGTCCGTAGTTGTAAATTTTTGTGGAAATTGATTGTTGAATTTATAAATGTTGTGTTGTAATGAATTGCGTGTTGTGTATAATCGTTATGCCATCCAATACATGTTGATCATGCATAAGTTATTTATGAACTATTGTGATTATTTGAACTACGCTGAGTTTTGGTGGATTGTATTATCTTGGGTGTTGTTTGTCTAGTCGTAGTTTGTGGGTGCGTGTGTATCACGACCCTAAGTTGAGAGGGGGCATTATTTCAGTGGAGTTTCTCTGGTCACTCGAGAGCAAAATATACTGACGTGACATCCCTTAAGTTGTCATTGGACGATAACGAAATTGGATGAGATGGTAACGCTCTCGTGCCAAATCCGTAGCTCCTTTACTGGTAGGGGCTAGGGGGTGTTTAGTCATGCTACTCGCTAGGTGTAGAGCTAGACATCACCCATTACCAAATCACATGTACAGTTGTTACCTGTAGTATGGCAAAAAGAGCCAAGATGTATGAATGATCTTTAGGAAAAGCTATGGTATACACTTGATAATAATATGAAATTGTGTTGTGAGCCAGAAACTAGGTTTTTGGTAGGTATGGTTGAAGCGTTCATTTTTGGGAAATGACGGTTTGTTTATGCATTCATTTTTGGGAAATGACGGTTTGTTGATGTGTTCATTTCTTGGAAATGATGGTTAGTTAATGCGTTCCTTCCTGAGAAAGGATGGTTTGGTGTTCTATGTTGCGTTCCTTTTTAGAAAACGACGATTGGCATGTGTGTGTGGAGTTTCTTTCTAGGAAAGGACGTTTTGGCATGTGGATCTAATTACTTGATTGAAAATATTTGTATATATTGCTGATTGTAATTATTTATTTTGTGTGAATGATTGTTGCTTACTGAGATTCACATCACATGGTGTATCGTGTCCACCAACAGTTCCATTTTATTGAATCGTAGTTTTTGATGCAGAGGATAAGGATAAGTCCTAGAGGCAAGTTCTGGTAGAGGAGTAGATTGTTGTGATGACATAAAGTGGGATTATGATCCCGAAAGTTATTATCTGTCTTTTATTGCTTTTCTTTTGAATGACTGTAAAATCTCATCTTGGAGAATTATTTTCCAGATTGGGTTGTAAACTTTAAAAGTTATGGTACTAGAATGGATGACTTTTTATTTTCCGTTGCGAATATTTGAATTGTACACTTTATGCATGTTGCACACATTCTCTTGGAGCACTATACGATGGGATAATAGACTCGAGTAATCTTCATCCCGATGTCGCGAGTTCCTCTAAATTCCAAGGGGGAGTCGTAGGTACCACATTGGATTGTATTGTACAATCTAGTTAACAGCTTTGTATAAAAACAGGATGTTATAAGTTCCAACATGGAAAAACAATTACTTCATTTTTCTACAAGGTTTTTGGTTTTGTCATTTACGAATGATGAGTGAGGCTTATTAAGATTTGTGCTTAGAAGATTGGTTATGTTCAAGTCTTTTTATAGGTTGATTGTACCATTGATTGGATTCTTTTAAATAAAATGCCATGCATGTTTCTTGGAGGAAGCCTTGATGTTGAACTCACTAATGATCCATCTGATTTGAAATTCCATGTTTTTGCTGTTGTGCACATAAATATTATGAAGTGTTTGTCATGAAATTGATTATAAATTTTGTTATTTAATTTTTCTGGAAGTAATGTTGTTGCCATTTAGTGGTGATTCCTAGACGTGGCACATCTTTGAATATTAAGCTTAGACACTAAGCTAGCTAAATGGATATATTTGTGTGTGCACACAGGGGCATGAATCGTATATATTGGGTGATTGAATAGAGGAATATGTGTAAGTGGAACATTCTTGATTAATACTACCTAATCACTATAGAGCGTGGTCAGCATTCTCTTTCATACAAATGTGGAGCCATGTTTTGGGTATGAATTTTGCTTACATTTCTTATTTATAGTATTTATAATGAATGTTCTTGCCATGTCAATATTATATATATATATATATATTATAGAAAGAACAATCATCTAAAAGCAAATTTCAAACTCTCTTATTCCTATTGGAAGAACGAAAATGCATTTGAGATGGTACCAAGTAAAAGAACTCAATTGTATCTTGATGTTGGATGTAAAATAGTTGTAAAAGTATGGATTGGATTTCAAATCCCCAAAGGCTGTTGCAAGAAGTTATAGACAATGATCCAAATTTGCAAGTCTTCTACTGCTTTTCAGCTCATCTAGTAAAGTTAAAAAGATGATAAAACAACATTACATATATAGTAACATTAACTGAAGCATATATTTGATTGTTTGTCAATCTCAAAGAGTGTGCTCTGAGTATCTTGGACGGAGATGTGTTGGTCCACGAAATTAACCGGTTGTCTAAGAGGCATTAAAATAGGGTTGCAACAACTACTGTTTGAAAAAATTATTTGAGATAGTACTGTGTGAAGTGGTATTAAAATTATTTGAGATGGTGCTGTATGGAATGACACCGATTGGAAAACAAAAACCCATTCTAAATTATATATAGTTTGAAAATTGGGTTTTCTTTCTTTCATTTTCTTCTTTCTCTCTCACTGCCTTTCACTTTCATGATGCCATTGTATATTTTTATATTAATCTATATATTTAGTTATAATATTTAGCATAAATAAAGGTTCGCACATTGCACGAATTATATACTTGTATATACAATAGTTGAGTATTACAATCTAGTTGGCATTCATATAGCATTTCACGTTAAATTCTCCAATCAGGTAAAACTCGCTCATCTTGCCAAATAAATTGTTACGTCATCCATACGTGCAATCTTTTCATTCTTACCCTAGTCTCCCTCTCTGCGTCTCTCTCTCTATCTTAGGGTTTTAGAAAAGTAGTACAGTTATTGGGAGGCTTCGATGGCATCATTCACAACATCGTGTTTGAGAGCAGTTTTTGGTGGAATAAAGACGCTTATGGCACCTACAAAGATGACTTCGACTTCAATTGTAAAATTGAAGAAGCCCTCTATAGCGACGATGATGACAGTCGATCGTGCGCACATGGGCCTACAGAAGTTAGTTTCAATGAGAAAGACAAACTTGGGTTTCAAGATATTAGCAAGTTGTCCTTCCATTTTGTGAAGTCTTGGAAAAACATGCACTCAAAGCGTGTGGTGATTTGTTGTGGGGGGAAATAATCTAGTGTTTGGATTATCTAAATTTTGATAAGATTTCTTATGAACGGAGGTTAATTTTGGGTTCAGATCAACCTAATCAGGATTCTTATTCAAAGATCTGACTGTTAGGTGAGTTATTTGCTTTATACAAGAGTATGCTTTTATCTATTTGTGTGTGTGTCTATGTGTGAATATATATATATATATATATATGTTATTTGGGTACCATTGCTTGTTTTTTGGTTTACTATCGAGACTGGCTCAAGGAATCTAAATGTGATAATGGAGAAATGAAATAGGGGAAGAGGGTTTTTCTCGGGGGACTTCATGATTGTACAAACATGGGTCTTTTAGGCTTTGATTTCATATTGAAGCTTGAAAGGTGCATGCATTCTACCTATTTGTGTGAAAGCCATAACGAAAAATAGAGAACAACAATTCCTGAAAATATTATGTATGTCATTCAAAGACCCATGCTATTTATATGCATTGAGGCATACAATTGTAATGAAATCAGTTTTCATTTGGCACACCAGGTATTCAACACAATGCCCAAATGCAAGCCTTTACATTTGCTATATTTCCAACTTATGTATTTGTACAATATTCTAAAGGAATTGCCTAGGGTTTAGGACGAGGTGACACCTGTCCTATGACACCTGTCTTGTACAAGTATTTCTAGAATCATCCTTCTTTCTATGTTGTGATTTTGTCTTGTTTGCAGTGCTAGTTTTGTGCTCTCTTTGCTGTGGTAGAATGATGGTTTTGTTCTCAACTGTGGCCTCCTTTTCTTTCTTAATAGCCCCCCTCGATCCAAGCAGCACTTGGGAAATAATGAGGCTTCATTGAAGGGACAAAAATCGAGCTATTGAGAGAGGTTTTGTAAGGATATCAACCAATTGATCTTTGCTTGTAACAAAATAAACAGTTAGTGTCTTTACAGCCACACAATCCTGAACAAAATTGTAATCTAGTTCAGCATGCTTTGTGCAAGCATGCATGACTGGATTTATTGATAAGTAGATGACACCTATGTTGTCACATCAAAAAGTAGGACTGTGTAAGAAAATTCCAAGCGCTTTTAACAAACATTGAATCCAAAAAGGTTCACAAGTGGCATTTGCCACAGCTTTGTATGTCGCTTCTGTTAATGATCTTGCAATAGCCAGTTGTTTTTTGGAGCCCCATGAGATAAGGTGAGAGCCAAAAAGCACACAAAAGCCACCTAGTTTAGACATCAACGAAATCGAGCTAAAGTAGTGGAATGGTATGGCATCAATCATGGGTCATATTTCTGATTGTGGAATTGAGCTTAAGTAGTGGAATGAATCTTAGTTTAAACATGTGCAATCGGAGCTGAGGAGATCTCAAGAGGAGTTTAAACACCTGCAAGAACTTGAGAGTGCCAAGGAAGATCAGTTAACGAAAGCTAGACAGAGAGTTTAGCTTTGGTTGGAATGAGATGAACTAATGTGGCGACAAAGATCCAAGGCTGTCTGGTTGAAAATGGGGATCCACATTCTCGATTCTGCCACACCGAGGCCTCTAATAGAAGGAAGAAGAACACTATTCTAAAGTTGTAATCAGAAAATAGAGTGTGGGTACAGGGGGAGGAAAATGATAAGTTGATTTTGGACTATTTTTTTGATCTATTTACCACTTTAGCCCAAAGGGGTCAAATGGATTTTTTAGGGGTCAAATGGATTTTTTAGATGGTCTAAATGGAAGGGTATCCTCGGAGATAAATGGCCTACTGGTGTTTGACGGAGTAGAAATTGACTGTACATTGAAAGAGATGCACCATTTGAAGGCTCTGGGACTGACGGGATGTGTACTTTATTTTTCCAGAAATAATGGTCGCTATTGGGAGGCAAAGTCAAGGCAACAATCCTCTTGGCTTTATAGTTAGGTTAGTTTCCTCAACTCCTTAACCATACTTTCATTACTTTGGTCCCCAAGAAGTCTACTTCTATCAAAGTCACTGAGTTTAGACCAGTGAGTCTATGTAATTTCATTTATAAGCTGTTGTCCAAAATACTCATGAACAGATTAAAGGGGACGATGGATAGTGTGATATCAGAATCCCAGTCGACTTTTGTTTCGGGTCGAATGATTGAGGATAATGTCCTAATTGCGTATGAATTGCTCCATTATTTGAGAAATAGGAGAGTAGGAAAGAAGGGTTATATGTCTATCAAACTAGACATGAGCAAGGCATAAGGGATGCATAACCCCGACCAGAGGATTGAGGCAAGGGGGCCCTTTATCCCTTTATCTCTTTTTTCTTTGTATTGAGGGACTTATTGCCTTTTTGAAGAAGGCAGGAGAAAAGAAAAAGATTAGTTGTATCTGTATGTGCAGAGGAGCTCTTGTGATTAACAACCTGTTGTTCGTCAATGATAGTGTGATTTTGTGCAAGGCTACTACTCAAGAAAACTCAAACTTGCAAGCTATTTTGAGGAGGTCTGAGTTAGCCTTAGGTTAAAAAATTAATATGGAGAAAACGTTCATAGTTTTTAGTCACAATGTTCAAGACCAGATTCGGGACCAATTGTTGGGAATGTGGAATGCTACTTCAAAAAATAATTTTGATAAATACTAGGCCTACCGATATATTGGTAGATCAAAGATACGGGCCTTCTTGGATATCAAGCACCAAGTGTGGAAAAAACTATAAGGTTGGAAAGAGAAGTTATTATCCCAAGGGAGAAAGAGGTGCATCTCAAAGTAGTGGCTATGTCTATCCCTACATATTCAATGAACTATTTTTTATTATCAAAGAATTTATGTCTTGCTTTGGAGTCTATAATGACAAGATTTTGGTAGAGTCAAAGAAGCAATGAAAGAAAGATTCATTAAGTAAGTTGGAGAACAATGTGCGAGCCAAAAGCAAAAGGGGGTAGGGGGTTCATAAATTTTCATGATTATAATTTGTCACTCTTAGTGAAGTAAGCGTGGCACATTTTGAATGGTGAGGGGACCCTTATTCATCGGTTCCTTAAAGCTTGGTATTCCTTAAATACTAGGTATTTTGAGGCAAAACTAGGAGGTAATCCTTCCTTTACTTGGCCTGGTATTTGGGAAGTAAAATCCATATTATTCAAGGGTTATAGGTCACGGATTGGTGATCGTTCAAGAGTTAGAATTTGGAAAGATTTATGGATACTAGGGATAGAGTTGGTGATTCAGCAAAATTGCCGAGAAAGCTGAACCTAAAATTAACCTAAAATTGAGAAAGGTGAGAGCTCTCTTTGATCCAAAATTGGTGAGAAAGTGCTACGGATATCCATGAATCCTAAAATCAATCGGACAGATTTATATGGAGGGAGGACAGAAGGGGCTTGTTTTATGGTAAAGCATCATATAAATGGTTGCAACGAAATTTATCCCAAGTTGCTAAATCTTTGGAGCTTCCTTACATAGGAAATTATGGAAAGCAATTCGGAACTTATTTGAGAATGCAACATAAAATTAAAGTGTTTGCATGGCGGGCATATTTAGATTGTCTTCCCATGCAAGTTAATCTTCAAAAAAAAAGTTCCTATTGATGAAGTGTGCTATTTATGTTTCTCTCAGGCTAAGTCTATTAACCATGTGCTAGACTACATTGTCCAAGCATTGAGGGGATTTGGCAATCTTATCCACTGCTGCTTTTTAATGTGAATGGCAATCAATCAATGTTTAATGTGGTAATGCAAGTCTACAACTTGGGTGGATCAAAAGCATTGCAAGTTTTCTTGACCATAGCCTCTTCTTTATGGTTTAGAAGAAACAAGAAAATACATGATGATGAATTGTTGAATGTAAGCCAAAGTGTACCGTAGGCTATGGCGGGTTTGAAGATGTATGGTGCAGCAAGGGATATTCCAATCAGATTTGCGCCGCTTTTGCAGACGGAAGCTGCCACCAGATGAGTTTCTGAAGTTAACTATAGATGGAGCACTTTCAGTCATCTCCACCAAGCTGAGACATGTTGTTATGGCAGGTAGCAAAGAGGAGTGGGGAGTGGAAAATCTGGAGGCTATCGAATTCATGGCGGTGTTGAGAGGTATTCAGATTATTTCGCACATGGGCATTACACATTTAATTGTGGAATCGGACTACTTGCTTGTGGTCGAGGAGTTAAACTCTGAGGCTTCAATGTATTCCCCTTGGGAGGCCATTATATATGAGATTAGACTCTTGTTGAATTCATTTACTACTTTTAAAGTGAATCATGTGTATCAGGAGGGAAATGAGGTTGCTAGCTTATTGCGTAATTAGAAATGTTTGATCTGTTGAAAGCATCCAAATGTGGTAGGACGGTTCCCAGACCTTATTTCTTAAACCATTTTGCTCGATAAGTGATTGTAACTTATTGTTTTATTAATGAAGAGGTTGGTTACATAAAAATAATAATAATAATAACAGATTTGAGAATATAATATATACGGCTTATTATCAAAATCATTCATATACTATTTTATGACTTTTATATAATAAAATATTATTTATCTTTTAATCTTAATCCATCAACGTTAAACAAAATTTAGATGAATCGAAAAATAATAATATTTTATTAAAGAGTTGGCGTGTTTGTGTATAATGTGCATGTGCATGTTCCTGTATTTATGTGAAATAATATTAGAAAAGTCTTGAACTTGATTTCAAAGTACTAAGTCATTGATCATAATGATCTACTCGATCAATAGTATAACAAAATCATTCTTAATGAGATTTTTCCTTTCAAATAGAAAATTTTATCCATTCTTATTTTTGCAGTTAAATTTTTAGCAAAATTATGTGATCAAATTTTTAACGAGTAACACGAGTACGCGGTTATGATTATTAGACTTCAATAAACATCTTCCATTTTAGCTTTATAACTGAACGCTTTATTTCATTTTTTCATTCGTATATAATGTTGAAAATAGAAAACAAGATATTTTTCATTCTACTTAATTCATTTTTAGTGACTTTAATAAGTAGTTAACTTTTGAATCCAGTTAAAATAAGGAACATATATGCATGATATCAATAGGCGTGATTGAGATCAACAGCAAAATGGAGGACGAAAAGGAGCATTAATGTTGACATGATGCTCTTGTACAGCATTAATTATTGTGATTAGCTCTTAATTATGATCGATCTGAACATTAATTGAAGTCAAACTTGGACAGAAGTACTGGAATTTAAAATGGAAGAGTTGCTCAAACTAATCCCTAGAGTGGTGCATGCTTCCGATGGAAATCCTAAAAAATTATCACGTTTGGAAAGATATATGAAAGGAAATCCGAATCATGCCCATTGAAAATTGGATTCCCATTTTGTCACTTACGGACATGTATATGCCTCTTTTTTCTTTTTCTTTTTTAATATAGGAAATAAAAATTCTGGACTATAATTTCACCACAAAGCGATATGCCTCTTATTAGCTCTTTTAATTACACGTAATTTTATTTGGGAGAGGAATCGGTCCGTCCGATTCCCTTGAAAAACAATCTATTAATAAAATATAATAAAAATACAATACAAAATTTTAAAACCTATAATAAAAAATACAATAAAAAAATAAAATTTAGAAAACACAACAAAAAACATAATAATAAAATAAAATAAAATAAAAACACAATAAAAAACACAATAAAAAAATAAAATAATATGATTTAAATGGGTGTTCGGTCTTAATCCAGACGGCGTCGGCGTCGTCGGCAGTAGGCGACATCGCCCACCCCATCATTACTGTCAATGTCTGGCGACTCCACCCGTGCAACGGCAATCCCCGACAACCTCCAGGGTGCCCCACGCAGCCTTAGACCCGTTTCAGACCCGGCCGGCGGAGACGCCAGCATCCGTTTTTCGTCGTTTTTCAAAGGGATTGGTTGATCCGATCCTCAGTATTTCCCTTTTATTTACATAAACCAAGACTTACTAGGCTAGAAATAATTAAACATTAGATAAATAATACATATAAATCTGATTATTATTCTGATTTCCATGATGATATATTGGCGGTTGTTGATATAATTTCCATGATGTTTGCGGTGGTCCAAGTCAAAGTGAAACCAGAGAGACAAGTACAGCCTCGAGAAAGCCAGTAGGGGGATATATAAGTCCGTAGATAAGTTAAAGATTAGAAGCCATGTTCTTCTAAAAAAATTCGTATATATATATATATGTACTAGTACATATCTAGGGGTGTATTTATAAAAATTGGGGGTGCTTTGGAGCACTCTCAATGAATTATCTATTCTATTCTTTAAAACACATCATCAAAATTCACTTGTTCTATTAATTTATATGTTCACTTTTACAATGTCATCCATCAACTTATTTATTTATTTTTTAATATCTGTTGAACCCAAGGTTTCAAGTCTCGTATTTATGTATAAATTTTGATGATAACAAATAATATTGAAAACTCAAGCTCAAGTTGTCTATGCATGAAGGGAGATAAACACATCAAGAAATCAAGCATGAGCAAGAAAGATATCAAGTCTACAAATGAAGCTCATAGATTATTTTTGTACATCTCTTGATAAAATTAGAAATTGGATTAAGGCTCCAAATTACTCTTTTTTCTCATAAAACATCAAATTACTTTTTCCACATATGCAAGACATTTTTAAATGTCTTAGTTTTGAAAATTATGTTTTTCACATGTGCATAACACCATCAAACAAAATAATTTCGAAAATTATATTTTTTTTATAAAAACTTGATTTTATAAGATGATTGATTATCATATTTGGCATGTGCATATTTTGTTTGAAAGTCTTGAAGGGAGGTGGTGTGTTTTTTTGACTAATGCAAAAGGTAGATGATTTTGTTTGAGAATCTTAAAGGGTGGTTGTGTGTTTTTTTGACAAATATAAAAGATAGATGATTTGTTTGAAAATCTTAAAGGGTGGTTGTGTGTTTTTTTTGACATATGCAAAAAGAAGATGATTTGGTTTGAAAAATAAATCATGCTCATTTTGTCTTGTATGAAAAGCAAAAGATTAGGTTTGATTTTTTTGAAAAATGAATGGAGTTGTCTTTGACAAATGCAAAAAGGAAATGTTTTTATTTGAATTTTTTGAAAAGTGAATAGTGCTCTTATTTGACATGGGAATCTTTTCAAATTTGAAATTGAAGACTCATTTACCTATAAATAGCTCACTTGAGTTTTGCAAAAATCACAACAAGAGCTTACACATCTATTGCTAAATTTTGCATCATTCTTTCAAAGCTCTCATTCTCTCTTTTCTAAAGTTTTGAGCCTTAATTCTTGTTCTTGTTGAGAGAGATATAGTTTGTGCTGTATTGTTCTTATTTCACTCATTGAGGAGTGTTTTCTGATAGCCTACCCACTATCAATTCTTGTATCAGTAAGAGGGTGTGTATAACCCTTGTGTGTGTAGAAGGTGTTCTACACGGGGAATAGTTAAATCACCAAGTGTGAGGTGATTGGAAGTAAGAGGGTGTGTATAACCCTTGTGTGTGTAGAAGGTGTTCTACACAGGGAATAGTTGAATCACCAAGTGTGAGGTGATTGGAAGTGTAGAGGGTGTTCTACACGGAATCTTTGGAGCGGTGCTGCTCAAAGGTGTAATAGGTTTCTATCTCCACCTAAAGGAGATTGAATAGTGGATTTGGGAATCCTCAAGGGGTAGCTTGAGGCGAGGACGTAGGCAGTGGGGCTGAACCTCGTAAAAATACTGAGTTTGCTTTCTCTTACCCTACTCTTTATATTTCCTACTGCTTTATATTTTGGTTATATTTTATATTGTATATTTAGTTTATAAGTATTAATTTTTTAATATAACCCAATTCACCCCCCCTCTTGTGTTAGTCATCTGGGCAACAAGTGGTATCAGAGCTAGAGCTCTATTATAAGATTAACTATCTTTTGAGTTAAGATCTTATGGCTAACATTGCAGCTTCATTTGGTGAAGGTCAATCTAGCAGTCGGCCTCCACTCTTTTGTGGAGACAATTACTCATTCTGGAAAGTTAGAATGAGAATATTCCTTCAGGCTCAAGGTCGAGAAATCTGGAAATGTATTGTAAATGGACCTTATATTCCAACAAAAGTAGTTGATGGAGTAAAGGTCAAAAAGGAAGAAGAAGAGTTTAATCGTGAAGACGATAGACTTTATACTTTGAATTTAACTGCTATGAATTTATTATATAATGCTCTCAATGGTAATGAATTTAATAGAGTAATGACTTGTGCTACAGCAAAGGAAATTTGGGATAACTTTGAAGTTACTTATGAAGGAACTTCTCAAGTCAAGGAATCAAAAATTTATATTCTTACTCATGAATATGAAATGTTTAAGATGAATGATGATGAATCTATTTCTAGTATGTACACTCGTTTTACTAACATCATAAATAGCTTGACAGCTCTTGGCAAAGTTTATTCCAAAGTGGAGATAGTAAGAAAAATTCTCAACTCTCTACCAAAACGTTGGGAATCAAAAGTGACAGCGATTCTTGAAGCTAGAGACCTCAAGAAGCTCGAAGTGAATGAACTCATCGGGTCACTTATCACCCATGAGTACACATTGAAAAGAGGAGAAGAAGAAGGAAAGTCAAAGAAGAGCTTGGCACTTAAAGCTGTTCCACATGAAAGTGAAAGTGATGAAGATGAGGAAAATGACGACAAAGATGAAGAAGTTGCGATGATAACAAGAAGAATTCAGAAGTTCTTAAAGAAAAATAAAACTCCTCCAAGGAAATCCTTCAATAAGTTTTCCAAGAAAGATTCAGGTAAAAATGACACTTTAATTTGTTATAAATGCAATAAACCTGGTCATATCAAGCCAGATTGTCCTCTGCTAAAGAAAGATCGAAACAAAGGCAAAAAGGCAATGAAAGCTACGTGGGATGATGATTCAAGTAGCTCAGATAGTGAAGCAAGCAATGGAGAATCAGCAAATCTTTGTCTTATGGCTAAAGATGACATTGAGGTAACAAATCTTGATAATATTGAAGATCCTTCATATGAAGAATTGCAAAATGTTTTAGAAGAGGTATATGAGGAATTTGAAAAATTGGGTATCAAGTATACTGTTTTGAAAAAGAAAAATTCTTCTTTAACAAACGAAATTGATATTTTAAGAAAAGAAAATATTGTTTTGAAAGATGAAAATTTTGAGTTGAAGAAAAAGAAAACTGATTTAGAAAATATTATTGAAAACTTTACGAATGGAAAAAGAAATTTTGAAAAACTTCTTGGTAGTCAAAGATGTGTTTTTGATAAGGCAGGCTTGGGATATATGCCAAAACAAAAATACAAACCTTATAAAAACTTTTTTGATAATCCTTCTACATCAAAGTCCAATATTCAAAATTCTTTTCATAAAAATAATTTTGTTAAAAAAGGATACTATTATAATCACTCAAGTTCTTCATATATGTCACATGCTATTTGTAATTTTTGTAATAGAAATGGTCATAATTATTCTCCTTGTCCTATTAGAAGAAAACATACAATGACTATTAGGACCATATGGGTACCTAAAAATCTTATTTCTAATACTAATAAATAAAGGACCCAAAGAACTTGGGTACCAAGAAAAATCATTTTAATTGTTTTTATAGGTGTGCATGATGTCTTCCACGAACAAAAATAAATGGTTTTTAGATAGTGGATGTTCAAGACACATGACGGGAGACAAGACTAAGTTCTTTGATCTTAGATCTAAAGAAGAAGGACACGTGACATTTGGAGACAACTCGAAAGGGAAGATCGTGGGAATAGGTAAAATTGGTAATGAGTCTTCTCTTATAATTGAAGATGTTCTACTTGTTGAAGGTTTAAAACATAATCTTTTAAGCATAAGTCAATTATGTGATAAAGGATTTACAGTTACTTTCAAAATGGATAAGTGCATTATATTGAATGATTATGATTGTAATATTTGTTTTATTGCTTTTAGAAGTAACAATGTTTATACAATTGATTTTGAAGAAATTACCTCACAAGATGCGATTTGTTTTTCAGTTCAAAATGAAACTAATTGGTTATGGCATAGAAGACTAGGTCATGCCAATATGGAACTTATTTCCAAACTTTCAAAAAATGATCTTGTGAGAGGTTTACCAAAGGTAAATTTTCTTAAAGACAAAATTTGTGATGCATGCCAATTTGGTAAACAAACAAAAACTTCTTTTAAAATCAAGAAACATATTTCCACTACTAGACCACTGCAACTGATACACATGGATCTTTTTGGACCAAATAGAGTTGCAAGTTTAGGAGGAAAATATTATGCATTTGTTGTTGTTGATGACTTCTCTAGATATACTTGGGTCATCTTTCTTACTCATAAAGATGAGGCACATAATGCTTTTACCAAGTTATGCAAGAGAATTCAAAATGAAAAGGGTTATACTATTTCAAGTATCCGAAGTGATAGGGGAAAAGAGTTTGTTAATAAAAATATTGAAACATTTTGTGATGAAAATGGTTTTGTGCATAATTTTTCTGCTCCTCGAACTCCTCAACAAAATGGGGTAGTAGAAAGGAAAAATAGATCTCTTCAAGAGATGGCAAGAACAATGCTCAATGAGAACAACTTGCCTAGTTATTTTTGGGCTGAAGCGGTAAGTACTGCATGTTATGTTATAAATAGAGTTATGCTAAGGTCTAAATTAGATAAAACCCCCTATGAGCTTTGGAATGAGAAAAAACCCAACATTTGTTACTTTCATGTATTTGGATGCAAATGTTTTATTTTAAATGACAGAGATAATTTAGGCAAGTTTGATGCAAAATCTGATGAAGGTATCTTTCTCGGGTATTCTACTAATAGTAAAGCTTATAGAGTATTCAATAAAAAGACTTTGACTGTACAAGAATCTATGCATGTAGTATTTGATGAATCTAATTCTCTACTCTCCAAGAAATCTATTGATGAAGAAACAGGAGGTATAAATAATACGGAAAGTCTCAATCTCAACAAAGAGAACACAATAGAGGAAGTCCAACATGGAGATATCAGGAAAGATCATCAAAATTTAATACAAGATGCAACCAAACAGTGGAAATTTGTGAAAGATCATCCAGTGGAACAAATTCTGGGGGAACCTTCACGAGGTATAAGCACTCGATCATCTCTTAGAAATATTTGCAATCATACTGCTTTTCTATCTCAGATTGAACCTAAAAACATTGATGAAGCACTTCTTGATGAATCTTGGATTCTAGCTATGCAAGAAGAGCTTAATCAATTTGAAAGAAATGATGTTTGGACACTTGTTCCTAGACCAAAAAATCATACTATTATTGGAACAAAATGGGTTTTTAGAAACAAGAAAGATGAGTCTGGAGTCATTACTAGAAATAAGGCTCGACTTGTAGCCCAAGGTTTCAATCAAGAAGAAGGAATCGATTATGATGAGACATATGCACCAGTCGCAAGATTAGAAGCTATTCGAATGCTACTTGCATATGCTTGTTATAAAGAGTTCAAACTTTTTCAAATGGATGTTAAAAGTGCTTTCTTAAACGGTTTTATAAATGAAGAGGTATATGTTGAGCAACCTCCAGGTTTTGAAAATCATATTTCTCCAAATCATGTTTTCAAACTCACAAAAGCACTATATGGACTCAAACAAGCTCCTAGAGCGTGGTACGAGAGACTTAGTGGTTTCTTGATTAAAAAAGGCTTTTCAAGAGGAAAAATTGATACAACTCTTTTTATTAAATACGAAAATGATGATATTCTTTTGATTCAGATTTATGTTGATGATATAATATTCGGTGCTACTAATGAAAATATGTGCCAAGTTTTTGCTAAGACTATGCAGGAAGAATTTGAAATGAGCATGATGGGAGAGCTTACATTCTTTCTCGGATTGCAAATTAAGCAAGCAAAAAGTGGGACATTCATCAATCAATCGAAATATATTAAGGAATTGCTGAAGAAATTTGGGATGGAAGGTGCTAAGGAAACTGGAACACCAATGAGTCCATCCACTAAACTTGATAAAGATGAAACCGGTAAACTAGTTGACTCGAAGTTATATCGAGGTATGATTGGTAGCTTATTATATTTGACAGCCAGTAGACCAGATATTATGTTTAGTGTGTGCTTATGTGCACGCTTTCAATCATCTCCAAAAGAATCACATTTAATTGCAGTTAAGCGCATTCTTAGATATCTTAGTGGTACAATTAACTTAGGGTTATGGTACCCTAAGCACACATCTTTCGATCTAATCAGCTACACAGATGCAGATTATGCTGGCTGTAAAATAGATCGAAAAAGCACTAGTGGAGCATGTCACTTCTTAGGTCGTGCACTAGTTTCTTGGTTTAGTAAAAAACAAAATTCTGTTGCACTATCTACTGCTGAGGCAGAATATGTTGCTGCGGGTAGTTGTTGTGCTCAAGTTCTTTACATGAAGCAACAACTTGGGGATTTTAAACTTATGTACAATCACATTCCAATCAAATGTGATAATACAAGTGCTATAAATCTTTCAAAAAATCCAATACAACATTCTCGGACCAAACATATTGAAATTAGATATCATTTTCTTAGAGATCATGTGCAAAAGGGCGATATTGTATTAGAATTCACTAGTACACATGATCAATTGGCAGACATTTTCACAAAACCCCTACCAGAAGATAGACTATGCATGATTAGAAGAGAAATAGGAATGATGCATGCTATGGATATCTGCTAGATACTTTTATTTCATTATCTTAAATGACCTACAGAAACTTGAGACGTTTAGCCTCATCATTCAAATGCATTTGCTCCTCATAAATCATCATGCCATCCTTATCTAAAGGATTAGGCAATCGAAATGAAGAGGTAAGCAAGGATTTCAAATCCTTATTCTGTTGCTTTAATTCTACTATTTTTTTGTTTGACTCATAAACAAGTCGTTGAAGTACAGATACAGTCTCGTTAAGCTTCTCAATTTCGCGAGTTTTGGACTGCAACCGAGCAGAAAACGCAACGATAGATGATGAGTATCGAGTTCCGAGACCCACAAGCTCGTAAATGGCGTCATGATCTGATTTATTAGCTAAATCAGTCTCTTTTTGCTTCATGGCACCCACGATAGATGCAGAAATAGATTGAGACTGAGGTGAAGGATACCTCAAATCTTGATCAAGAGAAGCACTGAAGGGAATTCTACGAGCCATTGAAAAAATTGTAAAATGAAAATGCAAGCAAATTGCAAAGATGAGAAGAAAGCTTGATGCGAAATAGATAAAGCTAAGGATTGCTCTTATAGAAACGGAAATAAGAACAAGACAAACTTACAAATCATGATCATATCTCATTTTTCAGCAACATCAAGTAGATCAAATCTTTGCACCGAATTGCCAGAGCTACACCTCCAACTTTTGCAGGTTTTGTCGGGTACGGGTGGTTTCAATTATTCAGCTCTTTACAAAATCTCCTTCCGCACCGAATTACCGGAACTAGGCCTCCAGCCTTTGCAAGTTTTGTCGAACACGTGTGGCTACGCACCGAATTCTCTACAGTCTCTACTAACGCAGCGTTTTATTTATCTATTGGTTATTGCAGGAATATATCTTATTGATCTAATTATGATTCCTTTTTAATGATGCCAAAAGGGGGAGAAGTCTTATACTAGTATTATACTACCCTGTTATATATGCTAGAATCATGTTTATATTTTTCTTGAAATACTAACGCATATTTTCAGGGGGAGCTTAAGTATTACTGCAGGTCGCAGATTTCTACTAAGTATTTGTCATCATCAAAAAGGGGGAGATTGTTGAACCCAAGGTTTCAAGTCTCGTATTTATGTATAAATTTTGATGATAACAAATAATATTGAAAACTCAAGCTCAAGTTGTCTATGCATGAAGGGAGATAAACACATCAAGAAATCAAGCATGAGCAAGAAAGATATCAAGTCTACAAATGAAGCTCATAGATTATTTTTGTACATCTCTTGATAAAATTAGAAATTGGATTAAGGCTCCAAATTACTCTTTTTTCTCATAAAACATCAAATTACTTTTTCCACATATGCAAGACATTTTTAAATGTCTTAGTTTTGAAAATTATGTTTTTCACATGTGCATAACACCATCAAACAAAATAATTTCGAAAATTATATTTTTTTTATAAAAACTTGATTTTATAAGATGATTGATTATCATATTTGGCATGTGCATATTTTGTTTGAAAGTCTTGAAGGGAGGTGGTGTGTTTTTTTGACTAATGCAAAAGGTAGATGATTTTGTTTGAGAATCTTAAAGGGTGGTTGTGTGTTTTTTTGACAAATATAAAAGATAGATGATTTGTTTGAAAATCTTAAAGGGTGGTTGTGTGTTTTTTTTGACATATGCAAAAAGAAGATGATTTGGTTTGAAAAATAAATCATGCTCATTTTGTCTTGTATGAAAAGCAAAAGATTAGGTTTGATTTTTTTGAAAAATGAATGGAGTTGTCTTTGACAAATGCAAAAAGGAAATGTTTTTATTTGAATTTTTTGAAAAGTGAATAGTGCTCTTATTTGACATGGGAATCTTTTCAAATTTGAAATTGAAGACTCATTTACCTATAAATAGCTCACTTGAGTTTTGCAAAAATCACAACAAGAGCTTACACATCTATTGCTAAATTTTGCATCATTCTTTCAAAGCTCTCATTCTCTCTTTTCTAAAGTTTTGAGCCTTAATTCTTGTTCTTGTTGAGAGAGATATAGTTTGTGCTGTATTGTTCTTATTTCACTCATTGAGGAGTGTTTTCTGATAGCCTACCCACTATCAATTCTTGTATCAGTAAGAGGGTGTGTATAACCCTTGTGTGTGTAGAAGGTGTTCTACACGGGGAATAGTTAAATCACCAAGTGTGAGGTGATTGGAAGTAAGAGGGTGTGTATAACCCTTGTGTGTGTAGAAGGTGTTCTACACAGGGAATAGTTGAATCACCAAGTGTGAGGTGATTGGAAGTGTAGAGGGTGTTCTACACGGAATCTTTGGAGCGGTGCTGCTCAAAGGTGTAATAGGTTTCTATCTCCACCTAAAGGAGATTGAATAGTGGATTTGGGAATCCTCAAGGGGTAGCTTGAGGCGAGGACGTAGGCAGTGGGGCTGAACCTCGTAAAAATACTGAGTTTGCTTTCTCTTACCCTACTCTTTATATTTCCTACTGCTTTATATTTTGGTTATATTTTATATTGTATATTTAGTTTATAAGTATTAATTTTTTAATATAACCCAATTCACCCCCCCTCTTGTGTTAGTCATCTGGGCAACAATATCATTTAAATATTCTTATTTTATTTTTTTAAATATCTTCTTTTAAATATTTTTTTTATTTTAGTTAAAGATTAGCTGAAATGCTCTTTATGCAGATAAGTATTATATATCGGATATGTATTATTAAGTGACAGTTAAATTTAATGGAGGTTGTCTATGAGTATGGCAAAAGAAGTCAACCACGCTTCACATTCGGCACACTATTGCTCTAAAGCAATCAGATTTTGAAAATCAATTTATGTAGTCTCTTGAATTAGTAATGGAGGAATTTTTAGAACTTCATCAATGAACTCTATGTCTAATATGCGTTCAGATGTAGCCTTCACGAATTTGATTACAGCCTCCACGAGGCCCGTAGCAGAAGGCACGACTTTCCAATATTCTGAATTGTTTTTCTACTCCATAATTGATGAAACCAACCATTCGACAATGTGCTTGATGTCTTTAAGTGGCAAGATTTTGGTAGGTGGTGTGGATGTAAAAGTTGTCCCAAAAAATTGAATAGTAAGTTAAAGTAAAGACTCGGTATGGGTTTGTTGTTTGATCATGTTGAACAAGCCCTCGAGTACAATCCAAGGAACATGGTTTTCTAGTAATATCAAGTCGTGGTATAGAAATTGAAGCATGTAAGACATGATAAAAATAGGGTCTTCTTTTTCGCAAAGTTCCTTATAAGAATCCTTGCGAAAAAGCTCAATATTGAAGCAACCATCAATCAACAAAACCTTGAAGAGTTTTTCTGGAGTGTATTCAATTGATGGCACAAGCGAATCCAAGACTATAGTTCGTCGTTTTCTTAGGTTGATGATAATGAGAATATTTCTCCATACAAAAAATGATATCGTTAATGGAGCTTTTGTCTTCCAAACACTCTTCCATGGAAATGGATTTGCATTACGCTTAAAGATAGATTGGTAGGAGTGTACTGTGAACTTCTCTTTCCTTCAAGGTCACCAAAAAGCATGTCTAGTTCGTTGCTGTTGAGAAGGATACATGAGCGTTTGCACGAGTGAAACCCGGGAGCTTGCAAGTTCAACGGTACAATCAGAAAATTACTAACATAATTCTTTGAAAACAAATTAACGGAGAGAGAGAGAAGAAAATAAGGAGGCTTACCTAATGTTATGTACTGCTTATGATATGGCGGTTGAGCTACAGTGGTGCTAGCCAATGGTGGTGCGGTGTGTAGAGAAATAAACAACAACAAATTTACAATGAATTGATAACAGCGTGATATATAATGGAATCAATAATTGGTAATGATAGGCGTGAAGTGTGCTTCGCTTCGTCGTCGCCCTGCAATAGAACCCTCTAAAAACTGCCGCACCGAAAACAGAGGGGGAGAGAGGAATAGAATCCATACGGCGCCGTTTCGGGGGGTCTTCCGGGCTGGGTTTCCTCTAGTTTCCTTGGGCCTGGGCTTTACATCTTAGCCATTCTATGGCCCATGCCATGTAAACACTATTATACGTTCGCTACTTAATAAGTCGGTAGAGTCACCCTTTTATCCAATATTTTTTTTAAGGATGATTTTGATGATGTTTCTTGTTTGTGATTGTTTGAATAAATGGCACGTGACATGATTATAAAATCAGAAATGTGATATAAGTACCACATGGCATAAGTATACTTCTCTGAGTTAAGAGAAATTTTGCAAGTATTTGTAATTTAGTTTAATTTACTTGGAAGAATTTTTAAGATATTTGATTTTGGATTTTTTTTTTTTTTGGTATTGAAGTTCTTATTTTTGTATATTTTTGTAATTTAGTACCTTCCATGCCATTTTCCATATCGGTAATCTTAATCTGTATTTGGATACGAGCTTTCCATAGAAACCCTCCGCATGGATCATGCGGTAATGACTTCACCCTAGCTTTCATCATAAGAGAAGAGTAATACATGAAACAATATAGGTTTCCTTGTACTATATATCTTTAACACAAATAATGCATTAATTCTGCAACACAAAAATTAGTACATGCATGGTCAAAGAAAGAAAGAAAAACACGTTGAAAATTAAGATGAAGGAAAGGGATACAATAAGCATTCAGGCTTATAATGGAAATGAAAAAAAAAAAAAAAAGTTCAGAAAAATTTCTCGATCGGTTTATCTATGGCCGATTCCTCTTTGACTAGGTCCGGAATATGCCTCTGCGGTTAACGACGTGTTGACTAAAGTAGTAGTAGGAGGAGGATGAACCATTAAGGCCTAAAGCCCTCCACATCTATGGAACATGATACAAGGACGAGGAAAATCAAAATGAAGGTGGCATTGAGGGCAAAGAATATGATCATCCGATTAGGGCGTTTCATTGTTTAATTTGCTCCTTCAGAAATGTAGTACTCTTCGATCGATCGTTGCTTTCCCTGCTTGTTTTTCGTTCAAAGGATGCTAGCTAGTTATGTATTGGAGGGAACTCCCTGTTTTAGTTGTATTTATATATAGGCGAAGGGGCAACATTAATACTTAATAATGGAGTGGTAAATGATTACCCTTAATTAAATCATGACGACATTTTGGACTCTTGTGCATGGGTCTTCATTGCTAATGGTTTTATAATAATAGATTTCCAATGACATTCTAACCAAGAATAAAATAAGCAACATAAAATTCCAGAAACAGTATTTTATATTCAAGTGGGATTTTGTCTGATCCCAGATGCCCGTGAGCGAGATCAGATGTCAACAGCACAGCGTGAAAACGCAATTAAAGGGAATGGTCGTCAAATTAGGCAAAAATCGGGCTGATGCGGCTCTTTGCCGGATGGTTTAGGGTCGGCCCTCTAACTGTAGGCACGCACTATCCCTGCTGGATTTCTATTGTAGGACATGGAAATGAAGATCCAAGCTCACGGGTTAACCTTTTAGAGAATTTTCTTCTAAAATTAATTAATGTGATTTTTGTATCATGCACATGATCCACAATGCAGTATAATCATGTATAATGAATATTCATCACCATTTCAGCCGCACTGTTCAAGTAGCATAGTTATATTACCTCGTGATCAGGAGATGGCAATAGATCATTGTTCTTGGATATCATTAGGGGTGTGCGCCGACCCGACCCGATAGCCTATCTTCCGACCCGACCCGATTACACAAGTCTTCCGTTTAGCCGAATACCCGATAAGCCGAAACCCGACCCGACAATATAATCAGGTATTCTTGGTCCTGAACCCAGTCAATCGGAATTTCACTATTATTTTTGAAACCCGAGTGTATAAAATGCAGAGGACATCATTGCTAATATGGCAATATCATCGAAAATAAATTCATAAAAAGTAAAAGTACTGCATGGTAATTAAAATAATTTAGTTTGAAAATATATGTAATTTTTACTAGTTTTTTCACGACAAAAAGAACAGTTAAATCGATTTAATTAATAATAATAATAATAATAACTTTACAGAAAGTCACCCCTCTCTCTTTCGTTCTCGCTTTCTCAGATGCAAATATCTCTCTCTCTCTCTCTCTCTCTAATACAAATACTTACAGCCATGGAAGTGCCAGACCTATTTATTGGAAGCTTTTTCAACGCGGGAGCCTCCCCATTCTCGTCGGAAAAATAGAAGCCAGGAGACCACTTCACCGTTGACGACCTCCTGGACTTTTCCAACGAAGATGCCATGATGACCGACTGTCTCTTCGACAATGTCGCTGGAAATTCTAACGATTCTTCCATCGTGACTGCTGTCGATAGCTGCAATTCAGCTAACGGGCCTCAGTTCTTCGGCAACATTAGCTCTCGGAGTTTTGGTGATTCTTAGTTCTCCAGCGAACTCTGCGACAATGAGAAGCCGGCGAGAGAGATGAGAACAAACAGCGAAAGAGATGAGAAAGAGGGCAAATCAAAGATGGGCAATCGCAGGAGTCGAAGATGGGCAATCGCAGGAGTAACGGGTATGAGATTGGGATTTCGGGTATTTTAATCGTTTGGAAAACGGTAAGCGGTAACGGGTTTCGGTATATCGGAAGCAAGCGTTTCCGTTAAGAAGCTTAACGGGTCGAGAATGTCGGGTCGGGTCGGGTCGGGTCGAAACGACGGACGGTAACGGGTAACGGGTATTTTGTTCACCCCTAGATATCATACCAAATAGCATGGTATTCCTAAGGTGGACATGATAACACATTTCGAAACCAATCAACCAAGCACTGCAAACCGGACTCAAAGAAGAAGAAGTCGGTAAAACTCAGTCTAAAAGACTTGCTTGAGAGCCATCATTTTAACATAATTTGTAAACAGAATATTATTTTTTCTACAAATAGAAAATGATATTTGTGTCATGGTAAATTTTATTTGTTTTGAAATCTAGGACTCAAAAAAACAATTTGATTCAGGTTGATTCAGCCGATTCAAATTGAATCCATAAGAAACCGAATATTAGAGTTGTTTACTGAATTGCTTCAATAGACCGATTCATAATGATTCTAGCCCTTTTTAGACCGATTTGAACCAATTCCAGGCGACTCAAAATTGTATTTATTTTTAAGTTGTCTAACACTTGCTTTTTTTCTTTTAATTTTATGATAAAACTAACATATATTAACTTTTCATCATTATATTCAATAAGAGACGTTTTAAAAAAGATCAAAAGATAAAATATGTAGCTCTTTGATTTTTTAGTTTGAATAAAAAATTAAGATGAATCGAATGCGTAATCAAATTTATGGTGGTTGTGCATAAATACTATATTATTTTCCATTTGCTTAGAAGTTAATTGTCTTTATATTTTTCGTATGTAAGGCAAAAATTGTTGACTGTTAAGGTACCTTAAATACATGAATTACATATTTATTAAAACTATTTCAATTCATATCATATTTTTATTGAAACTAGTCAATAAATTATTTATATTTATACTCTTTTATACATTATATAAAATGCTTGAATTGTATAAAATGTGATTTTTACTACTTTTTATCAACATTGAAATATCCCCTTCAAAGTTTTCATGATGCTGAATCGTCCGATTTTGAATCAGTTGTTACCCTATTACGATTTTTCGAGTCTTGTTTGAAATTAATCATATCATATTAATTAATGGAGATTACAAGAAAAATAGGTATTTATGATATTTTAATTGAAATTAGAAGGATTATTTGTGATCAAAGCAGTCTATTTTTATCACAAATAATTATTCTAGTTACAATTAAAATATCACAAATGCCTATTTTTCTTGTAGTGGGCATATATATATAATTTTAGCTGTTAAAAGTTTATAAAATATATGCATATATTATACATTGGAAAAACCAAACCCATATAATATATGAAAAAGAATCAAATGAGAGAAAAATATAGTATGGGCACTACAAAAAAATGAGTATTCATGACAGATTATTTGCGATGAATATGATTATTTATTATGAAAACAAACTCAATTTGATAGAAAATAGCCATTTTGACAAGGAATAGTTGGTCACAAATAATTAATTTTCTTGTAATGGGAAACGGTAATATATGGTTGGCATTGTTGTCCCATATAGCTAAGAAATCAAGATTTTTTAATACATTTATTATTTTACTTGCTGCGAAAATTTTGAAAGCCAATCATCCTATATATGCTCTAGGTATGATATCCGCAAGTCGTAGGTGGGATGTCGTTGCAAACCTTGGTATGCATGTAATTTTGGTTATTACAAGAAAAATAAATCTTTGTGGCTCTTTAATTATAATAAAAAGATTATTTATGACTAATTTTAACTTTAAATAATCATTTTGTTAGTATTAACTAGTTACAAATAAACATTCAATTTTCTTATAGTAAATAAGAAGTAAAAGAACTACGCAAAATCAGCGTGATCTCGACAAAGGTTGAAATAGCTGTTACAACCCATTTCGGAAATGATAGGCCACTACCAAAAAAGGAGGTTTTTGTGGCTCTTTTTATTTCCCGCGGGCAAAAAAAAATGCCAGAAATAGTAATTTTAAGCTTATGCCGGTAAATCATTTGCCCAAAATAAAAAAAAAAAAGGCTAGAAAAAAGACTTGTTAAGGCAATTTTTTGTGCCGTAAATACATCTGCCACAATAGAATTTTATTATGGCAACTGATCTATTTTAAACAACTTATTGCGGTGACTGACAAGTCACCGCATTTAGTTTTAAAATCTGATTAAACAAGAAAAACCTTTCAATTGTTTTCCACGTCTAATTTTTCCCACTGTCTTCCCCAATACCCTCTGTATCTTTTCCTCATCATTGGCTGGCCATTTCTTGTCGTCGACGCCGTCTATTCAGCCCAAGTGCCGTCTCGCCTCCTCTCGACGCCAGTGAGTTTCTCCTTTCATCTCTTATTTTTTCTCTCTTGCTAAGATACATGGCTGGTTTATTATGACTTCATGTTCCAGTTTTGCCGTCGCACGTCACATTTATCTTCTACAATCTGAAATTATTAAGTCTAAATGTAGTTATCTTCTCACACACACAAAGAATTAGACTAAATCTTAATTTTAGATTTTTGTAATGTATTTGGCTGGTGAGAAAGTCGAAGAAAGGGAGGGAAAAACTTGCAGTTGGCACTGGTGTAGTAGTTGTCGTTTGCGTCAAGTTGAGGTTCTTGCTTAAGGATTCCATTCATGTGATTTTCCCTCTGTTTTTTTTCATTAGTTCCATTTCACATGTTTCAAAGTCTGGAGAGGTGATTTGGAGGTCGAGTAAAGACCACATTAAATTCAGTGTAGAGTATACGGTAACATCTGCTACAGCTGACAAAAGTAGTCAAGCATATTTGGGAGCATCTAGACCTTTTGTTTCTGTCTAGTTCTCCTACCATTTCATTATTTTAAGAGGGACCAAACGAAGACAAAATAGAACTTTGAGTTGTAGGGTTGAAGTTTGCATTTCTGTTTGCAGTATTTTAGATACTTAATCCTTTTATTTGTTTATTTATTGGGATGAACTATGAAGAATGACAATATTATTTGCAGAATTCTAGTTTGACTTGAAACAAAAGTGATCGAAGGTCTCCCTATAGTGGCATTTTAGGTAAGCATTGGACCTATTTTTTCCTCTCATTTATTTGTTGGCTAGGAGCGAGTCAGGAAATGAAAAAGGTGCATATCTATGATATAATTTCTCTTACGCTTAAGTTTTGCCTACTGGATGCAGCTTAATGAGAGTCTGTGTTTGGATGCAGCTTAATGAGATTCTTTTAAAAAATTAGGAGATTTGGAAAGTGTGGATGAATGCTGGAAACTAGTTTACGATATAATTACAATTTTGGATTCCAAGAGAACCACAAGCTAGGACTAAGAGAATTCATTTCCTTGGGGATTTTTTTTCTTCAGATAATTGATACTACCAAGGTATTTATCTTTCAAGATTCTGTTTCATTATTGAACTGTTCTTTTATATGTGTTATTGAATATTCCATCTATTTTACCAAAACTAATCTTTTTTAATGTGCCAAAATGGAGGAAAAAGCAGTAAAAATTAAATTATTAGTAGTTTGATGTGCCAAATTAATAATATGATATATGCATCAATATTTTCTTATTCTGTTTTAGAAAATAATATGAAATATTCATTAGAGACAACGCACTCACTATTTAGGATTATCATTTGGAAGTACTTCCATTCCCTTTTTATGATATTTTCTTGGTCATATAAGAGAGAGTTGAGGTAAATGAATATAAACTGAAGTATAAAAAAAATCAGCTCCCTGCCCCCCAAGTCGCCAAACAAACATAAAGTGCTAAGTATAATACACCCTTTCACAAATTTTATGCCATTTTTCTATTTTTCCTTCAAATTATCGTTGCAGAAATTTTATTTAGGGAAGTTTGGATGTTAATTTATTTATTTTAGAAATAAAATCTGATTATGCTTTGTTTCTTTATAAACTAGGGAATAGTTAATTTGTATAGTGCAAAATGTGCAGTTTGATATATACGCACATACTCATTTTCTTTTATATAAGTATAATACTATTCAGATCACACTTGGTGTCCAATTTAAATGGAGGGAGGTTAAAAGGAAAAACTTTTGTAATGCCATTTTTCAGGATAGATTTTTAAGTGATTTACAGTTTATCATGATAATAATGCATGTTCTGAGTATTGTTATGATCATAGTTGATGTTCACTTGATATTATTTTGAGCTCATTTTATGTTAAGTCAGTGTTATACTGAATGTTTTTTTTTTAAGGTGAGTATATGTTTGCTCTATATCATTAAGTATTGAGTAGTACAACTATGGCAAGTAGTAATTTGGATCACGAGATAAGTAAGTTTAATCAATCTGGCTTAGTAATTAGAGTTCCTACTTCCCTTTTACCAGCTCAAATGATTTTTTTGTTCTTTTGGGCTTAAGTCTGTTTGGGCGCCTTCTTTTTGTTGTAGTTCTTCTCCAGGTTTTGCAGGATCAGTGCCATTTCATGGTATCATACAATCTACATTCCATGATTCAGGAATTTAATTAACTATGTTCATTTTTCCCTGTTTTTATTCCACTTTTCTTCACCACTCGCTTTGTAGCTTGCCATCATATACAGACAATGTGTCTGCATCAATATATTCTCTCAATTCCTTGCAACTCAATGCGGATCAATTAGGAATTATGTTAAGGATATGAGTTTTGATCATGACTTCTTTTCAGGTTTATGGAGTCCAAGGATCAAAATAACTGAAGTGCTATAATGTTGCCATATTCTTCGTTGGTTTTAGATAAATGAATTTTTTTTTTCATTTTAAGGATATGAGTTTCTGATCCTGACTTCTCTTCAAGTTTATGGAGTGCAAGGATTGAAATGATCGAAGTGCTATATTGTTGCCATATTCTTCATTGGTTTTGGATAAATGAATTGATTTCGATGCGTTTTTGTCTTTTTCGTTGTTACCATTATCTTCCTTGGTTTCTGATTATTGTGTCTCTTTGGTGGGGCAGGTTGCAATTACCTTACTTGAACTATTGGAGGTGAAGATGGGATTCAAATGTTTCCTATTGGGATTTTTCTGATCGAAAGCATCTACTCTACAGTTTAAGCTCTACAAAGTCAGGTTTGTGCAGTTCGGGCATCCCATATCTAAACACCTACGATAGGCGAACCATCTACTACCCAAACCTTCTCACCAAGGCTAATGACACCATCAAGCTCAACTTGGAGAGTAACAAGATTACTGGCTTCATCAAGTTTGACGTGGGGAATGTGGTCAGGGTGATTGCTGGAAGGAATAGGGTCGTGTTGGTGTAATAAAGAGCAGAAATCTTGCTTAGAAAATCTTAGTTATCCTATATTGAAGATGGGAGGACATTTGTAAAACAATGTCAATATATGTGTGATGTTAACTTAAACTAAACTCGTGAATTTCAATTTGAGCAATTTTCATTAATATATAATGATTTTGGAGATGTTTAAACCATCTATATATAAATTTCAATGATGAATTCATGATATTGTATTCTTATTAAGAAATATAATTGGTTTGATGCATCATGGATTAAACTAATATTAAAAAAGCAGGTATAGCATATATTTAAAAAAAAAAAAATCAATTTTGGCTACTTCAAGAAAAAAAAAATAGAAAAATATCAATTCTGTAAAACAATATCGACATTTGCATCGCTGCACTGGCATAATTATTTGGCATCAAAGGCTTTTTGCCAGCATTAATTATTTGTGACGCTTAATACATGTATTTGCGGTGACTTAGTGTCGCCGCAAAAGTCCTTTTTCTTGGCGATTTGAAGTTGAGCAGGCAATTTTTTTTTCTTGACTCAACTATTGCCGCGCCATATCGGCGACGCCAAGTGAACCGGAAACGAGTATTTGCGGTGATATAGAGACTTTTTGTGGCGAATTAATGTTGTCAGAAATAGTGGTATGTCTTGTAGTCGGCGCCCTAAGATCATTCAGTTTGAATTTTTTTCATCCGGATATTATGGCACAAATACTTTTTTTCATCGTAAATCATCATCTCAATGCGGATTGTGAGTCCGAGTCGTGACCAAGTGATTTCAACAAAGTCAGAATAGGTATATATTATTTGCACGCGGCGTGGGAACATTAATTTTCTTGAATTAAATAAATGTACGATTTTAATTGGTTGCTTTAAAGGTTTGAACTACATAAAAAAGTACTGGTCAAGAAAAAGCCACTTGAAAACGGTTTTACCAACTCATCTAGTTTGTTTTCGCATGAATAGTAATTTTTTGGACAAACTTTTCATTCCTAATAGTCGTTCAATTAAACACAGCCAGTAATTCCATTCAAATGAATTTTTGGGACAATTGTTTTGTCCCTAATACGCATTAGAGGAATAGCAAAGATTTTTTAAAACAATATTCATATCACTTCATTTGATCCATTCAAACATAATTTCTTCCGTACGATCATTGACAATAAAATATCGTTTTATATAAATAAAATTCAATAAAATCAAGTTAATAACAAAGCTATATATAAAGTTGAAAGTTAAATAAAAACAGAAAAATAAAATCTCTTCATTTAAATTATTCTATGATTCATGCAAGGGTTGAAACTCTTGCTGCTGCTCTACTGCTATATATGATAATCAATGTGAGACATCCAAATCTACCAAGTTGATGACATGACCTCCAATCTTGCTGCTCTATTCTCTGCCAATATAATGCTAAGTTCCTACAAAAGTTTTAAAAATTCAACAATTAAATTCCTTCAAACATCCAAAAGCTGATACAACTTCAAGAAAGGATAGATAGTCTATAGACTAATTAAACATTTGTTTTTGAGAAATTTTAAGCAGATTGATAAGCATGCACGTACATCATCACATTTCATAATACTATACGTAATTATATATCAAAATGAAGAATATTTAGAAAAAATACTATAAAGTGTTATCGTTGTTTAAAATATAAATATGTTACGTATCGTTTAGTCAAAATTTAAACCGCATATATATAAACGTCAAGGCATACTGACCATTGCCGTCACTTACGCATGGATTGTGCACATGCATGATACGTACAATGTCGGTACGCAAAAGTAGATGCCTGCAGTATGCAGATAGGCTGTCGGTACACGTTTTGCAACACAAACCGTGTGAAACTATATGTCCGGCCGGCATGACAGCGTGCTAGTGACCATCCAAATTAGATCCCCTAGAATTAAGATTTTGAAGTATTTCTTTTCACTCTGAGTTAGCCTAAAGTCAGCAAACATGGATTTCTAAATATATATATATATATAAGATGACAAGCTGAAGTTTTATTAATCCATCGCCCTCACTTTCGGTAGATAAATATTATAAATGTACAAAGAAAATTAAAAACGGAAGTACATCTTCTTAAAACCCTATACGCTTATAAATTTTGATCAAACCAATAATAATTTCACTTAATATCAGAATAGATATTAAGGTATATATTGAGTTTGAACTCCAACTTTTCACACTACCATTTTTATGTAAATATTTTTGGTATTGGACCCCATACATTAAGAGTATTAAGATATATAAAATAAATAATAAAATTTGTCTATTTTCATCAACTTAAACTATTGGTACAAATAAGGAATTCACATTTTATATTAACCTATAACTATAGCAATTAACTTATAACAAAGCTGAGATTCCGGAATCTCAGCTTTGTCCATGGTAAGGGCATCATGACGAAGGTGCTTGAAAATTTTAGAAAGCAAAATTCTATTTATAAGTCGGTATAAAATACACAATGCTGCCTACTGCAATGTGGCATGATTTGATTTGTAAGAAAAATTTTCAGATGTAAATCTTATAAATCAAATTGTGTCACCGCAATGATCATGTACTGGATGCATGGTGCGTTAATCTCCGTTACTGACTTGATAATTGAATGACCTACTGAGAAATTGAACAACAAATTTGGAGTACTAGATTTTGCAGTAGTATCTATGATAATTTGTGGGAACTTAATTGAACACCTTAAATGTTTAGTAAAAACCGTAACACCGCGTTTCATTTTTGTTGTATTTTCCTTCATTTTAAGCCTTTAAAATTTCGCAATAAAGGTGGTTAGATGTGCAAGTGTAGTGAGCTTTCTTGCTTTATTTCTTTACAATTTTTTTTTTGGTTGATTTCGAGGTTCGATCTTCCCTGGCTGGTGACTTCACGTAGTTTGTAATATACGCCCCCGTCCTATTCTAAAGTCAAATTCGAACAGCATGCATAAAGAATTTCAAAGCAAATGCCCCTCGTATTCCTCACATTTTCAAAGACGAAAAACACGAAAAACCTAGTCAATTTAATCGTGTAAAGGTCCCACAACGCTCACCGTCCTCCGAAAGCAATGGCCAGTTTTATGTATATATATACATGATGCCTAGTATTTGCTAGTATAGCAGAACAAAACCTAAAAACAGCTTGAGATCAAAGCCGGCCCTTAATTCGAAAGCGATCCAAAAGATACAGATCAAAAGATTGAGATAGAGATGGCAGTGGTGAAGAAGAGCTCAGCAACATCAATGAAGACTCATTTGTTCGTTCTGGGTATAACCATATTGGTTATATCGGCACAGTTTCGTGTTGGCGAGAGCAGAGCCCTTCAGCCAGCAAAGGGCAGTACTCCCATGGCGGCATGCGATGAACAGGCTGATGGAGCTCATGAGTCAGTTGGGATGGTTTCGACGTTTGTGGTTTCCTCTAACAACTCGAGCAGTAGAACTCACTCTCCGCTGAGGAGCTTGGCTGCTAAATTAGCGTCTGGACCCAGCAAGAAAGGCCCTGGTCATTAATTACCCTCTGCGCACTGCTGCTGATCATGATTTGTGTTCTTGTATCGTTTTTTCATAGTCTTGTAGCACAAAGCCATAAAATGCGAGTTACATATTTAACCTCTTTTATCTGTTTAGGTTTTTCTCACACGCATGGATAGCAAGTTGTGTAATCCTAGCTGATAATTTCGAAATTTTCAGATGCATTAATATAAATCATAGAAACAATACATTTCTTCTTGTAAACTCTCTATCTCTCTCTTTCTCTATTTGAAGTTCCATTAATATTCGTTATAAATAGTTCAAACGATTAAGATTCATGATGAACGTACTTCGGAAAGAGAACTTTAATGAATTCGTAACTGTTCGATATGATTCAACGATGTCCAGACTGACTAATTAGAAACAGGGAGGATATATCCCAATATTGTGAGTTAAGATCACTTTCTCTCTTTTTGTTTGGTTTCCTTTTCCGAGCAAAGACAAAAGATCTGACGGAAAAATATATACAAAATGTCAACCTGATCTTCTTCGACATTGAAGTCAAAAGAAAATCAGAATGTACAGGCAGGGGACACATATTCCCCCCACATGCAGTTTACCGCTGACTTCGTGAACTGGTACCTAATTTTCTACAATGACCACCTTAATTCTCTGATAAGATAAGAATGTTGTTTTTCTCTCTCGTGGCGTGCGATAATATATTATGTAAAGCTCATATGTATTCAAGGTTGAATTTTTCTCTCCTCAAAAAAAGGTTGAATTTATCTAAATTCCATCTTCCAACAAGTTACATGCGCATGAGAGTCAACGTAAGAATTATTGCTTATATGGGCGTTTTTAAGTTTGCCGAAATTAGAAATGACGGCAATAGATAATTATAGGGGCAGTAAAATGCAAAAGGCAAATTTCAATCTTAACTGAGCGAAAATTCGTAACTAACATTTTTTGCGATGAATTTTATACTATTTATGGCGCTAAGAAAGGCCCCCCTTCCCAATTTTCCCCCAATCCCTCGTATCCATCTCTCTCTGCGTGACAACCCCCCTTGTGATTTTCTCCCAATCCCTCTCTCTCTGTCTCTCTCTATATGATTGCACCCTCTTCATCGTCACTACAGTATTGGGTTGTCTCCGTCTCGCTTAGCAGGTAAGTGGCTCTCTTGTTTTCTCCCTCTCCATTCGTCTCACTCTCTCGTGCTCTTTCTCTCTCTATCCATTCCTCTATCTCTATTACTTTTTCATAAACTCGTGCATTTATCGATACGAGTTTAGCTTGATTGGGAGATTTTTCTGTTATGTTTTTATGAAAATAGAGGATTAGGGTTTGTACCAGTGGATTGTATTTTTTAATAGGGATTTGGCCAAGGGGCATGACAGCCATTGTTATTTTCTTGCTTGTTTTGTTTTCACTTGTTATTTGCAGTTTTACAGTGATTTATTAATCATTTGTATTGAAATTGAGAAAGTTTTCTTTACTTTATATTATTTTAGCATGGTGTAAGAAGGTTATTTATAAAACTTGTGCCAACTTGGATAAGTGTAGGAATGCATTCTTCCACAAATGCTAGGGATTATTTTTTGTTGGTAAAACCATTGATTCTTTTTTAGTGATTTGTTGGTGTAAGAAGGTTGACAATTCAATTCTAAAAAGAAATAATATATGAAACCATAAAACGAATAAATTTATCTTTCCCCCTCAGTTACCAAGTGGTGTGTTTTGCTTAGTTTTGTCTAAAACTCAGACGCTTATGTGGTCTGGTAGTTGTTTTAGGCTTGTTTGAAATTGAGATGCTCTCTTATTAAAATATGGATCCAACAAAAGGTTTTGTTTAAGCTAGGGAATGCAGCTTGTTGTAACTTTGTAATTAGACCTTGAGTAAATTAATTTTCAAATGAGCAGCATAAATTAAATTGAGGGAAAAAGGGGTTGGTGTTATCCTCTGCATAGAAAAGGCTTAGCTCAATCTAGGATGTCTAGACAAGATGTGAATTACATTAATGCACATGCTACTTACACACATGCACATGCAGGTTATGAGGCTCCAAACTTGAGTCATATAATTATTTATCATCTCCCTTCATATAGTTTACATGCAGGTAAAGTGCTAGTTTATGAAACTTGCTAAGATAAAAGCATG
The DNA here is from genome assembly GCA_036898215.1 of Platycarya strobilacea. Taxonomy (NCBI): domain Eukaryota; kingdom Viridiplantae; phylum Streptophyta; class Magnoliopsida; order Fagales; family Juglandaceae; genus Platycarya; species Platycarya strobilacea. The sequence continues at coordinate 35,150,962 of CM072559.1, forward strand.
TGTTTTCATGCTTTTTCATATTGTTGTGATGTTAATATGAAACCAAGAACAACTTTATAAAAAAAAGAAGTGTTGGGAATTTTAATCTCAATTGACCTTTTGAACATTTCTTGTAGTTAAACTAATTTATTTTGATGATAAGACCATAAGAGATTTACTCGTATATTTACAGACTGAAGGGCATGCTTTTATCTTCTGGTATAGACTAGATTAGTAAGATGATATATTGCTTGTACTGTTTGTACACTACAACAAATTTTATTTTTCGGGACGAAATTTATTAGTGACCAAAAAAATTTCGTCCCTAAAAGTGGTTTTTAGAGACATTTTTTATAACTCGTCCCAAAAACTGGACGAGTTGCAATATACGTTCGGACGGACAAAAATCCGTCCGAACGAGCATAAAAATACTTTCAAATAGAGAAATATTTGTCCGAACGGAATAAATTTGGAGAAGAATGTGGTGGTGGAATTGCAAGTCCATCCGAACCCAAATTATACTGTTCGGATGAACAATAGGTTGGAAATAACTAATTTCTTTTATCACTATTCATTTACGTATATATATATATATTTTTTTTCTATTAATTTTATTTTATCATTTTCAAAATATAAAAAATGTGTTTATATTACATTTTATGATTTATGAAACATTCAAAATATTTATAAATGCAAAAATTAATTTTATGTAATTACTTTTAAAATGTTCTTTATTTTATTATCACAAGCAATAAGTAAAATGACGAAAATAAAAAAAGAACATTGTTATGAATACTAAAAATAAAAGAAAATACTAATTACATTTCAATATATATATAATATTATTCGATAAACACATAAAATAAAAATAATCATACTATTTTGGTATCAAATCTATGTCCTCCTGCATAGATTTAATCCGTGTCTCTATATCATCTATCCTTTTCATGATGCAATAGTTAGCCTCTACTACCACGCGGGTCGCCACTCTCTCCACCACGCGTCCAACCATCACCTCCATCTACTCCAGTATAAATCCTGCAGGCTGGCTCTGATCAGGTTGGGTAGTAGTACTGGTAGTAGCATCAGTCGACCCTAGAGTACGTACATATGGGTGCCCCTTGCTCTTACTGATAGATATCTTGTTGAGAACCCCTATCTGGAGTTCTCTTTTCTCACCAATCCGCTCTGTAACTTCAGCTTGAAGTAGGAGGCAAGATATCAACAGTCCAAATAGTAAACTGTCTCCACTCCTATATCGTGACTCCTGTCTTATACAGAAGAAAATATACAGTGTTAGATCAATCGGGTCCCCCCTCGCTACCCGTACTAGAAGTCGTGCCCGATCCATCCCGAAACTGTCTTGTGCTTTTTTGGGTCTATGTTGTACCCGACTATCAGATTCAACAATCTGAAAAATGGAATGCAGTCTACCCGTTTGATGGCCTTCCCACCACCATATGCAGGAGCCTCGAGATGCCGTAGTAGCTTACGTAGTTGATCGTCTGTGAGATCATCATTTGGTACGTATTCCTGGTCGCTATCATCAACATCTGAGCCAGTACCCAACTCATCGGCAGTCCATGTAGCGAAGGGTGATGAGGATTCAGCCTCCGTGTTTGCCCTAACAGATCTAGACACTGTTGCTGCTGCGGATGTCCAAATACTCTACAATCACCCTAGGAGAGAAGGTGATGCTGACTCCTCGCACCATGAGTACGTAGTGGTGAATATCTCCAAGCTGATCTCCCAATGCTTGATAGAATTCTCATACCATATCAGGAAATGCGATCCCCTCCTGTGTGCAGATCGAAGTCCATCCTCGCTCCGTGAAGATTTGGTGGATGGTGTGTCCCTCCCACTCCAGTTCTCTGAAGTCATCCAAAGTGATAGGCCGCTCTACTAGAACAGACCTAGGAACAGGAAAACTGGGAGCAGCGGGAGAGACGGGTGTGGAGGCAACTGGATCTGCAATCACAGGCCTAGTAACGCTCAACTGATCTCTCCCACGCTTTTGACTTCTACTCGCCATTCGTATACTGTATACAAATAAGTGATGGAAGAAGTTAGGCAGGCTTGATGGAACCCAAAATACCTAAATGAAGCCAATATGTATATCAAACTGCTTTGTTTGGAACTTGTTCAGACGGACAAATAACACATTCGAACGTGTTATATGCCCATTCGAACAAACAAGATCATCCCCTACATCTCGTTTGAACGGAGGTCATTCCCGTCTAAACGGAAACCCCTCCGAAGAGAAATGGCCGAATTGACTCGGCCATTGCTTTTTTCCTACAAAACTCAAATCTATTCGGACCAAATCAACCTAATATCACTCCTAAAGGTCCGAAACAATGAATACTAGGAAATAAATTACAAAAATTATGAAAAATGGGTCGGATTCAATTTGAAATCCGACCTACACATAAATGGGTGTTCATAACCCATTTTCAACCAATAGGAGGGGTTAGAGAGACCATACCTTATATATCTCACTGTAGATGATGGTTTCGGGAAGGTGGAGTGTGATTCTCGTTCGAATGGGACTGAGATTTGGAATCTACCGTTTGATGCAAAAATGAGGCATTCGACGAGGGCTGGACATATATACCCCGACACTCGTTCGGACGAGATATTTCTCGTTCGAACGAGTTTGAGCGTTCGAACGTAGTTTTTAAGCGTTTGAACGGTAAGGGTATATGTTCAGATGAAGGGGTATTTGTTTGAAAAGAAAGAAAAGAGTTTGGGGTTTAAACAATCTGCTATTAGTTCGGCTAGTTATAACGATATTATTATGTACCATACGACACTAATAATATTATAAAATTCTTAGTAAAAAATAAAATACTAAAAATAGTCTTTATAATATACATGCACTATACGTAACACTAAAATGATAATATTATATAAAATATATATATATCAAGTACTTCAACTTCATATATATCAATTACTTTATATATACTAGTATATATTAGTTAGAACATAAGTATTATACCATTTACATGTAATGCTTAGTTTATAATAATTAGGTATATGTTACTTAGATTACTTAATATATATGCACTATACATAACACTAAAATGATAATGTTATATATAATAAATATATATCAAGTACTTCAATTTCATATAGGTCAATTATTTTGTATATACTAGTATATATTAATTAGAATATAAGTATTATACTATTTACATGTAGTATTTAATTCATAATAATTAGGTACATGTTATTTAGATTACTTAATATAAAATTTGTAGCGTCATCACTTATTAATGTTATACAATTTATAATATAGATTATTTAGAATAGTATTAGTAATATCAGTATATAAATATATAATAATAATTAAATATTATCTAGTATATTAGTATTATAATACTAGTGTAACTCTATAAGATATAACACTTATTATATGTCATAACAGTATCTCATGCGTTCCAACGGAAAATACTTAAAATATACTTAGAATAACGCGTTCGAACACCAAAATAATCCGTTCGAACACAAAAAGTTGAAAATTCCTCGCGGGAAAACTAGCGGCAATTTGACATTTTGGCGTTCGGACGGATAAATTTTATGTTCAAACGCAATTTCGCAGATTTAAACACCACTCTTCAGTTCATTTCTTACTCGAGATTGAGTTATTTTTTAGAGAGAGAGACTAAAAGGGAGGCAGAGAAAGATTGCATATTGTAGGAGGATTTTTGAATATGGAAGACTTGATATTCTTGAAAGGGAATAGGTAAATCTCATTCCTCAATATTTTTTTTGTTGTATATTTTTCAACATTAAAAGTGGTTGATAGTTTTCTCATCTTAGGATTTTTAATTGTGGACAGTGTTGCTGAATTGAATTTGAAGTTGGATGTGCAAAAGTTAAGGTTTGTTTTCTAATTATTAGGGTTTAAAGATTAGATATTTATTTTGATATTTGGGATGATTTTATATAGATTTTGCATACTTATTTTGATATTTGGAAATTTATTATATAACCAATTTCGAGCATGATTGGTTTATTTGGGTATTTGTTACTTAGTTGATGGTAAGAATTGGTTCTGGTATGCTGTCTACACGATTTCCGTTCGAACGAAACTATTCACGTTCGAACGAATGTTTATGTTTGTCCAAACGTAAAAATATACGTTCGAACGGAATTCGTGCAGACAGAATAAATAAATAGTATTATAAGGATATCAATTATAGTATTACTGATGATGTTTATGAAATGATTTATGTTTTTTTTAATAGGCAGTAAACGGATAACGAAAATATAATGGACAAAATTTAAATGCTATTGGGAGATAGACTTGGGCGAGCTATAAGGAGTATGCACGGGAGGTGAAAGTATTCATAGAGTTTGCGAAAGACAGTGCTGATAGTCGGGGTTTTATAAGATGTCCGTGTAAGAAGTGTAAGAACCTGAGTTATTTAAATATGGTAGTAGTGGAGTCCCATTTGTTCATTAATGGGATAGATCATAAATATTCACATTGGGTTCTACATTGCGAATCACTTCCTTCAAGAGTTAGATTTGAGAGTCATTCCAATCGAATGGAGGAAATTGATGCCGAGATCGATATCAACGATACATATATGGTCGTTTCAGATGATAATGATGATAATGGAGAAGATATCACTGAGATGTTAGATGATATTGGCGCAGGCATGTTTGGTGTTCGAGATGGAGAAGGAACATCTTCACAATTTTTTGAGGGAAACGAGAATTTCACAAGACTATGGGAGGATACTCAACCACAACTGTATGAGGGGTGTACCCACCATAGTAAGTTATTATTCACAGTGAGGTTGCTACATATCAAGCCAGTATGCCGAATTTCTGCAAAGGCTATTGACATGCTACTTAAGTTATTTAAAGAGGTTCTGCCACAAGATGAAGAGGTGCCTCGTAACTTTTATGAGGCAAAAAAATTGAAGCGAGGATCGGGATTTAATTATAATATTATCCATGCTTGTAAGAACGATTGTGTACTTTTTTGGGAGCAGTATGCAGAATTTGATTCATGTCCAATGTGCCACGAGTCAAGATGGATTTCAAATAAGCGTAATATACCGAATAAAGTGTTGAAACATTTTCTCTTGATCCCTCGACTTCAACGGTTGTTTACTTCATGAGTGACTGTAAAGGATATGACTTGGTATAATGCAGAAAGAGTTCAAAATGATCAATTTCTCTCGCATCCGGCAAATTCCTTACAGTGGAAGAAGTTTGATCGAGAGTATCCATGGTTTGTCGAAGAGCATCGGAACGTACGCCTCGGGTTAGCAACTGATGGTTTTAATCCATTTGGCAATATGAACACTTTGTATAGTACGTGGCCTGTGATATTAATGTCTTATAATTTGCCTCCCTAGAAGTGTATGAAGAACCCTTATTTTATGATGGCTTTATTGATCCCAGGACCGAGGTCACCAGGAAACGACATAGATGTATATCTACAACCACTAATAGCAGAGTTGAAAGAGTTATGGGAACTGGGTGTCAGTACATATGATGTGGCCTTGTCGCGAGAATTCAAAATGCATGCCTCAGTCTTATAGACAATAAATGATTTTCCAGCATATGAAAACTTGTCTGGATGGAGCACAAAAGGTAAATTGGCTTGCCCTGTTTGCAACAAAAATACACAATCGCATTGGCTAAAAAATGAAAGAAAATTATGTTTCATGGGCCATCGTCGATATTTACCTAATAATCATAGATGGCGGTCGAACAGGACAATGTTTGATGGGAAGACTGAGCAGAGGTCATCACCTCCATCACTGTCTGGCGATGATATTCTGGCACAACTACTTAAGATTCCAGAAAATAGATTTGGGAAGGACACACGAGCGCGAAAAAAGAAACGAGATGCAGTGGAATTCAGTTGGACAAAAAAAAGTATTTTCTTCGAGTTGCAATATTGGTCTACATTGACACTTCTCCGTAATTTAGATGTCATACACATTGAGAAAAATATATGTGAAAATATTTTAGGTACTCTCATGTCAATAGAAAAGAAAACAAAAGATACAGTTAACTCCAGTAAAGATTTGAAGGAGTTGGGAATAAGACTAGAGTTGCATTTACAAGATAATGGGTCTGGAGCCATCATGCCTCTTGGATGGTATACACTATCAAGCGATGAGAGAAAAAAAATTTGTGACTGGTTATTGTCAATCAAATTACCTTATGGGTATGCTAGGAACATGTCAAGATGCGTGCGAACACATAACTGGAAGATAACTGGTCTTAAAAGTTACGACTGTCATATATTTTTACAACGTTTGTTGGCAGTTGGTGTGCGTGGAAAGCTTACTCGGGATGTTCATACAGCTCTTACAGAGTTAGGGACATTTTTCAGAGGCATTTGTAATAGGACATTACAAGTTGACACATTGTTAAAAATGGAGGCTGAAATCCGAGTGATATTGTGCAAACTAGAGAGTTTGTACCCGCCTTTTTTCTTTGATGTAATGGTTCATTTGGCTATTCACCTACCTCGTGAGGTTTTAGTTGCTAGCCCGGTTCAATATAGATGGATGTATCCAATTGAGCGATTTTTAGGAAAGTCTAAGCGAAATGTGAGAAATAAGGCTCATCTAGAAGGTTCGATTGCAGAGTCCTACATTGATAATGAATGACATACTTTTTGTTCAATGTATTTTCGTGGGATTGATACCAGATTTATGAGACCGGATCGAAATTATGAAGGTGAACAGATGGGTGTCCCATCATCATTTTCTGTATTTTCACAAACTTCTAGATGAGATGGGCGCACAAGGGGGCTACGACTTGTGTGGACGAGATGCCGAGAGAGCTCGATGGTATGTCCTGAATAACTATACAAAAATTGAGCACTACTTAAGGTTAGTAATGAATTTACGTAAAACTAAAATAATTGAGATTAGTATTTTCGTATAAATTGATATTTCATATGAAAACGTGTAGTGAACATTTAGAACTGCTTAACTCTGGTGGTGGAGCTGACGTACAAAAGAAGCATGAAGAGGAGTTCGCCTCGTGGTTCGAACATACGGTAATATTAAATAATTAATATGGATTCTATTGATATTTAATCTTATACTAAATATATTTATTGATGTAGGTAAAATAAAATATGCTACAAATCCCGATGAGATCTCACTAGAACTTTATGCACTAGCATATGGTCCAAGCAAGAGGGCTATCAAGTATTCGGGTTGCTTGGTGCGTGGATATAGATTTCACACACGTGATAGAGAACAATATAGAAAAAGTCAAAATTATGGGGTCGCAGTCGAAGGGAGCCATAGAGATGATAACATTGACTTCTACGGAGTTGTAGAAGATATTATAGGGTTAAAGTATGTGGAAGTTATATTGCTTGGTTGTTTAGATGTACTTGATGGAATGTTTCACATCCTAGATTGGGAGTGCGTAAAGATGGAGGTTTTGTTAGTGTGAATACATCCCGAACCTGGTACGAGGATGATCTTTTCATTCTCGCCTGTCAAGCAAATCAAGTTTGTTATTTAGATGATCCAGAATACGGGAACCCATGGCGAGTGGTGGTGAAGTTTGCACCAAGAAATATATATGTTTATATTCCAGAGGCAGATGAACCACATGAAGACTTCAATGGTTCAACAAATGAAGAAGCATATCAAGAAAATGAACCAGTGATCAATCTATTGGTTGACCTGAGTCAATATGACATGGTCCCACTCCGTCAAGAAGATGTTGCACCAGAAGTGACTGAGGGTGGAATGTCGGAAGAATATGAATCTACTGATGTGTCTAGTGAAGATGAAGAAAACTAGTCTAGCAAAATTGATAGTGAATGAGTTAAAATATGTGTAAGTATAAATTTGATAAATATCAACAATATATATCTGGTTATATATTTAATTAATTACAATTTCAAAAAGATATGCCTCCCAAACGCAAAGCTATTCATGCGCCATTCCCACCCCTACTCATTATTGACTCTCATGCACGTGATTCACTGGCCAGCAATAGTGTACCAGCATCACCAGACCCAGTGCCAGGTATTTTGTCAAATTATGGTATTTACCACATGAGTTAATATATATTTATCAAATGATATATACGTGTTCTAATTATTGTACTTGTAGTTGTAAGCCAGCACCGAGGACGAGGCATCACCAAGGGTGTCTGCATAGAAAAAGTCACAAAAATAGGTAAAATTAAAGTTGATATATTAGAGGGTCACACTGGTGGGCACAGTGATTCACAAGCATGACTTTTTACTTATGTTGGTACCCTCACTCGCACGTATGCTCCGATATTAGCAGCCTACTGGGTTAACGTTCCCGAAGATGTAAAAGATCACATAAAAAATCGATGTTTGGTAATGAGCTACATCCCAAGAAAATTCAAATTTAATGTTAATTATATTTATACTAATTATTTATAATTTTTTCAAGGATGTGTTTGATCTAGATTTTAGTCGACAAGAGCATCAAAAAACAGTTGAGGAGCTAATGTCGAGTGCATTCCGGAGGTACAAAGGTCGGTGCCATGCACATTTTGAGAAATTCAGCACTACTGCAAAGGCACGCCAAAATCCATTCTCAGCAATACCACCAGCCAAGTGGCAGAAGGTTTGTAATTTGTTTGAAAATTCTGTTTACAAGGTAATATCACATTTATATTTTTCTAATAGAAAATTATATATGTATTAGAATTTGAAATTTATAATATTTTTCTTATTTTTTGTAAAACAACGAAGTGCTATGAACAAAGTAAATAAATCAAATTTAAAAATTCACCATCATGCGGGTTTTCAGTCTTTTCATCGTTTACATCAAAAAATGGTCAGTGCTACTAATATCGATCTCATTTTAAAATATGCATTTTTTTTTCAAGTTCTAATTTAATTTTTCTTTTGCAGCAAGCTGTAAGTTCAAGTGAATTTGATCTAACCCATTTATATGCTAAAGCACATAAAAAATCGTGATGGTGTTTGGACCAGTCTTGAAGCTGAGGCAAATTATGTAAGTTTAAGTATATTAAGTCAAGTCTAATAGAATATTCCTATTATTTATACTAACTTTAATATATTTTTTTTTGTAGAAAAAGATGAAATCTCTAAAAGATGCTACTGCAGATCCATCTAATGAATCATCTGTCAACGATGCTCAGATCGTATCTGAAGTTCTCGGATCACGTTCTGGATATTTGAGGGGCTTAGGGCGTTGTATGAAGCCACCCTCCAATTCATCATCCTCTTCTAAGACTAGATCCAATGAAGACAAAACTAAGGAGTTAGAAGCAGCACAACTTGAAATAGAACGTTTAAGGTCCAAAGAACAAGAGTTGTTGATCAGATTAGATAAAACAGTAGAATTAGAGTCAAGAATAGAAGAGAAACTGGAGTTGTGGACTAGAGCAACGTTTGAAGAATGGCAGAGGATGTCTCAAAACATTTTGTCACCATCACCATCACAATCTTAAAATCTATTTTTTTTTATTAATTGTACATTTATTATTCTGTTTAACAATAATATTTGAACACATTTGATATGCAAATTACATTTTTATTATAATAGTAATGCATCTTTTAATTAAATGTAATCTGTATAGCAGTATCGTTCGAACAACTCTTGTATTCGTTCGAACGATAAATTATGATTTAAAATTCGTCCGAACTAAAAAGAGTCCATTCGAATAAGATTTCTATTCCAATAAATTTATTTGTTTGAACAGATAATAACCGTCCAGAAGCTAGCCTCGTTCGAATAAGGCAATCTGTTCGAACGAAATATTTATCAGTTCGAACGAAAACCGTCAGTTCGGACGGTTGAAATTTTTGTCCAAACGGATTTCTGAAACGAAATTTTTTTGTCTCAAATAAAAAAACCCGTCCGAACGGATTTGGATGGGCAAGTGAGATTTAGTCTCTAAAAATCATTTTTAGGGACGAAATTTACTTTTTATCCTTAAAACATTTTGAGATGGGCTTATTGAGACAAATTTGGTACAAAATTTTTTTGTCTTTAAAGATTTTTTGGGACAAAAAATCTATTTTTTGAGACAAAATGATTTGTCTCAAAAAATTTATTCTCTTGTAGTGTTAGGTGTTTTATTCCGAGTTAAATGACTTTTTTTTATAGTACCAATTAAACTAATTACTTGTCAGTCACACCCTCATGTTGGATTGATATGTTTGGTGGTCCAAAAAGAAAAGTAGAACATTATGGTTCTGATTTTTGTTTTCTCTTGATGTCCTTTCTTTTGTTAAGTTCTTATCATAAATTATGAATAACTTACTTGACATTTTAGTTACTTACAATTATATTTACATATATGGGGCTCTACGAATGTCTGTCAAGATGCATTTGATGTTGAATTCCAAAATGCCTATTGATGGTGGTGTTGACTCACTTTTGCCAACGTCTTTGCATGAGGCCTACAATTTTGTAGTTCTCAAGGTCGTAAAATCTCCAATATTTGACTTAATGTTGCTTTCACGTGAGCAATGATGTTTGCATATTTGGTTGTCAGGGATCCTCTGTGCAATTTTGACTTTTGGGCTAACAGATGTTGCTACATCAAAATTTGAGTTAAAGCCAAAAGAGTTTTTAATGAGCGACTCAATTGTAACGGAAAGTGAGAAGCATGTTTTTTTTCCTTGCTTTTGAATTTTGGGTTTTGATTCAGCATTTTCATTTAATGGTGACATTTTTTCCTATGTGTATTAAAAAAATTCACTTTTAGAACATGATTTCACTCTTTCTGTGTTGGCACCAATTATCTACTTTCCAAATGATATTACCTTACTAAGGCAATATTATCTATCCAGGTTATTTAGTTATGTTTTTAATTGTTCGAGCATGAATGCACTTTGTTTTGGAGCTTCAAATATATAATCATTAGAGAAAAAACTGGTAGTTGCCCAGGGAACATTGTGTCCTCTGCTTTAGGCTGCAATACCACGAAGAAAAATTCTACTAAAAGCAACTGTTAAGTAATATTTGTTTTCACATTGACTTATGATCATAAACCAATTGATTGTAATTTTATGTGGCATTCAGTTTACCACATTGAACTCTTACATGACTAATTGAGAATCTGAAGCAGATCATTGTTCATGAGTTGGATTCATTTTCTAATACATATATGTTTTTGTATAGGTGTTTGGCATTATTGGAGCACATACATGCTACTGTATGTGGCAGAAATTGTATCCTAGAGAAATAAGGAAATGGACATCTAGATGCCATTGACTCTGCCTTGAAATCTAGTTGCCCTGCATTGCTTCAAAGACCAATGGGATTCCTGAGGGACAGAAACACAAAATGCCTTCCCTAATGTTGGTTGAAGAACTGTGGGAGATCTCACCTACCCTGAAATTCCTCTATGTATGATATATTGGTATATACACTGCAGTAAAATATTACCCACCAGTTATATTGTGCCCTACTCTAAACATATTGTGTCCAATTGATTATGCTACACATGGGAAAGACATGGATGTATTGGGATGTTTGCAATGTTTATAGATCAAATTTGTATGTTATGTGTATATATGAACATGTATGAGCTTATTAATTTATAATTGGCTGAAGTTATATATCTATATATTGGACACAGGAATTCAATAATATAAATTAGTTGGCTTTGGACACCGTTTGTTGATATTCCAAACATTGTGCAAAGGTATTAAACTAGTTTATATTATTGAAGTGGCTAGACATATGTGAAATGAGAGATGAATGAATTTTATTACATCATTCTATCTTTTAATTTTCTGCTTAATTAGGGGGTTTTTCAACTATTTTACAAATAAATATTACATACATGAAAAAGAGCCAAACCAGTATTTTTATAAATTGAGAAAAAATATCATGGCATTTAAAGAAATGGAGTTACCGGCGTTATTAATGGAGTTACTGGCGTTTTTATTGGTCTAGGCATGTGTAACAAATATGTTTTAATGGCAGAAATTAAAGCCAAAAAAGCCCATTTGCTACATTAATTGCAGCATTTTGGTAGCTTTAATAGCGGCAAAATCTCATGCATTGTGGCGCAGAGTTAACGCCGGAATTAATTGCAAATTAACAGCACCAATTCGAAATTGTAGGAGAAGAGTTATGGCGAGTTGTTAACAGCGGCACTTGACCGACGCCTATAAAAATGCCGGATTAGAGTAAAGGCTGCCTTTTTTAGGGTTAATAGCCATTAAATGAAATGCCGGTAAAGGACAAAATTCTTGTAGCTTAAAAAATTAAATAGTTGATAAAAAAGAAGAAGCAATTTCTTGTAGCTAAGTGACTACAACCCGGCCTCCAAATAAAGAAGAAAAAATAAACAAACACAATCTAGCAAAGGTAAAAAGTTTCTATCTGACGCCCTTAAATTTCTCTTAAAATAATACGAGAATTGAAGCGTCAGGATGCTGACAACACAGATTACACATCTCAACGACAAGTGCCGTGTGTGCATACGTGACATACATATATAAAAACAACGGATAAATTAAGTCATTATCTAAATATCAGAATTTTTTAGAATTATTTTACAAACTAATTTAATATAAATTCTCCAATATGAGATTTAATACAGTCATCCGAAAGATAAATCATAAAAATACATATTTATAAAAATGAAAAAATATTTCCCAATATGACAAATTATAAATAAATACTCCAACAACGAAGCCGCCTCCTTAGGCTCAGCTTCCACGAAACTCTGCATCCAAAAATCTATGACGCCAAAATGGCATCGCAGGTAAATACAATCCAACCAAACCACAAGATATAAAATATACTCATGCAATAACAATAACATCACTCATGAACAAAATATCATATGCATGAGGCTTAAAATTGTCACCCTCAAAATAAATAAATAAACGACATACTTCAAAATTTCAAGATAAACCTCAATAAACTCATCCATTATTTTCCTTGAAAATGATAACCATAAATCCATTAAAACCACAACCAATTTCCCAGAAAATGGTCCACATAAAACCAGTAATTAAAACTCGTAACTCTCCCAGAAAATAGCCTAAACATTCATCATTCTCAGAAAATAATATCCGCAAATCCAATCATACTGGGCGTTACGTATCGTCGTCCCCGATATGATATACACACATCACCAATCATAATGGGCGTTACATATCGCTGTCCCCAATATGATTTCCACACTCATTTCATACCGGGCGTTACGTATCGCCATCCCCGATATGAAATACACATCCAATGACTATAATGGACGTTACGTATCGCAATTCTCATTATGTCATCCACACATACGCTGATCACAACAGGCGTTACGTATCGCCGTCCCCGTTCTGACTCAGCCAAAAACCACTAAAATTCATAAATCCAGAAATCACAGCTCACATTAGAATCCAAGCACCAAATCTCGCATTAAAATCTCAATATCAACATACACATAAACAAGTGTTCAATTACACAATGCATACCACCATGAACAAATATCCAACATTTAATAAACCCAATCATCAACCAAATACAGAGTTGTTAATGCAAAATATATTTAAATCTCAAAATTCGTTTGGAAAGTACTTACAGCGCGTAAAAACTGGATCATCAAGCAAACGCCAGTCCACAGCGTTCACAGCTAGTCTCTTTGTACGTTGGGCTAGATTGCTCGATTTGACACCAAAATTTAGGGAAATACTTTTTAGAATGTGGAGAATCTTATGGAGGTGGTGGTGTGGCGGCACAACCACCGGAAGGTGGCGGATCGAGCTCCAAAATGGGTGGAAAGCCATTTTTGGGCTTGGGATTGTACCGGGAAGGTGGGGGCGTGTATGGGGAAACTGAGTTAGGAGGATGACCGACTGGGGTAGGGGAGTGGTTTGGTGGCGGAGGTGAGATGCACGACGGCCGGACGGCGGCGCAGCAAGGATAAACTCATTTAAGGACTCATTTCGAGTGGAGGAGAGAGAGAGGATTTGGGGTGGCTTTTGGCAGTGGTTTATACTTGCCGGAGTGAGGGGAGACTGCTGGTAGGTCGCCAGTGCCAAGGGGTGGCCAACGGTGGCCGGAAAATGCAAGAGAAACCACAAAACCGGCCGTGGAGGGGCGATGGGATGGCCGTGGAGCACACCGACGATACCACTGGACTCGCCGGCGGGTGGGGAAGGTCGTGGGCTAGGCAGTGTCGCCAGAGGGAGGCTGACGGCAGCGCTGGGGGAAGAGGGAGAAACGGGCGAGAGATGAAACCAGAGGGGGAGGGGGAGGGGGGGGCTTGCGGTCTGGGGAAGCAGGGGAAGAAAATGAGAAAAAGAAAGAAAGGAAAAGAAGAAAAGAAAAAGAAAAAGAGAAGGAAAAAGAAATAGAATCCAACTAGAAGAAAAATACAATAAAATAAATAAAAGCCAGTTGAAAATACTACAATTCAACATCAATAAAATAAGATATTTAAAATCTAACAATAAATAGATTTAATTTAAAGAATAATTTAAATATAAAACACTAATTAATATTAAGAAAGCACATAAAATAAAATCACATAATAAAATAAAAAAATTTAATTTCAATTATCAAAATAATTACTTCACGTTAAAATTAATAAGAAAAGTAACGTAACTCAATATTTAATTATAAGAACAACATAAAACTAATATTAACTAATCAGTAGATCAAATAAATATCTTAAACAAATAAAACATGACTAATAATATTATTAAAATAAATTAAAATAATCGACAACGAGAATAAAATAATGTATAAAAATACACGTAAATCCGGGATGTCACATTCTATATAGAAATTGTATATAATACTTGAGAATTGGCCTAAGAGACACCATTTTAAGTATTAGGCCTCGTTTGGATTCGGAGATGAGATGAGTTGAGATGAGTTTAATTTATTTTTTAATATTATTATTATTTTAGAATTTAAAAAAGGTACATTGAAATTTAAAAAATGTGTATAAAAATTTATATTTTGTATAAAAAATTATAAAAATATAATGATAAAATAAAAATAAATAAAAATAAATAAATTTTTAATACAAATGAGACCTTAATTTCACATTAGCATGTGAAACATTGTATCCTTTTATTTATTTGTTCTTTTGTCGATTATGATTGTCATATGGTTCTATTTCTTTCCTGACTTTAGACCATATATCCAACTACATTTTATTTGGACATAATAACTGTCAAATCATTCTGCCAAGAGTAAGCTGCAGGCAGGCATGCCAATGAATGAAATTCCCGACAGGAAGTAGGAGCCGAAATGTTTGGTGGCTCTGTATGTAGAAATCACAAAAGTTGAAATTCGATCTCAGGAGGGCCCAAAATTAATTAGCATTCCTCTGTTGGAAATTGAAGTGATATGAATTAGTCAAGTCGTAGCCTCCATAATTATCAATAGGATAGTGATACGTGACGGGTTGGGAATGTTGGAGAGTCAAAGAGCAGAAAAATATAGATGATCTCCTCAGTCCCGATCCCCTTCCAACATGGAATTGAATATATTACAGTGCTAATTGGACCAAAAGCTTAGAGGTTTAGCAAGTCGCCTAAACCATATGAATGTCGATCCATCATGCTCGTGGTGTAAAGTAAAAGGATGAATGAATGAGAGCATGACCGTTCCCCACCTACCTGCAAGCTGACGTCGTGGGAACACAACTAAAAGGAAAGCAGGCATAAAACTGTCTTTTCTTCTGGTTTTTGTTTTTGTTTTTGTTTTTGTTTTTGTTTTTTTAAGAAAGGAAAGGTATAAATCGTGGACTATATATCGAAGATTGAGGCTAATTCGTTTGGAACCCTTCTTCTTTACGAGTAATATTATATTTTATTCAAAACTTTTCTATTATTTTTATGTTTGTCACTTAAATATAAAACTTTTTTTTTTATCCCAAGAATCAAATTAATGTCCAAGAATAACCACCTCCCAAAATTTATTAAAGAACCCTCACATATTGCTGAGAAATATCGCAGAAACCCTCAGGCCATCCACCTACAACATGATGTCATTGAAGATTAACCTAAAAAGGAAAGCAAGAGTAAGAACTTCTTTTTCTTATTTTTGTGTTTTATTTGTAAGCAAAACAACAAAAGAATCAATTGCCAGAGATTGGAGCTACATGATCCGAAAACTATTTTCAGGATTTTTTTTTTCTTTTTGAATACTCTTTTTTTTTATCAGTAAATAAGGCTTTATTGATTGTATGAATAGGAAAAAAGCCTATAAATAAGTACATGGGTCATATAAAACAGCAACGCCTAGATCAATTGATATTCTACTGACACAAAAAATTCATGCAAAGTCTTGCATATTAAAATATATTACAATTGACCATTAGAACAAGGTGTTAGAAAAGAAGGTTCAAAGTTCATTCAATGACCACTCTTGGTCTTCAAAGTTTCACTTATTCCTCTCCCTCGAAAGACATCAACATAGGCATATTAGAACAATCTTCCAAATTGCAACAATTTGAGAAGTGCTATGGAGACCTCTCCATGAAGCTAAGAGATCGATTACCCTTTTTGCATCACCCAAGCTACACCCACCTTGGCAAAAAGGTCATTTCATGAAGTCATAGTAATCTCACAACGTAAATTAGATGATCAATGGATTCTTTGCTCTTTTTACACAAACAACATCAATCTAAGAATATGATTAGTTGTTTTCTTAGGTTGCCGGTAGTGAAAATATTTCTCGAATAAGTTATCCATACAAAGAATGATGCCTTTAATAGAGCCTTTGTCTTTCGAACGCTCTTCCACATGAATGGATTTACATTATGCTTAAACATAGATTGGTAGGAGTATATTGTAAACTTCCCTTTCCCTTAGGGTCACCAAAGAAGCTTGTCCTCACCTCCCCCTAAAAAGAATATGTAAAACTCAGAGAATACTCCAAATTCCCAATCATGAACAACTCTAAAAAAATGTGATATTCCATTCGAGAGTGTCATTAGAATAATGGCCAAAGAGGTCTGCAATCGAGGCTTTCCTTCATTCTTGCTATACCAAAAAAAGTCTCGCTAGGCTTTCTTAAATGCCATATTACCACACATATCATGCTAGAATTTGATTCGCGATCCATAACCCCACCTCAAGATGAGTAAAACTAGAAAAATCCATGTTGAACATGCTTCCAAAGCCCCACCCAATAGGATCCATTCAGCTCATTCAAGCACCAACATCACCCATGCTCTATCATACTTTAAGTCTAAAGACTTTATCCGCAAAGCTCCATGTTCTATGGGACATCTCCATAGCCATTTGCCCAACAACACCTTATTAAATAGTTGCAAATTTTGGATACCCAAACCTCCTTAGAGAATTGGAGAACAAATGCTAGCCTAATTGATTAGATGGAATTTGAGCACATTATTCATCTCTCCTTGAAATTACCCAAGTATTCCTGGTTATGCAAGTTAATGTTTTACAAACACACTTCGCACCGATTAGTAATCAATATAAAATATTAAATGCAATAAGAAAATATTTTAGTTACAAAGGGAAATCTTTTAAAGAACTCCTAAAAGGTAAAACACTACGGGGCAACCAAATCTTAGAAAGTCAATTTTATTGATGGAGATATTTACAAGTAAAATGTTTATAAAACCTTTATAAAAAGACACGCGATCCGCTTGTCTTCTACTACCGGGGAGGTAGCCAGAACCTCAGTCGAGTCCCTTTATAAATACAAAAAATAGTGTTTGAGTTAAATTATGATTCTGCTAACGGTTTATCTAGTCTCCTAGTCTGTTGCACTGCTAACGGATTGCTAACGTATTTGACTGGGACTCTACTAGTGGATATCTCCGAGTGTAAGCTAGCTTTGATCTCTTCATATACTGGATGTAGTTCTATCTTTTCAACTGTTCTTCAGAGTCGAAACCTATTTAGGACTCTTGTAATCTCTTATCTTGCAATTTAAACAATGTTTGATAAAAGTTACTTAACAATTCGAAACATTATCCTTATCGGATACATATCTAGAGTCCTATTACATTCATCCATAAATCAAATTTAAAATCGACTCATCTAATCCTAGCCAAACTTAAATTACATTTATAATCTCTCCATTTGACTGATTGATGACAAAAACACTTTTGGGATGAATGTGATTGATTCCTAAAAAAAAAAAAACCAAACCACCAGTAAAGATCTCATGTAGAATGTCATACTTCATATTAAAAATCCATCACTTGCAAAATATTAGAAGTATCATCGTGAGTTTTAAATCAAAAAACAACAAATTAGTTTAATGTATCAAGCACAAGCAAAATAAGCAAAACTAAACAACCCATTGTTCCATATACATATAAAACTGAAAAAAAAAATTAAAAAAATTTTGATTTTTGGTGGTGGTGGTGGTGGTGATCTGCAAACCATTTGCATCTCCCCAGCTGCTCCTCTGCCGACATTCATCCTTCTCCCCTTAAGTTGTTCTCAGCATCAGTAAGATTCTATTTTGACTTCCTCTTCTGCTAGATTCACAACTTTTAGAATATGATCCACATCAAGAACAATTTGCTACAACTTGTCATTTGTCTTCTCAAGATTGTCCTGCTAGGTTGTGAACATCTGCTCAAATTTTCCCACCTTTTCTTCTAATTTCTCCACAAAGAGATTAAACTTTGATTGCAAAATTTGAATCTGTTCAAGTACTTCAATGGAGTGACTTGGGGCAAGATGAGATGATGTTGAAGTCTCTGCGTGGTTTCTTTCCTTAGTAAGAATAATGCTATTATACCCCTCATTTTCACTACATATGTATTTCATTTTCTAACATTTTACTATTTTATTTACTGATAAAGAAAATGACTATTAATGCACTAGTTGTTTTTTATAATTTTTGAAATGTTAAAAAGATGAATAAGAAGAATAAAAAAAATTAAAATACCTAATTTTGCCTATGGGCAAGCCCAACAATCAGTATTGGGTGGCACCCTAATAGCACTTTAATAGTAATATTAACTCGTGGTATAGAAATTGAAACATACAAGACATGACAAAAATAAGATCTAGTTTTTTTTCTCTAAAGTCCTGAAAACATCCTTACGCAATATCTCAATAGTAAAATAACCATCAATTAACAAATACTTCTAGAATATATTAATCAATTTGATTCGGCATAATACTTATGAGCCTTTCTATCCACTTTCTCAATAGACTTGATCAAACATATCACCATTTTCGTACTTGCTTCTAAAGTGTGTAATCAAGAAATAAGATAATACAAATACCAACGTTGTTTCATCAATTTTCAAATTTGGGGCCATGATGAAAAGAACCAAAAGAAAATGTATCAAGAATAAATGCGTTTCAAGTTGCTTAAAGAGTATATTAGTGATACTGCTTTTCATTAGTACAAGCGAATCATGAGACATCATTTTTCAATTAAATGGATAAACTCGTCTATATTAATTACTACATTATTTCTACGGACAATTCTTATATAAAAAAGAAGAGAGACCATAGAAAAACAAGAGGATTAAAATCGACTTTGACCGGCAAAAATTTCATCCAAAGAAGAGTATTAAAAATTAAGTTTTCTTAACTCATGGTGATAACATATCATTTGCTTGAGTATCACAAATAAGGAAGCTAAACTTTTAGGAAACATATTAGCAAATGTAGATTGAAATTGATAAATAGGAAAGCGATTATTAATCTATTCCTTAAACAAATATTGTCTCTCATTCATATTGAGTTTTGCAAAAAAAAAAAAAAAAAAGTTCTCAGGATACAATAATATTTATATAGTATATAAATTGTAAATTTTGAACACTAAATTTTAGAAAGAATAGATGCAATAATATTAGTTGTAATATTTCAATTTAAATTTCAATATAATGGTTATTATCCGAAAAGATACAAAAATAATTACAAGTAATAGTTAATAATAACCATAAAAAAAAATAATTAAACACATCATTTAGTTTTAAAAAGTTCGAAAGGGAATATTTGAAATAACGTAATAAAACTTACACTACGACACATGAAAAGATGATAATAATTAATAGATTCAGTAGACCCCAATATATAGCTACAAAAAATCGATGTTCTCACCTTTAAAGCCTTTTTCACTAAGGGAGAGAGAGAGAATACCTCACCTTTAATTCAGGCCGTTGACTGTAAACATAAGATAATCCTGAAAACTGATTGGACCTCTCAACCTTTATTCCCAGGAATTATTTTTGGTCAACCATATTATTACTGCCTGCGCTTGGAGATGATTCTGACCAAGATGTATGTAAGTACATACGAAGCACAACTTAGGTCCCATGATTCAATTAAAAAAAAGTAGTATTGTGCGGCCACCGTTGGCGTCATATAAATTTGAGATTTTAATTTTCTTATATATATATATATATATTTAAATATTTCAAAAAAATAAAAAATCACTTTCTTAATTATTAAGTAAAAAAATTTAAAAACAATTAAATATATAAATAGTCCAAATAAAAAAAGAAACTCATGGATTTTGCTTAGGACTGTAAAAATAAACTAATATATCGAAAATGGATCTGGATCAACCCAGACCGAATCGTCGATCTGGTTTGTTCTGAAATAGGTTTTATATTGGTTCTTTTCTCTTAAAAACTACTCAAATTCGATTTGGAATTAGTTGTACATATTTTGGGACCGAATGAGCAGACCGATTTACATATTTTATATTAATTTTATATATAATCATAGAATGTGTAAATACAATGAAATTATTAATTCACAAATAAAAATAGTTTTTTCATTGTCAGTCTCGTTTTTATTTATTTTTTTTTAAAAAATGATTGCATAACTTTTACATATTCGAAATTACAACTATCATTTTTTAAAAGAATTATTTCATGAGAAATGATATTTGTAGTTGTATGTGTGCAAACACTATATAATTACTTTGAAAAAAAGTAAATAAATAGTGAATTCACTTAAAAAATAAATAAATTTTTAATAATAAATTTTATTTTTTTTTCAAAATAACTTCAGAATACTTACGTACTTCACCACCACTACCTATAGCTTGCATTACTATTATTTTAATAAGTATAGGTTGAGTATGTAAATAAAGAAATAATATACAAATCATTTTTTATTTAACAATATATTCAACCACGAAGCCTTGTATTATTACTAATTATATCATGTATATTTCTTAGCAACTTATAATGTTATCTATACATCAAGAAATATTTATCATATATATACATAATATATTTATTCAATAATTAGAAACCATGTTTCTCCGAAAAAAAACAGAAACCACGCACTCCAGGATCGCCAATTATGCAACCGCGCTTAGCAATAAGAAATTGATGATAGGGAATCTCCGCATGCAGTAGCAGGCATCCTAATCGACCTTGCCTTTCAAGACAATTAACGGTCCTAAATTCCATGGTTAACTAATCTTTGTATGATACAATTATGGACCCCGATCGATAATCCACAAATAAGGATATAAACTAACGACGGGGGTTAAAGTCGTGTTTCTACATATCTGGACCAACTTTTAGCGTTTCAAAACTTCTAATTTTGGGCCTGCTAAAATGAAAAAGAAGAATATTCTGGCTTTGTTTATTTTTGGAAATAAGGATGAAATGAGTTAAGAGTAAAATTAAAAATTAAAAAATATATTATTATAATATATTTTTTTAATATAATTATTGTTTTAAAATTTAAAAATGTTGAATTGTTTATATTATTTTATATTGAAATTAGAAAAAATTGTAATAATAAAATAAAATAAAATAAAATAAAATGATATGATCTCCAAAATCAAACAAGGCCTATGAGAGAGTGGCATGAGAGGTTAGATAGTTTTCAATAACTAAGTTAATAATAAGTTTGGAAGATTGTGAATAATGAGATAGTCTAACGAGCTTTCTTGTATCCGGTAGATTACTATTTATACAGGGAGCGTGGGGGACAGATTGTATTTCTCCCCATAGGACCCTCATCCTTTTCCACTATTCCTCTTATATAGACCTTTTAATTTAATGCAGAATCACTTTTGTGGCGGTATTTTTAATGCGACCTATAGTCCAATTTAGAGTGTCATTAATATAACATGACTTCCAAATTTTTTATATTTATTTATCTAGATCCCTTCTTGGCAAGTCGATGTCCTTTGTCCAAAGATAAAGGGCTCTCCTTGCCTCTTGTTCACCTACTTGGGTACAAACTCATATGAGACTTTAGATTTGTGCA
Source organism: Platycarya strobilacea (assembly GCA_036898215.1). NCBI lineage: Eukaryota > Viridiplantae > Streptophyta > Magnoliopsida > Fagales > Juglandaceae > Platycarya > Platycarya strobilacea. The sequence continues at coordinate 35,173,106 of CM072559.1, forward strand.
TTTTATTATTATTGTTGTTGTTTATGCTATTTATTATTATTATGGGTTATTTTATTTTATTTGTTATTGTTACTTGCTGTATGTGAGACTCTAATTTTATTGTTTTTAGTTATTTTTTTATTTATTAGTATTGGTTTTTTATTTTCAAATTGCTATCACTATTATTTAGTTTTATTTTTAGTTATTTTATTATTGTTTAATTTGTTATGTTTTTTTTTTTAATGAACATTTTGCTTTATTGGATCTTTTCGGATTGGTTCCTTTATTTTAACTTATTAAATTATTGGATTTTATTATTACAAGTTGATGTGTAATTTATTTCAATGTGCTTTTATTTTATTTATATTATATTTTTGGGTTGGGTTTTATGTGTCACAGTGTGTTGTTAAGTGGGTTTTGTTTTAAATTAAAAGACACTATTTTGGGTCCAGCCCGTTTAAGTGGATTGAGCTGCAAACAAAGAGCCCAACCCTTCCCTCATTCAAAACTACCGTTTGTAAAATCCTAACCTCTTCATCCCTATATTGGATTAATCATTAAGTTATTTAATTCTTTTCTATGTTTGTATTATGATGTAAGAGTGTATTATTTATGAATTTTTGGAGCTTCTTTTCTTGATTAAGTTTATACTTGCAGGTTAAAATTATGAAGGAACTTCTTATTAACAACTTACTTAGAGATTGAAGAGATTTTAATTAGCCTCATGTAAAAATATAATGGATGATTTGTGATGGTATTAATAGGCCAATATTTTTAGATCAAGTCCAATTGAAGTTTATTGAATAATCTTGAATAGGCGAACCCAAAATTATTATGATGGATTGTGAAATTTTATCAGGCCAGTAATTGAACTATAGCCCATTTAATATTTATGGACCATGTGGGCACAATTTAAGTAGTATTAGGCCCAAGCAAAGCCCAAAAACATATATTTATCGAGTTGGGCTCACTTTAGAATTTAAGATCGGACCGCTAGGATTGTTAAGTGACATCGCACATAAAATTATATGCAAAACCTAGAATTTAGTTGGACCTATTAAATGGACAACTTCAATTGTTAGAGCCCAAATAAAGGCTCAAGAGATAAAAACAACCCTAGAACCCACGGGTCAAGCCCATCATGTACATCTTCATCTTCATGTGCATTAGGGTTTAGGGAAATAATGTGTATATGTGTGTGTATATATATAATATAAATACGTATATATATATATATATGTATACTTAAGTCTACACATTCATACACAACTCCCACTCCTACCAAGCACAGAGATCACACGACAAAACCACCATTTTCAACCTAGGCTTACAACTACCAACCATGCACTGCCTCCAACGGTCATGGCAGCCAGTCCCAAACTTCAACGGTCATGCTTATCCACGTGCCACGACCCTTCACTTCCACAAACCGCAAGTCCCATAAAAATAGGCCCTCCACATCGCCCCTTCAAAGAAACAGTACCATGAGTAACCGAAAGCCACACCGTCGTAGGATTTCCGCGAGCCACTGTGAGACAATCGAGCACTCTAGGGCACCGAAAAAGCCCCTCGTCCAACCAAGGACCCAATGTACCCACGTGGCATAAGTGGACTTCCCCGAGTTGAGAGAAATTTTACAAGTGTTTGTTTAGTTTAATTTACTTGAAAGAATTTTTAAGATACCCTTTTTTTTTTTTGTTTTTTGAGATAATACTGATTTTCATTAATATCATCAAACAAAGCAATTACAGCTTTTCATCATAAGCGAAGAGTAACACTGAAACACTATAAGTTTCCTTGTACTATATATCTGCAACACAAATAATGCTAACAAATGCATTGATTCTGCAACTCAAAACAAGTACACGGTCGAAGAAAGAAAGAAAAGAAGGAAGGAAGAAAAACACGTTGAAAATTAAGAGAAAGGAAAAGGGATACAATAAGCATCCAGGCTTATAATGGAGATGAACAAAGAAAAAAAAAGGAAGGTTCAGAAACTCATCAACAACAGACAATTCCACCGGGTTCTCGATCTGCTTATAATTATTTGTGGCCGACTCCTCTTTGACTAGGTCCGGAATATGCCTCTGCCGTTAACGACGCGTTGACTGAAGTACTAGCAGGAGGAGGATGAAACATTAAAGGCCTAAAGCCCTCCACATCTGTGGAACATGAAACAAGGACTAGGAAAATCAAAACGAAGGTGGCATTCAGGGCAAAAAATATGATCCGATTAGGGTGTTTCATTGTTTAAAATTTTCTCCTTCAGAAATGTAGTCTTCGTTGCTTTCCCTGCTTGTTTTTCGGCTCAAAGAATGCGCGTCATGTATTGGATGGAACTCCCCGTTTTACGTGTCTTTATAGGCGAAGAGGCAGCACTAATGGAGTACATGACGACTTTTGGACTCTTGTGCATGGGTCTTCATCAATATTGCTAATGGTTTTATAATAATAAATTTCCAATGGAATTCGAATCAAGAATCATTAAAATATGCAACATGGAATTCCAGACACAATATTTTATATTCAAGTGGGATTTTTTCTGAGTCCCAGATGCCCGTGAACGAGATCAGATGTCAACAGCACAGCGTGATGAAAACGCAAATTAAGGGGAATGGTTGTCAAATTGGGCAAATATCCGGCTCAGAACTCAGAAAGATATTTGCCGGATGGTTTAGGGTCGGCCTCTCACAGTAGGCACGCACTATCCCTGCTGGATTTCGATTGTTGGATGCAAACTGGACATGGAAATGAAGATCCAAGCTCACGGGTTAACCTTTTAGAGAATTTTCTTCTAAAATTAATTAATGTGATTTTTGTATCATGCCCATGATCCACAATGCAGTATAATCATGTATAATGACTATTCATCAACATTCAGCCGCACTGTTCAAGTAGCATGGTTATATTACCTCGTGATCAGGAGATGACAACAGATCATTTAACGGGAGATTGCTACGCAGTGAACGAAACACACATTGCCTTCTTGGCACTGGCGGAGCTACATAAGGGCAGAGGGTGCCCATGGCGCCCCCTACACCTATGGTTTTGAATTTTATTTATATATATATATATATTAGTTTTAAAACTATATATATTTATATATTAGTTTTAAAAATATATATATATTTTTTATAATTTAATAGAATGATATTAATTTTTTTTATAATTTAATTTTATCTTGTGTTAGCCTTTTCTCTAAAACATTATCTTAACCACTCCTCTATAAAAATATTTTGATCTTATAGATTAATTCCTTACAAGCCCAATTTAAAAATAACTAATCTGATTTAAAATAAATAAATAAATAAAATATATCTCACATAAAATAAAATAATATAATAACATGCTGACATATTGAAAATTGTAAAAATAAGACTTCACAATAAAATTAAATATAAGTTTCTAACAAATAATCTAGTTGTCTATATTGAAAGAGAAATAATTAAGAATTTTGATTTAGATTTAATACTTATAATGATTTTGTATCTTTAAAAAATGTAAGCTATAATTTTATACACCATGTGTATCTTTTATTTGTTTTATTTATATAAATATCTTTATGTTATTTCAATTATATATTGTTCTTGATATATTATATATATTTTTAATACGTATGTGGTATTAAATATATTTTATTTTTATTTTATATATTACTATCATATTGTTTTATATTGCAAAAAAAATTATATAAAAATAGATAAAAAAAAAATTATTTTGTTATAGTTTTAATTTTACTTGCCCCCGTTCTTGGATATCACCCCCAAATAGCATGGTATTCCCAAGGTGGACATGACTCATTTCGAAACCAATCAACCAGCACTGCAAACCGGACTCAAAGAAGAAGTCGGTAAAACTCGGTCTAGAAGACTTGCTTGAGAGCCATCATTTTAACATAATTTGTAAACAGAAATTATTTTTTCAACAAGTTGAAATGATCGATATTTGTGTCATGGTAAATTTAATTTATTTTGAAATCTAAGACCCAAAAAAACAATTTGATTCAGGCCGATCGATTTAGCCGATTCAAATTGAATCGATCGATAAGAAACCGAACCGATTTTAATGAACTTACTGAATTGCTTCAATCCGCGACAGATTTATAATGATTCTAGCCTTTTTTAGACAGATTTGAACCAATTCCAGGCGACTCAAAATTGTATTTATTTTTAAGTTGTCTAACACTTTGCTTTTTTCTTTTAATCTTATGGTAAAACTAAACATATATTGACGTTTTATCATTATATATATTCAATAAGAGTTGAAAAAGAACAAAAGATAAAATATATATGTAGCTCCTTGATTTTTTAGTTGAATAAAAAATTAAGAAGATGAATTGACTGCGTATTTTATATCAAATTTATGGTTGTGCATAAAATACTATGTAATTTGCCAAGTGCTTAGAAGTTAATTGTCGTTATATTTTTCGTATATAAGGCAAAAGTTGCTGACTATTGTGGTAATTAAATACATAAATTAGATATTTATTAGAACTATTTAAATTCATATCATATTTTTATTGAAACTATACAATAAATTTATGTTCTATACTCTTTTATAAATTATATAAAATGCTTGAATTGTATAAAAATATTACTCTATAATATATTACTCTAGCTTTTAGAAGTTTATAAAATATATGCATATTGTTGAGAGGTGGCTTGAATAAGCTCCTCTTCACTATACTTGCTCGACTCTCACTCGAGCTTTAGTTTTAACGAGACTCAACCTGTAAGTTTGCTCAACTCTTACTCGACATTTAGCTCGAGCGAAAAGTTAGACAAGGAATTTGCTCGATCCTCACTCGACATTCAGCTCAAGCAAGACTCCAAGTAAAGACTTCGCTCAACCCTCACAGAAATCCCGCTCGAGCGAAAGTGAACTCTAGACATTCGCTTGAGCTTCGCTCGATGCTCGCTTCAAGCTAATGTTCTTTGTGATTAGGGTTGAAGCAGTTTCAAATAGTATTTTTCTCGAGCGAGAGTAGTCTCGCTCGAGTGAGATGCACCTTATAAAAGGTGCACGACAATTCATTTGAAGCAAAACGTGAAGAGATTGTTTGGTTTAGATTTTTTCAGAGAGAGCATTTGTATTTTGAGAGAGTGAGAGTGAGCCAAACACTTGTAAGTGTGAGAGAGAGTGATTCTTGTAAGAATCTTGTGACTTATCTCTTGTACTCCCTCTTTATTTTATAGTGGATTCATTGAGATAGACTCCAATAGTAGATGTAGTCTTGTGTTAAGTCGAACCACTTATATCTTTGTGTTCTGTGTGTTTTATGTAATTGTCATATTTTTCTCTTTTGTTATATTTTCGTTGCGTTACTTCCTTCTTACTGTCAGTTAACCAATCTATTCTCAACACATATTATACATTGGAAAAACCATACCCATATAATATATGAATAAAAATCAAATGAGAAAAAATATGTAGTAATGTATGGTTGGCATTTTTGTCGTATACGGTTGGCAGTTTTTAATACATTTATTATTTTATTTGCTGCGAAAATTATGAAAGCCAATCATCTTATGCTCTGGGTATAATATCCGCAAGTTGTAGGTTGTACGTCGTTGCAAACCTTGGTACGCATGTAATCTTTGGTCAAGAAAAATAAATTTTTTTGATTCTGTAATTACAGTGGAAAGATTATTTGTGACCATTTTACTCTAAATAATCGATTCTCTAGTATCAACTACAGAAAATTAATATGATCTCGATAGAGGTTGAAATAGATACAACAACCCATTTTGAAAAGAATTTTGCTACATACAAAAAATTTTGCATAAAAATTGTGCAAGAATAAATTATAATTTCATATCAACTAAAATTAAAAAAATTAAAAAAAGAAAAAAAAAACAGGAATAACCATTTGTCCAACACAATTGAAATTGAAAATTAAGAAAATTGAACTGTAAAATATAATTAGAGATGAACTATTTGTCCATTTCCTACACGATTCCTGTACAAAATTCCCTGCAATCAGTTTGAATTTTTTTTTCATCCGGATATTATGGCATGCACAAATATTTGTGAGTCCGAGTTGTACCAAGTGATTTCAACAAAGTCAAAGTTGGTATATATTATTTGTTGGGGGCATGCATGCCCTCGCCTCCGAGCTGCGCCTGTAGGAAGATTAATTTTGTTGAGTTAAATAAATGTATGATTTTTGTTGCTTTAAAGCTTTGAACTACATAAAAGAAAAAAAAAAAAAAAACTGGTCAAGAAAAAGCCACTTGCAGAAAACGGTTTTACCAACTAACGTCATTTCTATCCTCACGATTTTTTTCAACTCATTTTATTTAATTATTATAATTTTTTTAATTTTTATATAAAATAAAATAAATATTTTAAAATTTTAAAATTTTAAAATTTTAAAATAAAAATAATATTAAAAAATATATTCTAACAATATTTTAATTAACTTTTAACTTTAAATATATGTTAACTCATCGTCATATCTCATATGATCATCTGAAAATAAAAAGAGGCCTAAAATAGAATTATTCGTATATATTGAGATAGTCTATGAGTATATATCTCCTTCATGGTATTTGTGAAATCAAACATTAAGATTAAAAAGATAATAAGGAGAAGAAAAGATTGTAGATTAATATTTTGTTGCAAAAATGGACTAGAGCCACTACAACAAAATTGCTAATTCCAAAAGGTTCCTATTTCATCTCTAAAAGTATTTTGAGACGAAAAAAATTCTTTAAGTTGTCTCAATAAGCCGGTTTATATTTTTTAGATGAAATCTATCAAAACCATTCGAAAATGTTTGAACTTCCAAATGGAAATTTTTTTAGGAAAATTTTGTTTTCGCCCCTAATCGTCGTTCGAATAGCAAAAAATTCCATTCGAACATTTTTTTTAGAAAAATTTATTTTCATCCCTAATAATTGTTTCTTGTTTGAACACTAATGCAACAATTTCATTCGAATTGTAATTCTTTCTGTAGACAAATTTTTTCCTTTTTCTAATAGTCGTTGGAATGCCAAAAATTCCATTTGAACGGTATTCTTTTGGACAATTTTTTTCATTCCTAATAGTCAATAATTCTATTGAAATGAAGTTTTTGGGACAATTTTTTTTCCCTAATAAGCATTTGAGGAATAGCAAAGATTTTTTAAAGCAATATTCATATCACTTCATTTGGTTAGTTCAAACATAATTTCTTCCATACGATCATTGACAATAAAATATCTTTCTATATAAATAAAAATTCAATATTATCAAGTTAATAACAAACCTATATATAAAGTTGTATGTTAAATAAAAACAAAGAAATAAAATCTCTTCATTCAAATTATTCTATGATTCATGCAAGGGTTGAAAATCTTGCTACTTCTTATGCTTATATATCTATACTTGCTATATATAATAGTCAATCTGAGACATCCAAATCTACCGAGTTGATAACATGACCTCTGATATAGAGAGTCCGAGACAAATGATGCTGAGTTGTTAGATTGCACGTTGATGGCGTTGAGATACCATAAGTTGGCAGATCAGTGCCAAGGCTGTGATCGTGATATTTTTCTAATTAGGGCAGTTTGGAGTGTGTTTCAGTCTTTTAGTCGTAATTTTGGCTATGGGTGTCAGAATCGTGCATAAGATCTCAATTCGAAAAGTTCTCTTCGCCGTGCATGTCATGACCATTATTTTCAACCACAAATTCCACTGTTTTCCCCTCCAAATCACTATTTTTAGTTATTTTTGGTAATATTTCGTTTATCAATTAGAAAGTGATTCTAAACTTAATTTGGACCAGATTTTTGGCAAAATACTTATTTTATTTTGTATTTCATTTTGGCATATTTTTGGGATTTTGCTATTTTTGGCAAAATTTTGATACAGGCGATTTTTGGCTATACAGTCCGGCTTGTGAACTGATTTTCGACATTCGGCTTAATTTCATAATATTCAGTTGAACCTCACAGACGTTTAATCTGTGTTTTGGACGATTTTCCTGTGTTCTTTCCTGTGAATCATCTACTAGAATTAGCCTGCAGAATAATCGTTATTTTGTCCGGTATCAGTTGGCATTAGAGTTTCAGCATCTTCCTGGGGTGAAATTTAATCAGTTTCAATGGCTGGTGGTTATGATCATGGTCGTTGTGAGCAGGTTATGAACGAGGAAGTTCAACTCGGTGATTTAGCGTTCAGAATGCGATAATTGAGGATTTGCAAAGGCAAGTCGCAAAGTTAACCCAACGACTGGTCGTCTGCAATTTCAAGGATTGTGAGGTCTCTGATCACAATTTCGATTCCACTTTCAAAAACCCATATCACAATTGTGCTCTATTCTGGGAGCACCGTGATCAGGAGGAGCGTCATAAAGACCTCGATTTTTAGGTCGATCTACTGAGTTTTCTAGTACATTACAGGCCAAGGGATTTATTGATTGGTTAAACGAAGTGGAGCATATTTTTAATTATAAGGAATTCTTCGATCGTATGAAAGTAAAATTGGTCGTCATCAAATTCAAAGGCAGAGCATCTGCGTGGTGCGAGCAGTTGCAACACTCATGAGGTAGGTGAGGTAAGGCCAAGATCACTAATTGGGAGAGGTTGAAGAAGAAGATGGATGGTCTCTTCATTCTCTTCGGCTACAGTCAAACCTTGTTTCAACGACTTCATGCGTTGAGGCAGGGTGCGAGATTAGTCAATGATTTCACGAAGGAGGTTTACCAATTGGTCGCTAGGAATGATTTATCTAAAACGAAGGAGTAGATGGTAGCGCGGTATTTAGAAGGTTTACACCAACCTTTGCAGGATGTCCTCAACCTTCACTTGTTGTGGACAATTTCGGAGGCATACCAGCATGCACTTGCTATTGAAAAACAACTGAACATGAGGCTAGTGATCAAGAGCAGTCAAAACATTCAGCTAGTTTGCCCTCAAGATTCTCGTCCTGTCCAGCAGTCATCGTAAGATAATTCTAATCCTGCTATTAGATTTTTATTGTGGTGTATAGGGACATAGAACGACTGATTACAAGAAGCCTACTAATTAGAAGGGCAAAATTTTGTTGATTGAGGAAGACGTGGTAGATGAGAGTAAGGAGATTGGAGAGCCCATGTATGACGATGATGAGGCTAGCGATGTGCTATATGGAGATGGCCATGAGACTCTAATCGTTCGTAAGTGTCTACTGGGGTGAATCAAGGGACGATTGGTTGAGAACAAATATTTTCCACATAACCTGCATAGTTACAGATAAAGTCTGCAAAATGATAATTGACAACGGCAATTGTGAGAATGTAGTGTCCAAGGAAGTTATCCAAAAATTGTAGTTAAAGACGGACCATCATCCTAAGCCATGCAAGTTGTCGTAGTTGAATAAAAGAAGTGAGGTAACAATAGATAGACAATGCCTCTTGTCTTTTTTAATTAGCAGAAAATATTTTGATAATGCTTGGTGTGATGTTGTGTCTATGGATGCATGCCACGTATTGGTGGGTCGAGCGTGACAATATAATCGCAGTGTCATTCATGATAGACGGAAGAATACATATTCCTTTAGCATCAAAGGGAAAAAGATTGTATTGGCGCCCTGGCGAGAAGGACTCACTCCTACCCCAGTAGCCAATAATATTAACCTGCTTTCTACATCCATGGTTTTAGATGAGATTGAGCGTAGAGACGTGGTCTATGCTAGCAGGAGGTGCAACATGGATTCAGATTTACTAGCAGAGGTGCAACATCTGCTAGTAGAGTTCTCTGACTTGATGCTAAAGGATCTTCCTCCTGGGCTACCTTCTATGAGGGATATTCAGCATCAGATCGACATTGTTTCTGGGTCAAGTTTGCCTAATCGACCAGCGTATCGCCTCAATCTCGAGGAGGACGAAGAGTTGCAATGGCAGGTGGTAGAGTTCTTGGAGAGTGGCTATATCTGAGAGAGTATGAGCCCATGTGCAGTCTCTATCCTACTAGTGCCAAAAAAAAATGATTTTTGGCATATGTGTGTTGATAGTCGAGCAATCAATAGAATTATAGTGAAGTATTGGTTTCCAATTCCCCGCTTGGATGATATGTTGGATCAACTATCTAGTTCTAAAGTCTTCTAAGAAATTGACCTTAAAAGCGAATACTATGAGGTCAGAATAAGGCTTAGAGATAAGTGGAAGACGACATTTAAGACGTAGTACGGGTTGTATGAGTGGATGGTCATGCCTTTTGGGCTATCCAACGTGCCCAGCACATTCATGAGATTTATGCATCAAGTCTTGTGGCCTTTTATGGGAAAATTCATTCTAGATTATTTTGACGATATCCTCATGTATAGTCTGACATGAGTCTCACACTTTGATCACCTCCATGCTATTTTTGAAATGCTAAAAATGGAGCGCTTGTTTGTCAATTAGAAAAATTGTTATTTCTTCACTACTTCTGTGACTTTTCTTATTTTTGTTATGTCTACTGATGGTGTTCATGCAAATCACTCAAAGCTAAATGCAGTCTTGGAGTGGCCCAGACCAAAGACATTGCACGACGTTCGAAGTTTCTATGGATTGGAATCCTTCTACCGCCGGTTTATCAGAAATTTCAGCACTCTGATTGCCCCAATCACATAGTGCCTCAAGGATGTGATTTCCAATGGTCTAAGGAAGCAAAGGCCAGTTTTCAACTGGTCAAATAGAAGATGACCAAGGCACCAGTTTTGGCACTCTTTAATTTTGACAAAGTGTTTGAGATAAATTGTAATGTATCTAGAGTTGGCATTGATGGTGTTCTGAGCTAGTCATGACGTCCAGTAGCTTTTTTCAATGAGAAGCTATCGGGACCAAAGAAAAATTATTCTACCAATGACCTAGAGTTCTATGCCATAGTTCAGTCTGTGAAGCATTTGCGTCACTACCTAGTACAAAAGGAGTTCATTATGTTTACTAATCATGAAGTTCTTAAGTATATCAATGACCAACACAAGCTGAGTAGACAGCATGCTAAGTGGATGGGGTACTTGTAGGAATTTACCTTTACGCTGAGGCACCAAGTAGGGAGCCTGAATAGTGTCATAAATGCCCTGAGCCGTCCTACTTTACTTCTCACCACCATGAGTACCAGAGTTGTAGGCTTTGAGACTTTTATAGATATGTATGCAGCTGATCCTTCTTTCAGAAGAATACTTCAAGAGGTAACTGATGGTCACTATTATGATATTTTTTGCATAATGGTTATCTATTTCGTGGATTACAGTTGTACATGCTTGATTGTTCATTGAGACAGCAAATTATAAGTGAACTCTATAATGAGGGACATTTTTGCTAAGATAAGACATTGACCGTTATGTCTTCTGACTTTTATTGGCCCAAGTTGACCAGTGACGTGACTCATTATGTAGACCATTGTTATGTGTGCCAAGAGTCTAAGGTAGTTCTCACCAATGTGGGTCTGTACACTCCCTTGCCTGTTCATAAAGCTCCTTGGTTTGATATCAGCATGAATTTTCTATTATGCTTACCCTATACCCAACAATGCTCGAATTCTATCTTGGTTGTGGTTGACAGATTTTCCAAGATGGCCCATTTTGTAACTTGCAGGAAGACTATGGATTCTACCCAAATCACCCATCTCTACTTCAGGGAGATTATGCATTTACATGGTGTTCCTCGATTCATCACTTCAGGTCATGACACCAAATTCATTAGTCATTTCCGGAAGAGCTTGTGGGGGAAACTAGGGACATAGTTAAATTTTAGCAACACCTACAACCCCCAGACGGATGGTTAGATCGAAGTGGTGAACCGGAGTTTAGGCAACATTTCGAAGAGTTTGGCAGGAACTAAGTCGAAGTAGCAGGATTTAGCATTACCTCAAGCAGAATTTGTCTATAACAGATCGAAGAATAGAACCATAGGCTTGAACCCATTTGAGATTATCTATGGTCAGAACCCATCCGGGGTACTGGACTTAGCCCTTATTCCACGTGTAGGATGTTTAAGTTCTAAAGCAGATGAGATGGCAGAGTATCTTCGAGGTATCCATGAGCAAATGAAACCAGTCATTCATGAGAGTAATGCCAAGTACAAGTCTCGGGTTGACAGTCATCGTCATCAAGTACTTTTTGATGTTAGTGATTTTGTTTAGACTGTATTAACTCGTGATCGCTTTCTTGTTGGTGAGTATAATAAGCTTCAGAAGCGGAATATTGGACCCTGTGAGGTACTACAGAAGACAAATGATAATGCTTATAGATTGCACCTTCCCAATCACTTAAAGACTTCTGATGTCTTTAATGTAAGCACCTAAGTTATTCTTTTGTGGATTCTAATTAAATTACTGTGAACTCGAGGACAAGGTCTTTCCAACACAAGGCGACTGATGCAAGAGGATTTGAGATAGATAATGATGAGCTATCAGATTGCACGTTGATGGTGCTGAGATATTATGAGTTGGCATATCAACGCAAAGGCAGGAAGTGATCATGATATTTTCCTAAGTGGGACAGTTCTGGATGTCTTTCAGTTTTTTGGCCATAATTTTGGCTATGAGTGTCAAAATTGTACATAAGACCCTAATTTAGAAAGTTCTTTTCGGCATGCATACCGTGACCACTATTTTTTTTACCTCAAATTCCACTATTTTTCCCTCTAAATCATTTTTTTTAGTTATTTTATTTTCTATTTTTAATAATATTTTATTTGTCAATTAGGAAGTGATTCTGAACTAAATTTGGCCTAGATTTCTGGCAAAATACTTATTTTATTTTGTATTTCATTTTGGCATATTTTTGAGATTTTGCTAGTTTTAGCAAAATTTCGATACAGAAAATTTTTAGCTATATAGTCCAACTTGTGGACTAATTTTTGATATTTTGCTTAATTTCATAATATTTAGTTGAATCTTATAGATATTTTCTCTGTGTTTTTGACGATTTTTTTATGTTCTTTAATGTAAATTATCTGTTGAAACTAGCCTGCAGAATAACTGTCATTTTGTCTGGCGTCAACATCCAATCCAATTGTTTGAAGTTCATCTCATCTATCACTGACTCATTCTCCTTTAACTTTGTTTTATTCTTTGTCAATATAAGGTTAAGCTCCTGCAAAAGTTGTAAAAATTCAAAAATTAATATCCTTCAAACATCCAAAAGATCACTACAAGAAATTTTGTCTTTTGGGATGAAATTATTTAGAGACGAAATAAAAATCGTCCCAAAATATGGTTTTTTGGGATGAAAATAAATTTTCGTCCCTAAAATTTCATAGATGTGTAATCTGTTCGAACCAATAACTTATCGTTTGAACAGATGATATTGGTACAAAAAAATTGTCCTTAGTATAGAAAACCATTCAATCGAAATGATAACGTTCGAACGATATTGTATTTTTTGTTTAAACAATACTTTTAAACATTAAAATGTTAAATACGAGGGTTAAGAAGAAAAAATATGGCAGGAATATGAGTAACCGTTCGAACGGTTACTTTAGGCATTTGAAGTTACTGTTCAAACAGTTACTTTACCGTTTGAACAATTATTTTGGCAGGTGAGATGAATTAAATTTTGGCGGGAATAAAATTGACATTCGAAGGCTTAAATATCTCTTTGAACTGTTAATTAATTTTTTCTATTTTTAGTTTCCATAAATTATATAGCTTATTAATTTAGGCATATATTTATTGCTCCCATCATAGGTAGGAGGCCATCAACCTCATCCAATACAACAACATTCCCCTCCTCAGCAATTTCTTCATTGCCTGGAGGTGCAAACTGCGTATGCACTGCGTTAGGATATGTAGTGTGTAGTCAAGTAATGCCAAGAAAATGGGCAAGTACATCAACTAAGAATCGTATCGAGATTTGGTGTTCGAACAGTGAGATTTGGTGTTCAAACGGTTACGTGCATTTGAACACCAAATTTGCTTTGTTCGAACATGTTGAAGACCATTCAAACATATACTTTCTTGTGTTTGAACGGGAGATCAATGAATAATAAGACAAATATAAAGAAAATATAATAATATACAAGTAAGCACTTTGAATAAAGTAAAAACATGATACAATAATGCACATACTACAAATTGACTAAATTAACTATAAAACTGTTAATAATACCTAGATAAGCACTTTGAATAAAGTAAACGCATAATATATTAATTAATACACATATTACAAATTGAATAAGTTATAAAATAATATAATAATACATAACTTAGAAATTTGAATTAATTAAAAATAATATAATAATACATGAAAAAACTATGTGACATGTTTGAGGATCTACATTTAAGATAAATGTATAATTTATTTTACAAGTCATGATATATAATTTCTTTTACTAATGTTTACAATTTTTATGCGCGAGCGATCTTCTATAAACAAAATAAATAAATTGAATTTGTTTTACAAGTCATAATTTATAATTTCCAAGATTTATATTATTGTCAACAAAAAAAAAAAAAGAACTGTCCCAACATTTAAAAAATTTATCAATTCTGAATTTTTATTATTTTATAGAAGTTATTTATTCTAGTGAAGTAAAACTTTGTTAGTTATTATTTTTAAATTATCTTTTAAATCAAATGAAGTACAAAATATTATAAGGTTAAATGTGCTCAATTACATTGTTTATAATTATTTCCTTACAAAAATATATTGTGTGCATAATAATAAATTAATAATAAAATGGATAAAATTGTGAAAAGTCAAAGAGGCTGAAAATTTCAAACTTGGCGCCTCATCTCCCTCTCAATTTTTCGTTCAAATTTTTTCTCCCCACTAGTGTTTACGTACAAGCGCCTCAATACACCCTCTCAAATGGTCTCCTCTCTTCTGCGTACAATCTAGAATCTCTCATTCTCCTTCTCTGCTCGATGGCTGAAAAATGGTTTTAGACTATGCTAGCCGCTTGTTGTGAACAATCTGTCACTGCTAATGTTCTCTGATCATATTTTGCAAAGTTTATCTCCATATTCTTTTTTGTTTTTGCAGTTCTTGGATCTGCGAGGTCAACTCAAAAATTATTTTTGCAATTCTAATATCTCCACAATTGCCGAGTTCCCTAAAAAATTATACCAGCACCTCCGGTTCCCTTCTAGCAGCCGTGACGAGACTTCACCATTTTCACAATTTTATTCTCTTCGATCTTTCTTAGCAACTGTTGAGTATGGCTTGTGAATACACGCCTCAGCCCTATTTCGCTCGAGCGAGACTTCCAGACTTCAGGAAGACCTCAACCCGAGAGTTCGATTGACCCTCGCTTGACCTCTAACTCAAGCGAAGATCAAGCAATGACTTCGCTCAAGTATCGCTCAACCTCCCACTCGAACGAAGTGTCACGTGTTGCCAGGTGTCCGTTTTGATGTTGAACGAGTTTGACCTAGAAGTCCTCGCACAAGTGAGAGTAAATTTCGCTCGAGCGATATTGCATATTATAAATATCGCGAAATCATTTCACGCGAATGAATGACGAAGAACGCAGCAGCCTCTGTTTTTCGCCCGAAGAACAGAGCTCCCCTATTGATCATTTCTTCTCCATTTCTCCACTACATTGAGTGAAATTTGTGAGGATTAAGTGTATACACGTGAGGTGAGTATTTCCTTTTGTAAGAATCTTCTGATTCTCTGTCTGTAACCTCCATTTGATCTAGTGAAACTTTGAAACTAACCCCACAGTGGATGTAAGCTCATTTTGAACTGAACCACTTAAATCGCTGTGTTATTTGGTTGTTTATTGTTTTATTTCTCATTGTTGCATCCACTGCAGTTTATTTTATATTCTTATTGTTTGTTCATTGGTCCTTTTCCCAACAAAATGGTATCAGAGCTTTTAGGCTCTGTATATATTTGAAGGAATGGCCACAACAAGATTTAAAGTTGAGAAATTTGACAGTTAAAACAGTTTCAACTTATGGAGACTGAAGATGAAAGCATTGTTGCGCCAACAGGGGTTATTCAAAGTTTTAGAGGAAAGGACGGCAGATTCTCTTGTACCGTCTAAGGATGATGAAGAAAAGGTACATAGTACTATTTTACTGTCATTGTCTGATGGAGGGTTGAGAGAGGTATCGGAGGAGGAGACTGTTGAGGGTCTCTGGAACAAGCTTGAGAGCTTGTATATTAAGAAGTCTCTCACTAACTGGTTGTATTTAAAAAAACGGTTGTATACGCTCAAAATGACTGAGGGTTCATCAGTTATTGAACACCTAGATGAGTTTAACAAGATTGTTATGGATTTTAGAAATGTTGACATCAAGCTTGATGATGAAGATCAAGCTTTAATTGTGTTGTGTTCATTACCTGCCTCATTTGATAATTTTGTAAATTCTATACTTTATGGAAGAGATACTATCTCCTTAGCAGATGTGAAGTCAGCTTTGAACTCGAAGGAGTTAAGGAGTAAGTATGATAAGGTTGATGAAGCACAAGCCAGGGTTTGTTTGTCAAAGATACCTCCGACAGAGGAAAATCCAGTGAGAAGGGTTCAGAGAATGGCAGAGGAAAGTCCCCTGGTGAAATCAAAGTCCAAGTCCAACAAGAAAAACGTAAAATGCTATTACTGTCAGAAGTTTGGACACTATAAGAGTGAGTGTACGAAGCTGAAGAAGAAGGAGGAATCCACGAGTTCCTCTAATGCCGTCAATGCTGATGATAAATCTGATGGCTCTGAAGTGGTTCTTGCAATCAGTGATTCGAATAGTCAGTTCAGTGACAAGTGGTTATGGACTTAGCTTGCACTTTCCATATGTGTTCTAGAAGGGACTAGTTCATGTCTTATGAATTAATCAACAGTGGTTCTGTTTTATTAGGGAACGACACAGCTGTAAGATTGCCGAAATAGGTTCTGTGAAGATCAAGATGTTTGATGGGATAGTTAGGACATTGACTAATGTCTAGCACATTCCAGACTTAAAAAAGAATCTTATCTCCATGGGGGCTCTTGATTCTTTGGGTTTGAAGTACACGGGACAAGGTGGAGTTTTGAAGGTCAGGAAAGGCTCCATGATTATTATGAAGGAAGACTTGAAAGATGGTCTTTATTTCCTCCAGGGCAATACTGTCAGCGGTGAAGCTGTAATTTCAGTATCTGATCAGTCAGAGTCAGATGTTACTCGTTTATGGCACATAAGATTGGGCCATATGAGTGAGAAGGGGATGTCTATCCTCAGTAAGCAAGGGTTGTTAGGGAATCAGAATTTGGGCAAACTAGACCTATGCGAGCACTGTGTATTTGGCAAGCAGAGCAGAGTTCAGTTTGCAACAGGGGTCCACAGAACAAAAGGTACAGTGGACTACATTCATTCCAACCTTTCGGGTCCGTCTTTAGTTTCATCGAAAGGTGGAGCTAATTACTTGCTTACATTTATTAATGATTAATCACAGAAAGTGTGGGTATATTTTTTGAAACAAAAAGTGATGTCTTCAAGAACTTCAAGCAGTGGAAAGTTCTGATAGAGAATCAGACCGGTAAGAAGGTTAAACGGCTTCGGACTGACAACGGGATAGAATTTTACGGCAGTGACTTTGATGAGTTCTGCAAGGATGAAGGAATTTTCAAACACTGTACAGTCAGGTACACTCTACAGCCAAATGGAGTGGTTGAACGGATGAATCGAACCCTCATAGAACGAGCACTTAGTATGCTCTCCAATGCCGGGCTGTCTAAAGAATTTTGGGCTGAAGCAGTCAATACAGCCTATTTTCTGGTGAACCGCTCTCCAGCCACAGCTATTGGGTTGAAGAAACCTAATCAGGTATGGTCTGATGAACCTACTGATTATTTGAATTTGAAGATATTTGGTTGTCCTACTTACTTTCATGTGAATGATGGTAAGCTAGAACCTAGGGCAAAGAAATGTATATTCATGGGATATGCTTTTGGGGTGAAGGGATATAGATTGTGGTGTACTGATCCCAAGTCACCCAAGTTTGTGATAAGCAGAGATGTAGTATTTGATGAAAAAGAAAAATCTATGCTTAATCCGAGAAATCAGATTCCCGAGTCTACAGGGAAGAAGGTGGAGTTGCAGGCTTCACATGAGACACCATCTAAGACTCAAGATCATGCTATAGCTGATGAGCATGATTCTGAATCAGAGACTGAGACACCAGCTGAGGAGCAATACAGTATAGCTACTAGTAGACAGAGGAGACAGATCATACCACCTCAGAGATATGCTCATGCAGACATGGTTAGTTATGCACTCGCTACAGCAAAAGAGATTGTTGGGCAGGAGCCTTCCAGTTACTCAGAGGCTATGAAGAGTACTAAGTCTGCATAGTGGTGTTCAGCGATGACTGAAGAGATTGAGTCTCTTCACAAGAACCAAACTTGGGATTTGGTTAAGTTACCAGCGAAGACCAGAGTTGTAGGCTGCAAGTGGGTTTTCAAGAAAAAAGAGGGAATCCAGTCTGATGCAAGATACAAAGTTTGTCTAGTTGCTAAAGGCTACAGTTAGAGAGAGAGGGTCGACTTCAATGAAGTGTTCTCTCCAGTGGTAAAACACAGCTCAATCCGAGTTTTACTAGCCATCACGGCTTTGTACGATCAGGAGCTTTAGCAGCTTGATGTGAAGACAGCGTTCTTACATGGTGAGCTTAAAGAGACTATCTATATGCATCAGCCAGAAGGGTTTACAGTTGAAGGTAAAGAAGACCGTGTATGCAGACTGAAGAGGTCTTTGTATGGGTTGAAGCAGTCGCCTAGGCAATGGTATAAACGTTTTGATTTGTTTATTATTGATTATGGTTATTTGAGAAGTAATTATGATTGTTGTGTGTATCATAAACAATTGCCTGATAAGTCTTTCATTCACTTATTACTTTATGTTGATGACATGCTTATAGTTGCTAAAAGCATGGTTGATGTTGATTTGATGAAAAATCAACTTAAAAATGAGTTTGAGATGAAAGATTTAGGTGATGCTAGGAAAATATTGGGGATGGAAATCCATAGGAATAGGAAAGCTGGGAAGTTATACTTATCTTAGAGAAAGTATATAAAGAAGGTTCTAGACATGTTTGGAATGTCTAACTCCAAACCTGTCAGCACGTCGCTGGCATTGCATTTTAAACTTTCAGCTTCCTTATCTCCCCAGACAGATGAGGAGGAACAGTCCATGGAAAATGTTCCTTACTCTAATGCTGTAGGTAGCATTATGTATGTCATGGTGTGTACCCATCCAGATATTTCACAGGCAGTGAGTGTGGTTAGCAGATATATGGCTAAACTTGGTAGAACTCACTGGCAGGCAGTGAAATGGATTTTAAGGTATTTGAAGGGAACATCGCATGTGGGCTTGATATTTGATAGAGATGTAGATCTCAGTTCTGTTGTTATTGATTTTGTTGATTCTGACTATGCTGGGGATTTAGACAAGAGAAAATCATTGACAATCTATATTTTCACATTGTGTGGTTCTACTACTAGTTGGAAAACAACACTTCAATCAACTGTTGCTTTATCGACTACAGAGGCAGAAGACATGGCAGCAGCTGAGGCTGTTAAGGAGGCCATTTGGGTGAAGGGGCTGATGAGTGACTTGGGTCTTCAGCATACAGAGATGATAGTGTTTTGTGACAACCAGAGTGCTATACATTTGACTACAAATCAAATGTATCATGAGAGGACGAAGTACATTGATGTCAGGTATCATTTTATCAGAGAAGTAGTTGCAGATGATACAGTTAGTATTCAGAAGATTGCTACTTCAGAGAATCTAGTAGATATAATGACCAAGCCAGTTGCAGTATACAAATTCAAATTTTGTTTGGACTTGATAGGGGTTCGAGGTTTCCAGGTTCCTTAGGGAACTCAGATGGGGTTGGTTTTTTCAGATGCTGCATTTTTCATTCTTGGGTTGATCTGGATTTTATGAGGCCTTTTAGGTATTCAAGTCAAGGTGGAGATTTGTTGAGTATGGCTTGTGAATACATGCCTCAGCCCTGTTTCGCTCGACCCTTGCTCGAGCGCGGCTTGAGCAAGACTTCCAGACTTCAGGAAGACCTCAACCCGAGAGTTCGATCGACCATCGCTCGACCTTCAGCTCGAGCGAGGATCAAGTAGTGACTTCGCTCGAGTGTCGCTCGACCTCCCGCTCGAGCGAAGTGCCATGTGTTGCCAGGTGTCCGTTTTGATGTTGAGCGAGTTTGACTTAGAAGTCCTCGCTCGAGCGAGAGTAAGTTTCGCTCGAGCGAGATCGCATATTATAAATATCGCGAAGTCATTTCGTGCGAATGGACGACAAAGAATGCAGCAGCTTCTGTTTTTCGCCCGAAGAACAGAGCTTCCCTATTGATCATTTCTTCTCCATTTCTCCACTATATTGAGTGAAACTTGTGAGAATTGAGTGTATACACGTGATGTGAGTATTTCCTTTTGTAAGAATCTTCTGATTCTCTCTCTGTAACCTCCATTTGATCTAATGAATTTTTGAAACCAACCCCACAGTAGATGTAAGCTCATTTTGAGCTGAACCACTTAAATCGTCGTATTATTTGATTGTTTACTGTTTTATTTCTCATTGTTGCATCCGCTGCAGTTTATTTCATATTCTTGTTGTTTGTTCATTGATCCTTTTCCCAACAGAAACAAACATAATGGTAAGTTTATTGATTAGCCAATGAGATATTGTTTTTCATTCCTTATTGTAGAATATCTTTGGTTATTTTTTTGCTAGGACCCCATTTGGTTAATTTAAAATTTCCTTATTTTTTAGGCAAATTCGGAGAGAATGCCGAAAATGGATGGTGCTGAGAAGAAGAACAAACGACTAGTTACTACATTTGTTTTTTTTTTTCAATTGGATTACGTTCGGTTTGTTTTCCTTTAGTGCGAGTCTCTAAACGTGATGCGTTCAAATTTCGTAGGGATTCAACAGATGCTCACAGTAGAAGACCTAGAGAAGAAGAAGAAAAAAGAGTCGAAAGTTCTCTATTAGATTGTCTTATAGCTATTATTTTAGATAAGAAATGATTGTTCTTTCAAGTTTTTTATTTTTCTCTTCCAATTTTCTTTACAGTAGAGTTTATTTGATTATTAATTTATTAACTTTCTCCCCTATTTAGTTTCTAGTGAACAAATATGTAATACACCCATTTTACTTTTGCTTTTCCTTTACATCGATTGTAGGTAGGTGTGTTCTATGATTTTAGGTGTTGGCTGCTCAGAGGCGGAACCAGGATTTAATATTTGGGGGGACGATCAACTTAAAATTTTTCATGCAATTAAACTCAACGATGATTTTTCATAAAATAAAATTTTTCGGCATTCTCTCCGAGTAACAACAAGTTTATCTTTAACGGTGAGTTTCGTTTGAAAATTGGAAGTGATTTGTTTTTTTTGAAAATAATTTGTTTCTTTTGGAAGTGATGAGAAGTGAGAACAGAAAAAAGCCATTGGTTTGTTTGGAAGTGATTTTTTCTTTGAGCAACGTGGGTTTCGTTTGGTCCGTTTGGAAGTTAGTTTTTTCTTTGAGAAGTTATTTGTTTTTTTCTACCAAAGGAAGAAGATATAACTGGTTGCATATGGACTCGAGCTCAGCAATGGTACTGGATAGTCCAAGAATCCAAAGGTTCCAAGGATAGACTTGTGGTCTAGAGAAAACTAAGCAAATGGACAAAGCATTAGACCAGCCATAAAGGTGGAGTCACTGCACTGAGAGCTACAACAGCCTACTGTTTAAGGTATGTTGCAGCCTACTGTTTAAGGTATTAGCAATTTGGACTCATGGGAGGTTAATTTCAGTATTTGGGGGGCTAAATAAGGTAAAGATTTTGTAATAATCAGAAAAGTGATAGTGCTCTTATATACTAACTAAATTTTACAAAACATTTTAAGAGGGGGGGGGGGGGGAATAGCCCCCCCAAGGCTGAACATAGTTCCACCTCTATGGCTGCTCTAATTGCTTGGTTTTCTTTAACTAATAAAGCTGTAATTTTTTTTTCTTCATGAAAGAGGTGTTACTACAACATCAAGCTGCATTTCTGTTAGGACTTTTGAAACACACATTTCGTTCAAGTTGCATGAAAATTGTTTGTTTGATTAAAACTTAACATGAAGGTGTACATGGGAGTTGGGACAAATTATATTAGAAGTTACATGGCAAAATCATCTCACTAGCTGACCAATGTAGGGTGAAACTTTTTCTTCGATTGTTCTCCCATTATTGAAGGCCAACTTTTTATATTCAAAGGGCGTGTGTCGTGGTCAATGATCGGCTCACCTATTTTCCACTTGGCTCATCTATTTTCAAGTGCTCATGCAGGCATGAGGTATTATAAGTTAAGTTATTGTGCTTGTATGTTTGGTTAGTCTATGTTATTTTGGCATGAACAAGATTTAGGCATTTTGTTGGAATGATCTCAGACTTGCACTTTTTTATTTATTAATCTTTCTTCATACTTTTCTATTTATTGTCTATTGTTATCTTCCTTTTTATAGCTTATATTCTTCACTGACTCAAGTAGTGTTCTTGGGGAATTGTCAACAATTCAATCATCATTATTGGAGAAACAACAGAAAAGGATCTGGTGAGCAAGAGGATGGTCCTGGTTGGGGAGGTGTTCCAATTTCTATATACAGGTTACGCCAATGCAGCCGCTTAGGGAATATAAGCTTAATATTGCAATTTTGAAGATATTGAAGTTCTTAGTGAAAAATCAAGCTACTCTAGAAATCAATAGGATTTAAAGTAGCCGTTCAAATGTAATAATATTATATATAGTAGTTCAAAAATCACTTTAATGTGATTTGATTTGTAATTCTTTTTTTTCCTATTACTTCAATAATTACCCATTATATTGTATTTATTATTAAATTGTGAATTTTGACAAATGCTGATAATTCTAAATTTTTTTGTAGTAAGCAAGTACAACATTCATATGAACTATAATCTACTCGTTCGAACAGTGGTCTACCCATTCTAGACAATGTTTGAATAGTTAAAAGGCATCTCAACAATAATTATAAGCAACCATTTGAATGGATAAATCAACACATTTGAATGTTTTAAATTTCTAGAACAAAAAATTTGTTTGAATGGTTAAGCACTATTGTTCGAACAGTAAAATTGATGTCATTCGAATTAACACACGGAAGCGTTCGAACGGCTCATCGTTCAAACATTGATTTGACTCGTTCAAATGTGAAAATGTACTGTTTGAACGGCTTATCGTTCGAACATCAATTGAATTCATCATTGTTTGAACGTGAAAATATACTATTCGAACGATAATCTAGGACAAAAACCACTCATCTCAAAAAAATAAATCATTCGAACGGTATTCAAACGATCACCTCCCATTTCGTCCCAAAAAATATTTTTTGGGATGAAAATTGAATTTTCGTCCTAAAAACCATCTTGGAACAGGGATACAGGGAGGATTTTGCAATAATCATCTAAAAAACTATTTTGGGATGAAATATCTACTTTTTGGGATGAACGAATTCATCTCAAAATGGGATTTTTGTTGTAGTGGATAAAACTTAAAGAAAGGATAGATAGTCTCATCCTCTGCACCATTCTTGAGAAACAACATGCTAACATAAAATTAGTTACAACATAAAATTTGTCTATAGGCTAAACATTTGTTTTTGAGAAATTTTAAATCCTAAACCCTAAAATACTATATAAGTATTATTGTTGTTTTAAAACATAAATATGTTACGTATCGTTGGTCAAAATTTAAACCGTATATATATAAACGTCAAGGCATTTTGACCATTGCCGTCACTTTCGCATGGAGTGTGCACATGCATGATACGTACAATGTCGGTAAGCAAAAGTAGATGCCTGCAGTATGCAGATCAAAGTTTTGAATTTCGTTTCGATTGAGGCACTGAAACGAAATATTTCGATATCGATCTGTTCCGATATACCGTTTCAGGATTAATTATATATTATAATAAATATTTATATATATATATATATATAAACTAACAATTAATAAAATAAAGACATATATATATATATGTAATTGTGTATTGTGTACATATTAGAATAATTGAAAATTTACAAAATGATTATAAGTTGAAAAAATACAAACTTGAATTGAGATACAAAAATAAATAAATAGATCAAATATTAAAAAATAATGATATTTAAAAAAGACATTTAAAATTACAAAGTATATAAATATATTTTATATTCTAGAATTAGTTAAATACCATCCAAATTTAAGATTTAAAAAAAAATTCAAATACAAAAAAATTACAAAAATAATGTAAACTGGAATAAGGATCGGAATGGCCAGAATTTGGACTAGAATGGCCAGAATTCGACCGGAATGACCGGAACGGGCCAGAATTTGGACCAAAAAGAAACAAGGAGGTATAGTGCACTGGTTGAGGCACCGGAACGGAACATTTCGGATGTTCCGACTGGAACGGAATGAAATTCAAAACTATAATGCAGATAGGCTGTCGTTACACGTTTTGCAACAAAAACCGGACTATATAGATCCGCTAGAATTAAGATTTCGAATTATTTCTTTTAACTCTAAATTAATCTAAAGTCAGGAAGCATGGAGTTATATATATATATATATATATATATATATAAGATGACAAGCTGAAGTTTTATTAATCGATCGGCCTCACTTTCGGTAGAAAGATATTATATATGTACAAAGAAAATTACAAACGGAAGTCTTTTCTAAAAACTATACTCTAATATAATTTTTTATCAAACAAATAATGATTTCACTTAGAATCAGAGTAGATAAGATATTGGGTTCGAACTCCAACTTTTCCCACTACTATATTTATGTAAATTTTTCCTGTGTTTGAGCTGTACTCAGTGAGACAGAATCTGTTGCATACGTGATGAAGAGTATTAAGATATATAGAATAAATAATAAAATTTATCTATTTTCATCAACTTAAGTTTTTTATATACATAATGATTTCGCATCTTATATTAACCTATAACCATAGCAATTAACCTATAACAAAGCTGAGATTCTATTTATAAATACGGTATAAAATATTACACAATGCTGCCTACTGCTAATGTGGTAGGATTTGATTTGGAAGAAAAATTTACAGATTTAGATCTTATAAATTAAATTGTGTCACAGCAATGATCATGTGGATGCATGGCGTGTTCTCCGTTTCTGACTTGATAATTAAATGACCTACTGAGAAATTGAACAACAAATTTGGAGTACTAGTTTTTGCAGTAGTATCTATGATAATTTGTGAGAACTTATAGAACACCTTAAATGTTTAGTAAATACTGTAACACCGCGTTTCATTTTTGTTGTATTTTCCTTCATTTTAAGCCTTTAAAATTTCGTAATAAAGGTGGTTAGATGTGCAAGTGTAGTGAGCTTTCTTGCATTATTTCTTTACAATTTTTTTTTTTTTTGGTTGATTTCGAGGTTCGATCTTCCTGGCTGGTGACTTCACGTATTACGTAATATGCGCCCCCGTCTTATTCTAAAGTCAAATTCGAACAGTATGCATAAAGAATTTCAAAGCAAATGCCCCTCGTATTCCTCACATTTTCAAAGACAGAATACACGAAAACCTAGTCATTTTAAACGTGTAAAGGTCCCACAACGCTCACCGTCCTCCGAAAGCAAACCCTTGGCCAGTTTTCTGTATTTATATACATGATGCTAGTATTTGCTAGCTATAGCAGTTGAACAAAACCCAAAAACAGCTTGAGATCAAAACCGGCCTTTTCAAAAGTGAACCAAAAGATACAGATCAAAAGATTGAGATAGAGATGGCAGTGATGAAGAAGAGCTCAGCAACATCAATGAAGAGTCATTTGCTCGTTCTGGGTATAACCATATTGGTTTTATCGGCACAGTTTCATGTTGGCGAGGGCAGAGCCCTTCAGCCAGCAAAGGGCAGTACTCCCATGGCGGCATGCGATGAACAGGCCGATGGAGCTCATGAGTCAGTTGTAATGGGTTCGACGTTTGTGGTTTCCTCTAACAACTCGAGCAGTCACTACAAGATATAAGTCTATTTGCCAAGAGTGTCTTTTGTAGCTAAAAGCATGCTTTTTGCAGAAAATAAATATTTGCCACAAAATTCATCCGTGGGAGGTTCCTGGCATATGCTCCGCGGCAAATACTACTAATACCCACGAGTAAGCATTTCCGTAGCAAATAGTTATTTATTGCCACCACTAGGTTCATGGTTAAAAGCCATATTGGTAGTGGCAAAAAATCCTAGAAATGTATTTCCTATCGTGGGAAATGCTTATTTTCCACAAAGTGTCTCCATAGCTATTAACTATTTTCCACATAATGGTCTAGAGGTATATCAATGTTTACCACCAATCACATGGTTATAGTTTGCACCAACAAATCTTTTACCACCAAGTCCAATCATGCGCATTACTTTCTTTACAAGAACATATTCCTCCCTAAAAGTATACGTATTCGTGGTTAATAATAAATTATTTACCACCACTCCAACTCGAGACAAATACTTTTTGCCTAAGATTTCATACCTTGACTAAAAAACTTTTGAGCACCATTTTGTATTTGATAATATCAATTTACAACAACAATGGTTTCATTCATCAAGTTATATATACATACAAGTAGCTAGTCATTCATCAAGTTATAGAATAAACGTACATGGACATTGTCCATTTAACATCAGCCTAAACTACGACTATTTTCCAAAAAGATGATTATTCAAGCTCCCTCTTTGCATGTACTATAGACAAGTAGTAGCTTTTTTGCTCCCAACAATATATCAGTAGCTTGATCAAGTTTGAATGAGATAGTCTTCCTAAAAAGATTACTTCTGACTGCACAATCAGATTAAAACAAAAAAATAAAAAAGATATTAGTGATAGCAGAAATTTTATATTAGGAAGTCCTAAAAATATAGAGAACTGGTCAAACTAATTATGGGTAGTAAACGAAACTCAATGAGTCATTTCATATAACACACGAAGTATAAAATATACCTATCCAAAAAAAAATCAACTATAAAAAAAATCATATGAAGTATAAAATATATAAGATGTTAATGCATCAATTTTTCATGTTGACTAAGGCTTTTTAACAAATTGGTAATTGCAAAGTACAGATAAACTAAGTCCCAAAAGCAACAAAGCATGTAATAAAAGTGGGACCCCAATTTGATATATGCTGGATTCTACAATAAGAGAAGATATGGAGCATAGAGTGTTTTGCAAAACATAGAAATGACAATAAAATAATCAAATATAGGCTGCAGATTTGATCTGTTGACACTGAGTTTCCATAGACAAAATCTTACCAGTGCCAATTTCTAACGTAAACTAGATTCATCCCTAGTGAGAAATATTCAATTGTTAGATATCATATTAGAATAAATCGGTATAATAATCCTATCACTCGAAGATTCCAGTGAATTTAAAGAGTACACAAAGTTTTCCAACAAACACCAAATTATAACTGAAGATCTGATTAAAATGAAATAATTCAATAATACGTCCAAATGATAGACCCATACATCCAAAGCTATATCTAAAAAATAGGGAAAGACAATTCACAAGATTGTTCCCTAAGTATAGGAGAATGCCTGCCCAACTAGGTCCACAACAAAACAGATTAGCAGGTTTGCTGCTCATCGAAAACACTATTAACTGCATAGAATTATTCACAAGGGATAGCACGTCCACGTGGCTAAATAGTAGGTCAATACACAACTTAACAGATTCAGAGAAGACTATAATTCCAAGGATAGCACATCTACCATAATTTTGGATAGTAAACGAAACTCAATGGGTCACTAAATTCAATAAACAAAACGAAACCCCCCCACTTTACAACATAATGCAGAGAATATGTGTCCATCTTGACATTAATTAGAACTTGAACCATAAAGCCTACGAGGGAGAGACTTGCAATTACTAACCAAACAAGCAGAGAATATGTGTCCATCACGAGATTCATGCCAACAACCTCCATTCTTTATCTTATACTTCCCAAGCCCACTTGCTGAAAGCCAAAAATAAGATGATTTAATAACGAGGACTGAGAAAAGAGTCTCAAGACATTCTCTTGACTAAAAACTAATTTCTTGATAACTAATTTCTCTTTATCTTATACTAATATGGACTGACAGTTGCTTTATATAACACAAATATACAGCCAAGTATTTATAAATTGATAGGCAGATCATTCATTTTACTAATATATCAAATAATACACTATTTTTTGTAAGAATGTATTGCAGAATCTACACAAACAAATATATGGGTCAACAACAATAAAGACAAGTTTTAAAACATTAGCACCAATAAAAACCATGTTTTCATTAAAAAAAAAAACATTCCATGAAACTTGCAAAAGCATCATATACTAGCATCCACACTTCACATGTTTCTAGCCTAATTTCTTAACATTGGATATTGACTTTACCAACCCAATCTGTCCCAGGACCTGGAAGGAATTTGATCAGTAGATTCAGTGAGTTCATTACATAGGTTTCTTCATAATTTAGTACCTTCAGTTTCCTTTTAACCTGCACCTCAACTTCCACTAAAGTCCCTATATTAACTTTTTAAAAACGTAAGTGCATATAAACAACTTAAGTAGTTGCCCCACTTAAATATATGGATCTACTACCATTTTTCCAGTCACTCTAATAAGCACAGAAACAACAATTCTTTAATAGACAACAAATTTGATCGAGGATTAAGTAGTAGCCAAATAAGTAGTTGTCACATATATCCCAATTCTCTAAGAGAAAGAGTGTCATTCCAAGAGACTGAAAAAGAAACACTTGCACCCAGAAAAATGGAGTAATTAAGTTTAAATATTTGTAGTTTCTTAGTCTTCTCTACTTTACCATTCCCAACAAGCAATTACTACAATAGATATATGAAAGAATGATGAATAAGATCATATACTGGAAGTAAATAAATCTAACCCAAACAACAGGAATATCAACAGAGATCATATATTGGAAGTAAATAAATCTAACCTAAACAACAAAATCAAAATATGTGATAATCAAAAGACTACCTAGAAGGGTATACTAGAGTAGCATGCCTCCCGTAATCTGTCAAAGCAGATGTAAATATAATCACAAATGTTAAAGAGCATAACTTTGCAGCATCATTAGGTAAACAAAATGAAATTAGAAACCCTACAAGCATGGTTTTTCAAACTTACGCAATTAGAGAGATAATCGTAATGAATATTCATCCAAAACGAAGAACACATTAACAATGCAAAACAAAGACGCTTATGCTAGGGACCACAACTTATTTGATAATTAAGAGCATTACCAACCTAATCAGTAAAATAACTATCAATTGGTGGATTATACAAAGAACTATTAGGAAAGAAATGCAAACACTCATCTCTACAGGGACCAAATATGTGCATGCCTTTGGAGTTAAAATTTCTCCCCACAATCGAAATACTACATATCCATGAATATAAATCTGTCTAAGCAATCAACACCACACTATAACTCTAAAATAAAGCGTTTAAGACATAAAGGTAGGGTTTTATCATGCTTAAGGGCTTCGACAGGGAAGGAGAGTGCGCGGGAGGTGTTGTTGTGTCATTGGGTTGCTCGTGGTGATGCAGCATCGTGTCTGGAGGAGACGATGTGGCTCACGGCGGAAAATCTTGGACAGTGGTAAAGAACACACTAGCGGTAGAGAACCCGTGAGGGAAGGGCCCAAGATTTGAGAAAGATATAGGAAAATCGTGGTGGAGCTGGGGAGGTTCGGAGGAGGAGGTCCAGAATGCTCTTGGGCGGCGACGCGAGGTTGGGCTAAGGTGGAGCTAGGTGGTGTGCAAGGGAGGTCCGGGAGGGGAAGAGAGCTGTGAGGAGGGAGAGACCTTGGGGTTCGGCGTCGAGTTAGGGGAGGAAGATGTGGTGGCATAGGTAGACCTGAAGCGGGACTTCGTGGTCATAGAGGTGGCGCGCGGTGGTTCGCCTGCTTGAGGGAGTCGAAATGGCTAGGGATTTTGAGAGATCGTTGTTCGCGAAGGGGAAGACGAAGGGAGAAGAGAGGGTTGTCAGCGAAGATAAAGAAAGGAGCCTGGGAGAATACCACTGACCTGCTCCGCTGCGAGGGTTGTCAATGATCGAGGGAGTGGTGTAACGATGAGAGAGAGCACGGCGTAAGGGCACAAACCCTAGATCGTGAGGTTAGAGAGAACAAAGAACAGAGGGAGAAAAGGAGCAGAGTAGAGTGCACGCCCGGGGGGGGGGGGGATTTTAATTTTGGGCATGGTAAGGAGAATATGGTATATTGGATACCAGATTTTCTTAAATTTTAATTTTCTTTTATCAAATATTTAATATATGAGTAAATAATAAATTAATTAATTTAAGAAGAAAAAATTAAAAACAAAAGATTAAAATTTTTTTAAAAAAATATTATGTGTGGAAGATTGAAAAGTTGTGTAGGATGACTCTTAAATTTATTTGTCGCAAAAAAATGTTGTCACAAATAGTATTTTCCCATGAAATTCTCCCTAGCAAAATCAAGATTATTTGTCACGACATAAAACCGCCATAAAAAATATTATTTTCCGTCACAAAACATTATTTCCCACAAGATTTTATTTGCGGGCATTGTATCGTGGCAAAAAACTTATTTTTTTCCCACAAATACTTTTCGTGTCATCAGCTTACTATTTGTCACGATTATACATGACGGAAAAAAAACTCGTGGCAAAAACTCATATTTCTTGTAGTGAGTAGAACTCATCCTCCGCTGAGGAGCTTGGCTGCAAAATTAGCGTCTGGACCCAGCAAAAAAGGCCCTGGTCATTTATTACCCTCTGCGCACTGCTGCTGATCATTTGTGTTCTTGTATTCGTTTTTTCGTAGTCTTGTTGCACAAAGCCATAAAATGCGAGTTACATTAACTTCTTTTATCTGTTTAGGATTGTCTCACACATATAGATAGCTAGTTTGCAATCCTAGTTGATATTTCGAAATTTTCAGATGCATTAATATAAATCATGGAAACATTAATACATTTCATCTTGCAAATTCTCTCTCTCTCTCTCTCTTTGAAGATCCATAAGTATTCGTTAGAATTCAAACGAATAAGATTCATGATGAATGTACTTCGGAAAGAGAACTTTAATGAATTCGTAACTGTTCGATATAATTCAACGATGCCCATACTGACTAATTAGAAACAGGCCGGAGGATATATCCCATTGAGAGTTAAGACTTTCTCTTTTCTTTGGTTTCCTTCTCCGAGCAAAGACAAAAGATCTGACGCAAAAATATGTACAAAATGTCAACCTGATCTTCTTCGACGTTGAAGTCAAAAGAAAATCAGAATGTGCAGGCGGGGGACAGATATTCCCCCTACATGTTTACCGCTGAATTCGTGAACTGTTACCTAATTTTCTACAATGACCACCTTAATATTGTGATAACAAAAGAATTGTTTTCTCTCTCGTGTCGTGCGATAATATATTATGTAAAGCTCATATGTATTCAAGGTTGAATTTATCTAAATTGGTCATCTTCCAACAAGTTAGGTTCACACTACTGCATGCTAAATCAAAAAAAAAAAAAAAAAAAAGGTTCACACTACATGCGCATGAGAGTACTGTCGATTTAAACGATAATGAAATGATGGATTAATTTCCATATGAAGTTTTAAGTTGTTACTGACTAAAGTTACAAAAAAACAAAAAAAAAGTTGTTACTAACTAGCAGCAATGGTTCATTTGCGTAAGAGTTGAAAAATATAAATTAACATCTTTTATAATTCTCTTATCTAGACATTTTGTTTTTTAAAGTCGGAAATATATGAACTTGGTCTATAAATCCCTAAACATTCAAAAAAAAAAAAATTGTTTGGCTATCGATATGCGATGTACTGATCACTCATATAATGATTATTGCAACTTTCTCCTTTTCTCATCCAAAATATAATTAATTTAATTTTTTTAAATTCTAAAATAAAATAAAATAATATTAAAAAATTGTATTAAAAAACATCTGATCATGATCTCATCTTTGTAACCAAACGAAGTCTAAACTGTTTGGCGCCCAATACAAACAAATTCAGTCTATATATATATATATATATATATATTCAATCGAGGAAAATATATATCCAACTACTGTTAATTAGACGTGATAACTTTCAACAATCATGCACCATGAATCATTCTGCAAAAAGTAAGCTACAGGCAGGCAGCACAGCCAATGAATGAAATTCCCGACTGGAAGTAGGAGCCGAAATGTTGCTGGCTCTGTATGTAGAAATCACAAAAGTTGAAATTCGATCTCAGGAGGGCCCAAAATTAATTAGCAGTCCTTTGTTGGAAATTGAAGTGATATGAATTAGTCAAATCCAAGCCTCCATAGTCATCAATAGGATAGTGATACGTGAAGGGCTGGGAATGTTGGGAGAGTCAAAAAGCACAAAAATATAGATGATCTCCTCAGTCCTGATCTCCTTCCAACATGGAATTGAATATATTACAGTGCTAGTTGGACCAAAAGCTTAGAGGTTTAGCAGGTGGCCTAAACCATATGATGCTGAGTCATGCTCGTGGTGTAAATTAAAAGGATGAATGAATGAGAGAACCGTTTCCCACCTACCTGCAAGCTGACGTCGTGGGAACACAACTAAAAGGAAAGCAGGCATAAAAAACTGTCTTTTTCTCTGGTTTTTGTTTTTGTTGTTTTAAGAAAGGAAAGGTTTAAATCGTGGAGTACTATATATCAAACAAAGATTGAGGCTAATTCGTTTGGAAACTGTTTTTTTTTTTCGAGTAATATTATATTTTGTTCTAAACTTTTTTATTATTTTTATGTGTGTCACTTAAATGAATAACTATTTAAAATGTGATAAATTAACGTATGTAATTAAGGATTAAATAACTTCAAATGAGGTACATTTCTTCTCTTAATTGATGCGTGAATGCATGGTACAAATGTAAGTCGAGGGATCAAACCATAACCCAACCCCAGACAGGAATAAGAGCTAAAGATGTCAACACCATTCACCACCTACCTACAACATGATGTCATTGAAGATTGACCTAAAAAGCAAAGAAAAAATAACAACTTCTTTCTCTTATTTTTGCGTTTTATTTATAAGCAAAAGAAGACAAATAATCAAATGCCAGAGATGCAGAAAGCTACATGATCTGAAAACTATTCTCAGGAATAGTATTTTTTTATTATGTTCTAAAAGTTCTGAAAATAGTTTGGATATTCTTTCTTTATCAATAAATCGCATGAATAAGCAAAAGCTCAAATACAAGGATCAAATACAAGAGCAATGAACGGAATTGATATTCTAGTGGTACAAGAAATTCATGAGAGGCCATGCCATTAAAATCTATTATAATCAACCATTAGAACATGGTGTTAAAAAAGAAGGTTCAAAGTTCATCCAATGGCCTCTCTCGCTCTTTAAAGTTTCACTTATTTCTCTCCTTCCAAAGACACCACCTTAATCATATTGGACCCATTTTCCAAATTACGACATCTAGGAAGAGCCTTGGAGACCTCTCCATGAAGCTAAGAGCCTAAGAGGTCGAGTACCTTCTTCGCATCACCCAAGCTACACCCACCCTAGAAAAAAAGTCATTCCACAAAGTCATGGTAATCTCACAATGTAATATTAGATAATTAATGGATTTTTTGCTCTTTTTACACAAACAACATCAATCCAAGACTTTGGTTAGTCTTTTCCTTAGGTTGCTGATAGTGAGAGTATGTCACAAATAAGTTATCCATTCAAAGATGGATGCCTTTAATGGAGCCTTTATCTTTCAAACGTTATTCCACTACATTACACTTAAAGATAATTTTGTAGAAGGAGCAAACTGTGAACTTCCCAGTCCCCGAGGGCCACTAAAAAGCATGTCCTCACCTTCCCCTCATAAGAAAATAATATATTAGATTGTAAAACTCAAAGATTGCTTCAAGTTCTCAATCATGGACAAGAAATGTGATATTCGATTTGGGAGTGTCATTAGATTAATGGCCAAGGAGGTCTACAATCGAGGCTTCCTTCATTCTTGTTATACCAAAAATGTCTTGATAGACATTCGTAAATGTCCTGTCACCACACATATGCCACGCCGTAATTTAATTCGGGACCCGTCACCTACCTTAAGATGAGTAAAACTAGAAAATTAAGTCCATTCATGTTGAATGCACTTCCAGGGATCCACTCAACTCGTTTGAGCACCAATATCCCATGCTCAATCACACTTTAAGTCTAAAGACGTTCTCCAAAATGCTCCATGTTCTATGGGATATCTCCATAGCTGTAACGTCCCGATCCCAGAGGTCCAGAGAGTTAGGTCCTTCTTCTTGAATCATCTCAAATAACACCAATTCATATATTCCAAATTCTCCAATAACTAACTATTATTAAAAAGACACTCCTTAATTACTTAAGAAATATTCATGATACTCTCCAAGAAAATTAAACATAAACTTTAATAAAATCAAATAACTTCAAATACTTGCAACAATCCAAAACTTGACATACTAAAAAAAAATCAACAAAGATAAATTTTTACTAAGACTCAAAGAAAACTTGTATCCACGAGCACTTATTCTCCTATGATCACCAAGCCTCTCTAGTAATGGCTACCCTTGCTGAGATTGCGCTGAACCATCTCAAATATCTGAAAAATGTTATTAGAGGAGGGGGTGAGTTATCCACAACTCAGTAAGCAAAGAACATATACTAGTATACAAATATGAGCATTTACCAAAATTCAGGATGCAGAACAAAATATTTCTTACTTTTCAAAAAAATGCAGAAGCAGATTATATTATCACAAATCAGAGTGAAAGTTTAATATAAACAGAAACAGAAAACCCTTTGGCATAGCATAACTGAAATATCTTATCAGAACAGAAATACCACGTTTAACCCCCATGGTAGGGTTGTGCAAATTCCGGCGGCCAACCGAGTAGAAACAGAATGTGAATATTTCCCTTATTATTCTCGGAACCCCGAGTGTGCACACAGGAAAGACCACGCAGAAAACCACATTGCAACCAAAGTGGGTGCACCGGAAACAGAATAGTTGATACTAACCCAGAATAGAACAGAGCGGAACAGAACCAAAATGTCATGCCAGAGGTTTCAGAAATCATATCATATCATATTAGCAAACTTTTCCAAAACAGAACAGACTCAGATCGAAAATATTATTTATGTAGAAATTTTCATATTTGCTCTTTTTCAGATCAGAAAACAAAATGCAACAATATTAGCTCTTGTCTACACCAGTTCATGCTGGAGACACTTTATTCTTATACAAAAATCTTATGCATATGCGAAACAAAACTGAGGTAATTTCAAAGTTTCTTTTCGTGACTAAATCATGCACATTTTTCACAATAACTTCAGTTAATATTTTTAATATAAAATCTAGCATAGGAACTTCGCTTACCTCAACCTCTTAACCTTTCACAAATTCTCCAAATAACGTCGAAAAATTAATAATCAACACCTATAAAATAATCATGTAACTCCATAAATTTCCAAATGATTACTAATTTCAAAAATAGAACTTGAGACATAAATTCCACTATCTTCTCTTAACATATAAAAAACCCCAAAATTTTGATTAAACAAGTATCTCAATATTAAAACCTAAAGTACTAAAAATCACCTTTATTCTACTTCCTCAAAATTCTCAGAAATTCTCATAATCTAAAATTATTGTCATCTTCCATAATCTTCGATATCCACTTAAGAATACCTAACTCAAAGACCAACTCAAAAAGTCTCCTTCAATAATAATAATAATAATAATAATCATAATCATAATCATAATAATAATAATAATAATAATAATAATAATAACTCAACTTACACCCATGACCTGCTCTAAAATAGTTTAGAAGCCGATCCCCAAAAATAAATTAAAACTCCCAGTCTAAACCCTAGAATACCTTAACTTCAAATTTTAAAAAAATAATATAGCACCATACACTCAAAATAAGAGAGAACCAGTATCGACAAACCCATAAGGCCTCTAGCAAAAACAACCCATCAGAAAAAGGAAAAATAACTTTAAATCTAATTTGTTTTAGAAGGTAGAGAGCAAAACCATAATTACGTAAACAAACAATTCTTTTCTGTATCACCCCGAAGGGCTTGAAAACATATCATGCAAAGAGTAAAACAATTGCAGGGAGCATAATGAAATGGGATAAAACATGCAGCAGGGGCTCACTGCGAGAGGAGAAGGTTACAATGGGACTCGGGCGGAGCTGGGCTGCTGATCGCTAGAAGAGAAACAACAGGATGAGAGAGAGAGAATGACAGAGAAAAACTTGTAAGGGTGAGAGCGAGAGGGAGACGCAGTGATAATAAGAAGAAGCAAAACGAGAAAGAACAAACTAGAGTAGATGTCAGTAGTTTACAATGAGAGGGACGAAGGACCAGAGGTGACTCAACTGGCATTTTCTGGGCAAGTAATGACAACAAGGAGGGAGTCGGCGCTGTGGGTGGCTGAGTTGTGGCTGGAGGGAGCAAGTGTTCTGTTTCGGGGAGCCAAAAACAGGGGCCAACGACAACCTTCAATGGAGAACAGCCTACGGTAATGCCTAGTGGTGGTGGCACGAGGTGTCTAAGGCTTCGGTTGACTGGGCAGGGACTGCATGGAGGGCTTAGGTTTAGAGGTGCTCTGGATGAAAGAGAAGGCCATGGCTCTTCACAACAACATGCCCGGGAGCCTCAATAACATGCATATAAATAAGGTGACACCGAGAACCTTAAACGAAAATGTGAAAGCGGGAGGGAAGGAATCATTGGAGGCAACTTTGTCGTGGAAAGGAAATTGATGCACAAAAATACATATCCACAAAGATATTGATCGGTTGCAGAAATATATGGGAGAAGATACGTGCACGAGAACGCGAGAGTGAGGGCTATGAGGTTAGCGACATGCATGATGCGGAAAAAGGGGACGCGATGGAGGAAGAATCTTGGTTTAAGAAGGAAAGTATCAATGCGCCAACATTCTATTAAAATAAACCCAAAATACGATTTAGTATTTCAGCCGTGGGGATGCGGATTGGGTGCCCTTCATACCGAAAGTTCTGGGATTTGCTACGCATGATGCCCAACTTCAAGTGATACTAGCAATGAGTTAAAAAAAAAACTGGCCCAAAAAAAAAATTTAACCAGAAAAATAAACAAATAAAGAAAAAAAATCACATGTTAAAACTATGTCGTAAAAAAAAAAAATTGGCTCCTCAGGAATCTGGGTGTCACAATAGCCATTTGCCCAACAAATGCATTATTAAAGAGCTACAAACTTTCGATACCCAAACCTTCTTTGAGAACTGGAGAACAACAATAGCCTATTTTACTTGATGAAATTTGAACACATCATTCATCCCTCCTCATAGGAAATTCCTCAATATTTTCTCCATGTGGTGAGCCATCTTTGATGGAAATAGAAATAAAGAGAAGAAATAACTTGGTAGGTTGGAGAAGAAACTTCTGGTAAGTGTAATTATGGCACCTTTGGATGTGTACATCTACTTCCAACCAGCAAATTTAAGCTCCATCTTTTTTAGGAAATCATTCCAAATGGCTATCGATTTGTACTTTGCACCCAAAATAAGGCAGTATATGAAATATCTTGAATCCTAAGATAGAAGCCATACTATCCACATTATGCACTTGCCCCACCAGAACTACCTCTGATTGTCTAAATTCACTTTTAACCTAAAATGACTTCAAACTGTAGAAGGAGAGGTATCAATATTGCACGATTACGATAATTAGATGGACTCACAAAATAACAAGGTAACGTCAGTAAATAAGAAATGAAAAATATTGAGGGAGCCAGTATTCACCTCCCCCATTGAATATCTAGATATAAAACCACACTCCACAACCCTATCAATTATTTTGCTAAATACTTCCATTACAAAAGCAATTAGTAATGGAGATAAGGAATCCATTGTCTCAATCCCATGAGCTCTAGAAGAAATCGTTTGTTGTTCTATTAACCAAGACGGATAAGCATATAGTAAAGATAAAATGTTTGATCCATGAGCACCATTTCACTTTGAAATCACATCTCAAGCATATAGAGTAAAAAGCTCCAATTGACTGATCTAATCAATTTTCATATCTAGTTTGTAAAGAAGTCCTGACTCTCATGACTAGAGTCTATTATCCTAACATTCATTAGTAATGAGCACCAAATAAATTATCTGCCTCCCCATCATAAAGATATTTTAGAGCCTTAATATTACTTTGTCCACCACCATGCTTAATCGATTGGCAAGACTGCTGAGATAATTTTGTAAATCACACTCACCAAGCAAATGGGGGCGATAATTTTTAACTTGAACAACCTAATATTTTTTGGAATAAGAGTAATGAAAGTTTCAGTAAGGCTTTTTACGAGCCAACTCCCATTTTTATGGAATTTTTGAAAGACCCTATGATATCACCTTTGATCACTTCCCAACAAGATTGAAAGAACACTATGGTGCAGTCATTTGGATTGGTTGTTCTATCCCCTGCCATGCTTTTCAACACTTTCCAAAACTTTTTTTCTTTGGAAGGCCTCTCAAGCCACCCTTTCACTTGTGAGTTGATATTACCAAGGTAAATCCATCTAATATTGATTGCCAAGAAAATTGTTTCGAAAGAAAGTTCTCATAGTAGTTGAAAATGTAATCCTTAATCTCGATTTGGTTAGAGATAGTCATCCTATCTAGCATCAACATATCAATGTTGTGTTTCCCCTATGCGAGTTACCCACCTGATAGAAGAACTTTGTACATTTATTCGCCTCCTTTAGCCATAAGATTCTTGACTTTTATCTCCATGATAGATCTTGACCTCTCAAGTTACAAAAACTTGAGTTTTGCGTGCCCTTTTCACTTTTAACATTTCCATCAGTACCATTATATACTCCAAACCATTAAGTTCTTCTAATAGTTGTTTCTTCTGGCCTTTAACATTACCAAACACCAATTCGTTCCAACTCTTCAAATTCTTTTTCAATGCCTTCAATTTACATGCCAAAATATGACTTAGAGTTCATTGAAAGTAGAAGTCCACCACTGTTGAACTCGATCAATAAAGCCCTCATATTTCAACCATTTGTTCTTGAATTTGAAGTACCGCGTGCCTCCTTGTATTCCTCCACGACCAAGGAAGATGAAAAAGTGGTCTGAATATAGTCAAGGAAGATGGTTTTGAATGAGGTTTGGAAAATGGGTTTACTAATCCGAGAAAATCAAGATTTGCTGATCCTCGACCATGAAGACTATTTACAGTTGCTCAACCAAGTGAAGGAACCACATGCAAGAGGGATACCTAATAGATCTTGGTTAGAAATGAAGCTAGAAAAATCTACCATTAGTTGGAATGACCCGATCTTTTACTCAGGAAATGGGTGACATTAAAATAACCGCAATGCACTAAGCCATATCCCAGATGCTACATAGCCCAACTAATCCATCTCATAATAACCTTCTTGCTTGATCTATATTAGGCTCGTAGACAATTTGAAGGCCCACTGGAAACCATCTCAACATTCTTCAATGAGCAAGCCATCTTGACATCTCCTATACCATCCACCATCTTTTCCACCAACCATTAATCACACATTATTATAAAGCCCTCGATGCTCCAATTAAGGGTAGATAATGCCAACCGACTTGATTACATGCCCATGAACTCCTAATGATGCTTAAATAGATCATTCAAATTTTGTTTTTTGTAGATAGATATATATATACATATATATATATACACACACACATAACATCACCTCACGAGATTTGTAGTTAATAAAGCATTCTACTTTAATAATTTGACTGTCTGCCGAATTTTGGATCATGAAATGCTTTTCCTTCTCATTTAGTCCCCTTACATTCAAATAAATTATTTTTGGCTTCATTGTACAATTTCATTTCACTTGCCATTAACCATCCAATTATGCCACTTGAGCTCTCTAGCTCTTTTCTTAACTAAGTTAAGCTCACCATTTGGGCTAGCCTATCTTTGTTCAACCTCAACAGCTACAAGTATGGAAATCAATTGATCTCCAAGACCATTACATACAATCCCAACACAATATATTATCTCCTCAAGTTTATAGAGAAACCATTCTGAAGCCAAGGTTTTAATCAAGTGTACAAAGTTCTATGTATAAGTGCCTCCCATAACCTCCATTACTGCTCAAAAGACTGGATAGTTTGAAAAATGATTTCATGCTAATACTCCCTTACACCCCATCTGTAATGTACAAAACCATAGCACCCATGGGAGATTCAACCCTTGAAATGGTCATTTTGTGGTCCTCGCGCGACATGAGAGACCTTATCAAAGCCAAAGCAAGCCTTCCAATAGAAGTTTTGACCCACTTTGAGGAGACACAAGTGGGATTGCATCCTTAAACCCCTCGATTTCGACATGATTTTCTGACTTTGAGACAGTTATAACATCCTCAAATGTTGCTAGCACCATCGCCACCACAAGGATGTCTAGGAAGTCATCTGTTGGATCACCCACTTCCTTTGACTCTTTACGAGGAGATGGGTGAGATCATATTATCTAATTCCGAGACTTTGTCAAGTATTATTGGCATCATCGCCACCTCAACAGTGATTCAGAATGTCGTCCACCTAGTTTTCTATATGTTGTGACCCAGCCTGTGTCATCCCCCTGTTTGACAACTCAATGTCGATGATGGTTTCTCGATTTTGGAGGCTAGGTTGACAGACAGGCTTTGTCCTTTCCTATGGCCTAGGTTGTTTTTGGCCCACCAAGTCGAATGGGTTGAGCACTTTACTTTACGGATGCTTCTATCTCCCTTACACAGCCCACAATCCACGAATTCTTTATGCTCAGCCCAAGATGTTGATTTATCCATTAAATAAAGCTATCGATTGCTTCCCCCAAGTCGATTGTCTCCCATTTAATGCTATCTAAGGTTCTAAAGTCATCTATTCTGCACCATGACCACTGAGCAAAACGCCCCCTCGTTGTGTGCAAGTGTTATCGGTTGGCAATGTGCCTGATCAACGTCTGGCATGCTTCTACAATAGAAACATCATGCCTCCTTTAAATGTCCAGATTGCCCTTTCTGCCCTTGAATGACTGCCCATCTCTTCTCAATACTTCCTCAGCCTACAATGCACTCCTCTACTTCTACTTTCACCCCATCATAATCCCTAAAGAAGTGGAGGGGAAGGGCTGGAAAAAAAAAATTGCAATGAAACTTCGCGAGGTGCATGAAAGCATGGGAACATCTGGAAAGAATTTATAGAAAGGGGCTATAACCATCCAACATAACATCCAAGAGATAACTCTATTTTGGATACTCTATAGAGTCCTATTATTATTCGGGGGAAGAAACTAACATAAATTAGCCCAATAGATGGCTTTTTTATAATCCATCAATTTTAGAAGCAGGTCGGTGCCAAGGCCTACACAACGAAATTTAATATGAAGTTGCGTGACTTAAAATGCAAACGAGCTCTTTCGAAACAAAAAAAAAAAAAAAAAAAGGCAAACAAGCAGGCCATAGAGGCATTTACATGGATGACACGGAAAGCCAAACTATTCCATTAAACATATAAGACAATTAAAAATTGGTACCATCCATCTGGTAAATGGAGATCATGTGATGAGCACCACCCTGACAATTTCCCAACAAAGTCCTTTCGGCAAAACCATGAAACAAGATGTTGCACCAATGCATCCTGTAACTGATCCTAAACATGTGGCCATGACACTGACCCTAAACATGTGTTCTGTCATGGTGATATTCAAGGTGATGAGTAGCCAGAAAGAAGCTAGAACTGAGATAAAGTTAATCCTTTGTGACGAGGATGAACATCAATACAGAGTGCCAAATGCCAAAACAATCATCAATGCGAGACGCAACTTCAAATTTATGATGAAATCGGCCCGAAGCATGTGAAACAACAGTATTTACAGAATTATTTCAACCATATTCATCCTGGACATACGAGCAGATATGGAGTAATGACATGCGTATACTGATCACATTCTATCCCAAGAACAATTCTAATAAGATCCTAACCCAAACAACAGATATGTTGTCCCTGCTCAAGTGTCACCAACGTATATGCACCAAACATGGCACTGCTGTAAATGGTACATCCGGACATACATCCACTAACCAGAAAAACATCTCTTTTCCCTGCTATTAACTCGAAGCAAAATCAACCTATCAAGGCACAGAGACACATCATCATCACCAACGAAAAGCAGAAATTTGATTTGGGCAACAAATGACTCATGCAAGATTAGCTAATGTCATTGTGATGGCAAGCTAGATTTGATGGAAAGGAAACTTTTCATAAGAACATAAT
Source organism: Platycarya strobilacea (assembly GCA_036898215.1). NCBI lineage: Eukaryota > Viridiplantae > Streptophyta > Magnoliopsida > Fagales > Juglandaceae > Platycarya > Platycarya strobilacea. The sequence goes on from CM072559.1 coordinate 35,215,344, forward strand.
TTACACATAGCCACATCGATGTTTCAGATCTGTAAAAGAGTAACCTAGCAACACCGGAAAAGGTTCTTTGATTTGTTAGAAACATTAGCTAAATTATAAGAAATATGCACGACTCCAAAAGTATGCACTACCGTTCAGTATAACTACTTTTGGTGCCAGATTTGAAAAATGTTATGATGCAGGGTATCAGTTATGATCATGCTAAAATGAATAATTGACACTAGTAAAACATCATACAATTATATAATACTAAATTTTGCAGCAATTTCACATCCACGCAAGATCGAATATAAGACTAACTTGTGTATTACACATATACAAGAGGTATTTGCACAAACAAAATAGAAAACTGTAATTAAGAGGCCAGGGAATATACAAACACGTCAAACAAACATACATACATTCAATATAACTGTGCAAGTTGACACAATCAAGAATTTTAACTAAAGATATGTAATGCGTCCATAAATCTATTCTCATATAAAAACAACATAAATTTCTCAAAAGTTCACGAACAAAAACAACATAAATTTCTTAAAGTTCACGAACAATCATGTTATAAAGGAGCAACAAAAATTCCATATACACGCACCTGCAAGAACATGACAGATAAACTTATGCGATTAAATCAGCAATCACATATAAATATAGAAATTAGGACTGCATATTTATACTGAAACCAAAAGCTAATCATAAAAAATTTAAACTAACGTGAGAAACTCATGAATAAGCCAAGTAAAATAAATAGCACCAGCGGCTGGGAAATGATAAAACCAAAACCATAGTCCCTGGGGGACAAATTAAACAACTTGTAGGAAAACATTCGAAAAATCACAGAAATGGTGCAAATACATTTCTACCACATGGTGCACCAATCAGCCTGCCCTTAGCACAGAAAGTAGTACCATGAAAAATGGAAATCAGATGCATGCCATTTGCTCCCGAACAGGGCTGCAAACTCAAAGGTCGGGAGAAAAGCACAGGCAGCTGGTATTTCCCACACAGAGCTCCAATACACAATTATTGTCGCAAAACCTCTACCTAACGTATATGGATGATACAAGAAAATTATTTGAAAGGACTGAATTTAGAGATTCATTACATGATATATCACTTCATATCCTCCAAGAATATAGCTCTCAAACAAAAAGCACAAAAAACAAAAACAAAACATAACAGATAAAAAAATGGATTAAAAAAGAACATGAATTTCCAATCAGATACCTCAAACTCTACGTAGAGCTTTGGTAAGATAATGGCTAAAACCTATTATTATTTACTTCACAAAAAAACAGCATCGAAATTAAACTGTATTACTATTATCAAAAAGAGTAATCATCATCAGGTAAGCATTAAAATCAAGATTTGGTATAAATAGATCTAATTTGACACATGCACTATCCAGAATAACAGCAACCCTCACAAGATATAAGCCCTAAATCCTACATATAGATCAAGCTTCAGTTTCAGCGGACGTGTTCTCCTCACTGGCATTGGTGGTGGCGGGCACCGCGGTCGGAATCGAAGTCTGCAGCGTAGTGTCGGCAGTAGATCCCAAAGTGCCACGGTTCTTCACGGCCTCGAGCATGCGGCGGCTGATCTCCCTGGAGTACACCTGGAGGATCTCGATGCCATCGTCATCTGCCGAGGAAGAGCCGGATGCGGCGGACAACGCCTCGTCCTCGATATTGCGGGCGACAGCGGCGGCCTCGTCGTGGGGCAGGGTGCCGTAGCGCTTTGAGAGAACGGAGACGGTGGACAGCGTGTCGATTAGGCGGTTCACCACGGCCTCCCGGGTACGCTCCGTTGGGGGCCAAATGCTGAATGTGAGGTTGTTGTTCCTCGGTTTCTTGCTAGGTTCTTGGTGGGGCTTTTCCTGTGGTTGAGCCTCCATCTCCGCCGCAGGCGGGGGTGATGCGGGGATGATCTCTGAGTCGGACATTATTGGATTTTAGCGAAGTTGAATTGAAATCAACGGAAAGGATTTGAATTGGGCCAACAGAGCTGCTTAAAAATAAGAACTTTCGAGAGAGAGAGAGAGATTCGGCGGGAGTCAAGCGCAGGCTGAGTAAAGGTTAATATGGACTCTCGAGAACTGTCTGAATTTAAATGTAACGGTGGTAATATGGACACGACACGTTAATACGAAATGAATATAATAAGATAAAAACGGATTAGTATTTAGCCTTAATAGATTTTGGATTAAATCGTGTCAATCCATTAAGATCTGTTAAGACACGTTAAGAAATTTGAATTTATTTTTATACCTTTGAGCTAAACTTTAAAAAATTCTAATTTAAAATTAGATTTATATTCTTAGACACTTAGCTATCCCATTTAAGTACTTATTAAAAAATCATTAACGAGTTAATTCATTATTATTTAATATATTTGAGTTATAATTTTAATATTTTATAATGTGTGGATCATATTTGTATATTTATCATATTTTATAGTGTACTACTTATTGAACTATAATTTTAAAATTGTAATTTATAATTAATTTTTTTATGTTTTATAACTATTGTTTAAGTTTTAATATTTATATAAAATCAATTAAGTTAAACTCAAACGTGTCACTAACGAGTTTACGGGTTGAAACGTATCAAATCGTGTTGTATCGTGTCGTTTCATAGCATGTCATATAGTGTCAAAGGTCTAAACAGGTCTTAACGGGTCGTGTCGTGTCAACCCGTTATCTTAACGGGTCGTGTTAGGGTTGAAGTTTTTGACACGAAACCCTTAACAGGTCATGTTCGTGTTGATCCTTTAAGCATTATGTACACGTCCTGACGCGACACGAACACGACTTGTTAACACGTTTTAACACCCCTATTCAAATGTAAAGATAGGTAAAAATCTCAATGTGTTGTACATTGCTTAGAACATCCATATTGATCTCATTAAAAAAATTATTAAAATTTAATAAAAAGTACAAATTTGATAAGATAAACATACTATATTCATCATAATTTCACATTAAATTCATCATTAAACTCATCAAAATAATAATATAAAAATATTTTTTTAAATATTTTTTAAATATTTTATAATTATACTAATTATATGTATATTAATAATTTAATTTGATACTTAAATTATTATTTTCAACAATATTTAATAAAACTAGAATTAAAAAAATATAATAAAGACATTTATTCTATAGAGAAAATAAAAATAAAAAAAGAAAAAAGTGTAGGAGAAATAAAATATATTAAACTAATAAGATGAAGAATGAATAGTAACCCTTTAAATTTAAAAGGTTTGTTTATTTTTACTGTAACTCAAAGTTTAAGAAATATGGTTTGATGAGACCAATGTGGATGCTCTTAGTGATGAAGCTCATGAATGACATGTGTCGATCAAAAGCTGATTTAAATATCGGCTTAAGCAAATTTTCGCTTAATTGTCGAGGGTGACCAGCACCTCCATGATAATACCTCATTAACAAATACTTTAGATTATGTCTTGGCATCATTTTTGGAGGGTTAGGACGGTCACTTAGCTAGCATGCATGCATACCTTGACTTAGGTCTTAACACGCAGCAAACAATCATAGAGGCTATTGGCCGCGCACAGCTAGACATGCACCATTGTGCGCATCATTGGGCATTCCTTGCGTGCACACTTGCATGAGCACTTGCACACCATGACCCATACACCCTCTAGCGAGGTTAGTGGCGTATCTTTACAGGCACGTCATCCAGCACGCGGCACCAGCCCGCACCTTGTAGAGCAGGCTAGTGGCATGTCATCCAGCGCATGGTTCCGGCCTATGCCCTGCAGAGTAGGTCAGTGGCATGCCCACCAGGCATGTCATCTAGTGCATGGCTCCAGCCCATGCCTTACGGAGTAGGCCAGTGGCATGCACACCACGCATGCCATCCAGTGCGTGACCCCAACCCGCACCATGCAGCCAGGGCCCAGACCGCCAGCTTGGGCCATGCATGCTCAGCACCCCGGCACCCAGCTCGAGCCTTGCAAGACCACAGTCCATGCCACTTGAATAAGCCACACTACCACAGCACAACATCATCATGGGCACACCATCAGGTCTAGGTATGTCACCATGCCATGCACATCATCAGATGTCACGCAGTCAGATACCATACAGACACATGCCATGTAAACAGCTAACACACAGACAACCATCCTTGACCATGCCATGCCACAAGCAATGTCAAGGCCATGGCATGTCACGGCCTCATCATCATTGGCGCCTATCATGCTTATTTATTTATTTATTTTTATTTTATTATACATTTGGTTATTTTAATAATTATCTTATTTTGCTAGGGACAACTGAGAATTGGGGGTTTCTAAGTTGTAAGGATCTATAAATAGGATCTCTAGATTTTCATTTCACATCTTTTGGACAATTGAGAATTGGAGTGGCTTTCTAGGAGCTTAGGCCATTCACCTAGTGTGGTTTGAATTTTCTTTTGGTGCTTAAGCACTTGGATTTCAAATGGTACAATTTGTGAATCCCTTTGGAGAGAAACACATCGTGCAATTCGTGAATCGATGTATTTCACATCTATCCTTTATTTATAAAACAATTTGAGGAATTTCTTTTCATTTTGGTGTTCTTTTTGTATTTGAAGTTGTTGGATGTTCATGTGTTCTTGTTGCATTCTTGATTGCGTTGGAGTCTTTATAGTTGTTTGAGTGTTGTTTAAGTGAGTGTTTGAGAGTGAGAGTTAGAGAGTGTCGAATCCACACCACTTGTGAATTTGAGAATTGAGTGTGAGTATCAATTAGTGTGAGTGCCGAATTCCATACTATTGTGGAATTCGAAAATACCAAAAAGAGTGTGAGTGAGTATTTTTGTGTTGGTTTGCTTGAGGGTTGTTGTTGAGTACTTGGAGTGTGTTGCCAACATTCCAAGAGGTGCACTAATCAATTTCGAGTTTGCATGTTCCTCATGTGTTCTTGAGTTTCCTTGAAAATTCTTGAGGATTCTTTCCCACCAAACAACCGACACAGCCAACCCCAAAATCCCTAGCCATACCACACGAACATAAGCCATAAAACCCTAGCAACCATCTTGCCACTTTCGCCCCTCATCCCTCTAAACTCTAGCCAGCCATATCTCCACATAATCCTTCCCTATTTTATCTCAACCTAACAAATATTCCCTTACCATAATTGGCCAATCTCAACCACTCAAGCCCCCAACCAACTGGCCACATCTTTTCTCACCTCATCAAACTCTTTCCAAATTCAAAACACCAACCACTTTCCTTATCTAGCATATTCGACCATATCTCCTACACCCTAGCCAAGATCCTTATTTGCCACATCACCAAGACATATTTTCATTCCCACTTTTGATTGATCAATTAATCAAAGGATCGAGACTTAATCAAATCTAGCCCCAATATAGCCTCACATACTCGGCCAACTCACTAAACCCATTGCCGCCCACCTCATCCACCTATAAGCCATATTCCGAATTTTTAGAAATTACCAAATCATCTCAAAACCCTAGCCAAAAGACCAATCCTACCCTTGACCGAAACCTTAGTGTTGCCCTAAGCAACATTAGGCCATCCTAAACCCTAGCAAGACGCCATCTCACCTAAGCCATCCCAATCCCATAGCCGTGCACCCATTGCACAAAGTTTAGACAACTAGTCCAAACATTTAACATTTAGCTCCACTAAATCCTAGCCTCACGTTACCATTTTCCTCATCCACTTAATCCTTACCAAGCATTGGAGTCTAACTCGGTCATTGAAGGGAACAAAAACACAAGGAGAACCCTTTAGGTGATCGGGATTTGACCGAGATCCCTATCACTCCACCTCCCATCTTCCTCCCTCTCATTTTCCTCCTCCTTTTTTCCTTTCCTTCCTTTCCCTTTTTCCATATTTTTCGTCTCTCTCTCTTCTGGTGTTTTCTCTGGTTTTCACTTTGTTTAGAAATTCTCTCCATCCTGTCTCTCTCCATCCCCCTCTTTGGTCTCCCCACCCATTTCAGCACCCTCCCCTCTGTCCCCTTCCCTTCCTTTTCTTTCCTTTCTCTTTCCTTTTCCTTTTTTTCTTGTTTAGTTGTCAATTTTTGCAGGAACCGTATTTGGATGGGGGAAGAGTTCGTCGATTGTGTAGGCCTCCGCCAGTTTGGACTCCGCATGCGTGTTGTCGTTCTCCTCCTAAGGTGTTGATCTCTCAGCCGTGTCGAAAGTTTGAAGATCAAAGCGGCGTGTGCTACACACACGCCCCTCACAGATTTGTCTCTTGTGTGCCTTCTCCAGAGGGTTCCGCATCCACGTGCGTAGCCAGAGGATCTAGGGACTCCGGCAGTCCATCTCTATCATTCTTTCTCTCAGCTAGGCAGCGCGTGGTCTCCACGCGCCACTATCCGCAATGGTTCTTGGGTGGCCGGTTTTTTCCCTAAGGTTAGAAATCGGGTTCCGATTTTTCCAGTTAATTTAGTTTATGTTTGCTGTCTTTTTGATAAAAATTAAAAATAATTAGTTTCTAGGAATTTTGGTCCTTAGAGTTTGTCCCCTTTATGGGGTTTTGTTTCTTTATGCTTGATTGTTTAGAACTCTAACTTGTATAGAGTTTGGGTTAGAAATGGTCAGTCCCTTTAGTGTACTGGACAACTTAAATTGTTAATGGTTAACTTGTATTTCAAGTTCGCTTGTAATGTCCGTGATTTAGTAAATAGAATGTTTCCGCTTCAATATATATATATATATATGGGCATGCAATTAAAAAATTTTGATGTACAAAATTCAATATGATTCCGGTATTTTGAATGGCAAAAATTTTAATATTCTCTTTTGTAATATATTATTTTCTCTTTCATTTTATAACAGGTTATCAGTATGAGATTTTGTCTATTTTAAAGTTAGTAGTATTGTTGAACCCAAGATTTCAAGTTTCATGTAAATCTACAAATGGATTTTGATGATAACAAATGAATCCAAAGAATAAAGGAGTCTCAAGCTCAAGTTGTCCACACAATATAATCAAGCACATCAAGGAAGCAAGTATGAGCAAGAAGGGAACAAGTTTACATTAAAATCATAGATTAATGTTGTAAATCTCTTAAAAATTCAAAATTAGGATTAAGGTTCAAAATTAATATTTTATCATAAAGCATTAAAATACATTTTCCACATGTGCATGATATTTTGAAAATTAAATTTGAAAACTTTGAAAGATGATTGATTGTCATCTTTCACATGTGCATGACATGATTAAAGGTTTGAACTTTGAAAATTTTGAAAGATGATTGATTGTCATCTTTCACATGTGCATGACATGATTAAAGGTTTGAATTTTGAAAATATTAAGATGATTGATTGTCATCTTTCACATGTGCATGACATGATTAAATGTTTGAACTTTGAAAATATTAAGATGATTGATTGTCATCTTTCACATGTGCATGTTTTATTTGAATATTTTCAAAAGTGGTGGATGCTTTTCTTGACTTATACAAAAGGTAGATGTCTTTATTTGAAAATTTTGAAAAGTAAAGTGTGCTCCTTTTGTCATATGCAAAAAGTAAAAGATTATGTTTGAAATTTTTGAAAAGTAAAGTGTGCTCCTTTTGTCACATGCAAAAAGTAAAAATATTAGATTTGAAATTTTTGAAAAGTAAATGATGATGTTTTTGATATGGGAATCTTTTCAAATTTGAAATTGAAAAATCATTTGCCTATAAATAGCTCACTTGAGTTTTGCAAAATTCACAACAAGAGCTTACACATCTATTGCTAAGTTTTGCATCATTTTTTCAAAACTCTCATTCTCTCTTTTCTAAAATTTTGAGCCTTAATTCTTGTTCTTGTTGAGAGAGATATAGGTTGCGCTGTATTGTTTCTATCTCACTCATTGAGGAGTGTACTTTGATAGTCTACCTACTATCAATTCTTATATCAGTAAAAGGGTGTGTATAACCCTTGTGTGTGTAGAAGGTGTTCTACACGGGGAATAGTTAAATCACCAAGTGTAAGGTGATTGGAAGTGTAGAAGGTATTCTACACGTAGAATAGTTAAATCACCAAGTGTGAGGTGATTGGAAGTGTAGAGGGTGTTCTACACGGATTCTTTGGAGCGGTACTGCTCAAAGGTGTAATAGGTTTCTATCTCCACCTAAAGGAGATTGAATAGTAGATTTGGGGATCCTCAAGAGGTAGCTTGAGGCGAGGACGTAGGCAGTGAGGCCGAACCTCGTTAACATACTGAGTTTGCTTCTCTCTTACCCTTCCTCTTTATATTTATTATTGTTTCATATTTTATTTATATTTTATATTATATATTTGATTTATAATTGTTATTTTTTAAATACAACTCAATTCACCCCCCCTCTTGTGTTAGTCATCTGGGCAACAAGTGGTATCAGAGCTAGAGCTCTATTATAAGATTAACTATCTTTTGAGTTAAAATCTTATGGCTAACATTGCAGTTTCATTTGGTGAAGGTCAATCTAGCAGTTGGCCTCCACTCTTTTGTGGAGACAATTACTCATTCTGGAAAGTTAGAATGAGAATATTCCTTCAGGCTCAAGGTCGAGAAATCTGGAAATGTATTGTAAATGGACTTTATATTCCAACAAAAGTAGTTGATGGAGTAAAGGTCAAAAAGGAAGAAGAAGAGTTTAATCGTGAAGACGATAGACTTTATACTTTGAATTTAACTGCTATGAATTTATTATATAATGCTCTCAATGGTAATGAATTTAATAGAGTAATGACTTGTGCTACAGCAAAGGAAATTTGGGATAACTTGGAAGTTACTTATGAAGAAACTTCTCAAGTCAAGGAATCAAAAATTTATATTCTTACTCATGAATATGAAATATTTAAGATGAATGATGATGAATCTATTTCTAGTATGTACACTCGTTTTACTAACATCATAAACAGCTTGACAGCTCTTGGCAAAATTTATTCCAAAGTGGAGATAGTAAGAAAAATTCTCAACTCTCTACCAAAACGTTGGGAATCAAAAGTGACAGCGATTCTTGAAGCTAGAGACCTCAAGAAGCTCGAAGTGAATGAACTCATCGGGTCACTTATCACCCATGAGTACACATTGAAAAGAGGAGAAGAAGAAGGAAAGTTAAAGAAGAGCTTGGCACTTAAAGCTGTTCCACATGAAAGTGAAAGTGATGAAGATGAGGAAAATGACGACAAAGATGAAGAAGTTGCGATGATAACAAGAAGAATTCAGAGGTTCTTAAAGAAAAATAAAACTCCTCCAAGGAAATCCTTCAATAAGTTTTCCAAGAAAGATTTATGTAAAAATGACACTTTAATTTGTTATAAATGCAATAAACCCGGTCATATCAAGCCAGATTGTCCTCTACTAAAGAAAGATCGAAACAAAGGCAAAAAAGCAATGAAAGCTACGTAGAATGATGATTCAAGTAGCTCAGATAGTGAAGCAAGCAATGGAGAATCAGGAAATCTTTGTCTTATGGCTAAAGATGATATTGAGGTAACAAATTTTGATAATATTGAAGATCCTTCATATGAAGAATTGCAAAATGTTTTAGAAGAAGTATATGAGGAATTTGAAAAATTGGGTATTAAGTATACTGTTTTGAAAAAGAAAAATTCTTCTTTAACAAACGAAATTGATATTTTAAGAAAAGAAAATATTGTTTTGAAAGATGAAAATTTTGAGTTGAAGAAAAAGAAAACTGATTTAGAAAATATTATTGAAAACTTTACGAATGGAAAAAGAAATTTTGAAAAATTTCTTGGTAGTCAAAGATGTGTTTTTGATAAGGCAGGCTTGGGATATATGCCAAAACAAAAATACAAACCTTATAAAAACTTCTTTGATAATCCTTCTACATCAAAGTCCAATATTCAAAATTCTTTTCATAAAAATAATTTTGTTAAAAAAGGATACTATTATAATCACTCAAGTTCTTCATATATGTCACATGCTATTTGTAATTTTTGTAATAGAAATGGTCATAATTATTTTGCTTGTCCTATTAGAAGAAAACATACGATGACTATTAGGACCATATGGGTACCTAAAAATCTTATTTCTTCTAATACTAATAAATAAAGGACCCAAAGAACTTGGATACCAAGAAAAATCATTTTAATTGTTTTTATAGGTGTGCATGATGTCTTCCACGAACAAAAATAAATAGTTTTTAGATAGTGGATGTTCAAGACACATGACGGGAGACAAGACTAAGTTCTTTGATCTTAGATCTAAAGAAGAAGGACACGTGACATTTGGAGACAATTTGAAAGGGAAGATCGTGGGAATAGGTAAAATTGGTAATGAGTCTTCTCTTATAATTGAAGATGTTCTACTTGTTGAAGGTTTAAAACATAATCTTTTAAGCATAAGTCAATTATGTGATAAAGGATTTACAGTTACTTTCAAAATGGATAAGTGCATTATATTGAATGATTATGATTGTAATATTTGTTTTATTGCTTTTAGAAGTAACAATGTTTATACAATTGATTTTGAAGAAATTACCTCACAAGATGCGATTTGTTTTTCAGCTCAAAATGAAACTAATTGGTTATGGTATAGAAGACTAGGTCATGCCAATATGGAACTTATTTCCAAACTTTCAAAAAATGATCTTGTGAGAGGTTTACCAAAAGTAAATTTTCTTAAAGACAAAATTTGTGATGCATGCCAATTTGGTAAACAAACAAAAACTTCTTTTAAAATCAAGAAACATATTTCCACTACTAGACCACTGCAACTGATACACATGGATCTTTTTGGACCAAATAGAGTTGCAAGTTTAGGAGGAAAATATTATGCATTTTTTATTGTTGATGACTTCTCTAGATATACTTGGGTCATCTTTCTTACTCATAAAGATGAGGCACATAATGTTTTTACCAAGTTATGCAAGAGAATTCAAAATGAAAAGGGTTATACTATTTCAAGTATCCGAAGTGATAGGGGAAAAGAGTTTGTTAATAAAAATATTGAAACATTTTGTGATGAAAATGATTTTGTACATAATTTTTCTGCTCCTCGAACTCCTCAACAAAATGGGGTAGTAGAAAGGAAAAATAGATCTCTTCAAGAGATGGCAAGAACAATGCTCAATGAGAACAACTTGCCTAGTTATTTTTGGGCTGAAGCGGTAAGTACTGCATGTTATGTTATAAATAGAGTTATGCTAAGGTCTAAATTAGATAAAACCCCCTATGAGCTTTGGAATGAGAAAAAGCCCAACATTTGTTACTTTCATGTATTTGGATGCAAATGTTTTATTTTAAATGACAGAGATAATTTAGGCAAGTTTGATGCAAAATCTGATGAAGGTATCTTTCTCGGGTATTCTACTAATAGTAAAACTTATAGAGTATTCAATAAAAAGACTTTGACTGTACAAGAATCTATGCATGTAGTATTTGATGAATCTAATTCTCTACTCTCCAAGAAATCTATTGATGAAGAAACAGAAGGTATAAATAATACGGAAAGTCTCAATCTCAACAAAGAGAACATAATAGAGGAAGTTCAACATGGAGATATCAGGAAAGATCATCAAAATTTAATACAAGATGCAACCAAACAGTGGAAATTTGTGAAAGATCATCCAGTGGAACAAATTCTGGGGGAACCTTCACGAGGTGTAAGCACTCGATCATCTCTTAGAAATATTTGCAATCATACTGCTTTTCTATCTCAGATTGAACCTAAAAATATTGATGAAGCACTTCTTGATGAATCTTGGATTCTAGCTATGCAAGAAGAGCTTAATCAATTTGAAAGAAATGATGTTTGGACACTTGTTCCTAGACCAAAAAATCATACTATTATTGGAACAAAATGGGTTTTTAGAAACAAGAAAGATGAGTCCGGAGTCATTACTAGAAATAAGGCTCGACTTGTAGCCCAAGATTTCAATCAAGAAGAAGGAATCGATTATGATGAGACATATGCACCAGTCGCAAGATTAGAAACTATTCGAATGCTACTTGCATATGCTTGTTATAAAGATTTCAAACTTTTTCAAATGGATGTTAAAAGTGCTTTCTTAAACGGTTTTATAAATGAAGAGGTATATGTTGAGCAACCTCCAGGTTTTGAAAATCATATTTCTCCAAATCATGTTTTCAAACTCACAAAAGCACTATATGGACTCAAACAAGCTCCTAGAGCGTGGTATGAGAGACTTAGTGGTTTCTTGATTAAAAAAGGCTTTTCAAGAGGAAAAATTGATACAACTCTTTTCATTAAATACGAAAATGATGATATTCTTTTGATTCAGATTTATGTTGATGATATAATATTCGGTGCTACTAATGAAAATATGTGCCAAGTTTTTGCTAAGACTATGCAGGAAGAATTTGAAATGAGCATGATGGGAGAGCTTACATTCTTTCTCGGATTACAAATTAAGCAAGCAAAAAGTGGGACATTCATCAATCAATCGAAATATATTAAGGAATTGCTGAAGAAATTTGAGATGGAAGGTGCTAAGGAAACTGGAACACCAATGAGTCCATCCACTAAACTTGATAAAGATGAAACCGGTAAACTAGTTGACTCGAAGGTATATCGAGGTATGATTGGTAGCTTATTATATTTGACAGCCAGTAGACCAGATATTATGTTTAGTGTATGCTTATGTGCACGCTTTCAATCATCTCCAAAAGAATCACATTTAATTGCAGTTAAGCGCATTCTTAGATATCTTAGTGGTACAATTAACTTAGGGTTATGGTACCCTAAGCACACATCTTTCGATCTAATCAGCTACACAGATGCAGATTATGCTGGCTGTAAAATAGATCGAAAAAGCACTAGTGGAGCATGTCACTTCTTAGGTCGTGCACTAATTTCTTGGTTTAGTTAAAAAATAAAATTCTGTTGCACTATCTACTGCTGAGGCAAAATATGTTGCTGCGGGTAGTTGTTGTGCTCAAGTTCTTTACATGAAGCAACAACTTGAGGATTTTAAACTTATGTACAATCACATTCCAATCAAATGTGATAATACAAGTGCTATAAATCTTTCAAAAAATCCAATACAACATTCTCGGACCAAACATATTGAAATTAGATATCATTTTCTTAGAGATCATGTGCAAAAGGGCGATATTGTATTAGAATTCACTAGTACACATGATCAATTGGCAGACATTTTCACAAAACCCCTACCAGAAGATAGACTATGCATGATTAGAAGAGAAATAGGAATGATGCATGCCATGGATATCTGCTAGATACTTTTATTTCATTATCTTAAATGACCTACAGAAACTTGAGACGTTTAGCCTCATCATTCAAATGCATTTGCTCCTCATAAATCATCATGCCATTCTTGTCTAAAGGATTAGGCAATTGAAATGAAGAAGTAAGCAATGATTTCAAATCCTTATTCTGTTGCTTTAATTCTACTATTTTTTTGTCTGACTCATAAACAAGTTGTTGAAGTACAGATACAGTCTCGTTAAGCTTCTCAATTTCGCGAGTTTTGGACTGCAACCGAGCAGAAAACGCAACGATAGATGATGAGTATCGAGTTCCGAGACCCACAAGCTCGTAAATGGCGTCATGATCTGATTTATTAGCTAAATCAGTCTCTTATTGCTTCATGGCACCCACGACAGATGCAGAAATAGATTGAGACTGATATGAAGGATACCTCAAATCTTGATCAAGAGAAGCACTGAAGGGAATTTTACGAGCCATTGAAAAATTGTAGAATGAGAATGCAAGCAAATTGCAAAGATGAGAAGAAAGCTTGATGCGAAATAGATAAAGCTAAGGATTGCTCTTATAGAAACGAAAATAAGAACAAGACAAACTTACAAATCATGATAATATCTCATTTTTCAGCAACATCAAGCGGATCAAATCTTTGCACCGAATTGCCAGAGTTACGCCTCCAGCCTTTACAGGTTTTGTCGGGCACGGGTGATTTCAATTATTTAGCTCTTTACAAAATCTCCTTCGGCACCGAATTACCGGAACTAGGCCTCCAGCCTTTGCAAGTTTTGTCGAACACGTGTGGCTACGCACCGAATTCTCTACAGTCTCTACTAATGCAGCGTTTTATTTATCTATTGGTTATTGCAGGAATATATCTTATTGATCTAATTATGATTCCTTTTTAATAATGCCAAAAGAGGGAGAAGTTTTAGACTAGAACATTAACATTATTTAAATTGCTAAACTTGTTATATATGCTTGGAATTATATTTATATGTTTGCTTGAAAAACTAACGCACATTCTCAGGGGGAGCTTAAGTATTAATATAGGATTCAGGTTCTATCAAGCATTTGTCATCATCAAAAAGGGGGAGATTGTTGAACCCAAGATTTCAAATTTCATGTAAATCTACAAATGGATTTTGATGATAACAAATGAATCCAAAGAATAAAGGAGTCTCAAGCTCAAGTTGTCCACACAATATAATCAAGCACATCAAGGAAGCAAGCATGAGCAAGAAGGGAACAAGTTCACATTAAAATCATAGAGTAATGTTGTAAATCTCTTAAAAATTCAAAATTAGGATTAAGGCTCAAAATTAATATTTTATCATAAAGCATTAAAATATATTTTCCACATGTGCATGATATTTTGAAAATTAAATTTGAAAACTTTGAAAGATGATTGAAGGTTTGAAAATTAAAATACATTTTTTCATCTTTCACATGTGCATGACATGATTAAAGGTTTGAACTTTGAAAATTTTGAAAGATGATTGATTGTCATCTTTCACATGTGCATGACATGATTAAAGGTTTGAATTTTGAAAATATAAAGATGATTGATTGTCATCTTTCACATGTCCATGACATGATTAAATGTTTGAATTTTGAAAATATTAAGATGATTGATTGTCATCTTTCACATGTGCATGTTTTATTTGAATATTTTCAAAAGTGGTGGATGCTTTTCTTGACTTATGCAAAAGGTAGATGTCTTTATTTGAAAACTTTGAAAATTAAAATACATTTTGTCATCTTTCACATGTGCATGACATGATTAAAGGTTTGAACTTTGAAAATTTTGAAAGATGATTGATTGTCATCTTTCACATGTGCATGACATGATTAAAGGTTTGAATTTTGAAAATATTAAGATGATTGATTGTCATCTTTCACATGTGCATGACATGATTAAATGTTTGAATTTTGAAAATATTAAGATGATTGATTGTCATCTTTCACATGTGCATGTTTTATTTGAATATTTTCAAAAGTGGTGGATGCTTTTCTTGACTTATGCAAAAGGTAGATGTCTTTATTTGAAAACTTTGAAAATTAAAATACATTTTGTCATCTTTCACATGTGCATGACATGATTAAAGGTTTGAACTTTGAAAATTTTGAAAGATGATTGATTGTCATCTTTCACATGTGCATGACATGATTAAAGGTTTGAATTTTGAAAATATTAAGATGATTGATTGTCATCTTTCACATGTGTATGACATGATTAAATGTTTGAACTTTGAAAATATTAAGATGATTGATTGTCATCTTTCACATGTGCATGTTTTATTTGAATATTTTCAAAAGTGGTGGATGCTTTTCTTGACTTATACAAAAGGTAGATGTCTTTATTTGAAAATTTTGAAAAGTAAAGTGTGCTCCTTTTGTCATATGCAAAAAGTAAAAGATTATGTTTGAAATTTTTGAAAAGTAAAGTGTGCTCCTTTTGTCACATGCAAAAAGTAAAAATATTAGATTTGAAATTTTTGAAAAGTAAATGATGATGTTTTTGATATGGGAATCTTTTCAAATTTGAAATTGAAAAATCATTTGCCTATAAATAGCTCACTTGAGTTTTGCAAAATTCACAACAAGAGCTTATACATCTATTGCTAAGTTTTGCATCATTTCTTCAAAACTCTCATTCTCTCTTTTCTAAAGTTTTGAGCCTTAATTCTTATTCTTGTTGAGAGAGATATAGGTTGCGCTGTATTGTTTCTATCTCACTCATTGAGGAGTGTACTTTGATAGTCTACCTACTATCAATTCTTGTATCAGTAAAAGGGTGTGTATAACCCTTATGTGTGTAGAAGGTGTTCTACACGGGGAATAGTTAAATCACCAAATGTAAGGTGATTGGAAGTGTAGAAGGTGTTCTACACGTGGAATAGTTAAATCACCAAGTGTGAGGTGATTGAAAGTGTAGAGGGTGTTCTACATGGATTCTTTGGAGCGGTGCTGCTCAAAGGTGTAATAGGTTTCTATCTCCACCTAAAGGAGATTGAATAGTGGATTTGGGGATCCTCAAGAGGTAGCTTGAGGCGAGGACGTAGGCAGTGGGGCCGAACCTCGTTAACATACTGAGTTTGCTTCTCTCTTACCCTTCCTCTTTATATTTATTATTGTTTCATATTTTATTTATATTTTATATTATATATTTGATTTATAATTGTTATTTTTTAAATACAACTCAATTCACCCCCCCTCTTGTGTTAGTCATCTGGGCAACAAGTATTCTATTTCAAGTAAATTTTTCATTATATTATTTGCAATCCTCGATATGAATATAAAAATATTATATTACTTATTATTATTTGATAAAATTCTACTTTCATTCTCATAATTTTATAAATGGGTTTCTTAGATATATATATATATATTTATTTATTTTATTATTTATATATGTAGAAAATATCAAATCTTAAAAAATTGAAATTCGTTGCTCTTGACATTTCTGAAAAAAATTATTTATCTTGAATTATTGATGCTAAAATCCCTATGGATGCGATAAACCTGTGAGATACAATAAGAAAAAAAAAATCACGCATCCCTGCAGGGCAGTATTAAGGCAATGATTTTCTTTCATCACTATTTTCACAAAAAATTAAAAACTGAATATTTTACAGTAAAAAATATCTTATTTTGTGAGATAATTTAAGTGAGAGATATGAGTACCAGAAGATTGTAATCTTCCCAAAAACTCGTTATGACTAGTTGCAAAATTTTAAAAATGTCAGTGAGTATAATTTTGCACTCTTTAAAATCAGTTCAGTATTAAAATTATGCAATGAAAAAATCACTGATGATGATATGTTAAAGAAGATATATACTACTTTTCAAGCATCGAATGTACTCCTGTAGCAATAGTATCGAGAGCAAAAGTTCAAAAAATATTTTGAATTTATATTTTGTTTTTAGTAGCTGAGCAAAATAACAAACTTTTATTAAGAAACCATCAGTCACGTCCTATTGGTTCAATATCATTTTCTAAAGTGACTGGTACTAAATTTATATCATTTTTAGAAGCAAATTGTGTATCCTTTCGAAAAAACTAGGGTGTGGATGTGGTAAAATAAATTATAGAATAATTGTTGATCTTAGAAGTGACAATACTAAAAAATATAATAATAAAAATACATCGTATTATCAGAAATAGTACAACTCAGATAAGGGTAAAAGTTATCAAAATAATTTTTTAAAGAAATATGAAGATATATGTCATAGATGTGGCATGACTGGACATTGGTCAAATACATGTCGCACAAGCAGGCACTTGGTTGATTTATACCAAGCTTCTACCATAGAAAAAATAAAAAAAGTTTGAAACAAATTTTGTTGAACCATTAGACGATTTATTATATATAGATGAAGAAGATATTACTCATATTGATGTTTCTGATTTTTTTGAGAACTATGATGTTAGAATTGATCATTTGATTGGAAATGGAAATGTTCCTTCCAATTAATGTTTTTTTTTTTTATATTAGAACTTTTTAATGTTTTGCAATGTTTTAAAGTAATATAAATTTTATATATTTTGTAGAATTATAGATTCTATTGATGAACTATTTGTCTCTAAAATGAATGATAGAAATATATGTTTGGCTGACAATGCTACAACTCACATAATTTTTAAAGATAAAAAAAGTTTTCAATATCTAATACTAAGTAAAGTTTATGTCCATACCATATCAATTTCATTAAATCTAATTGAGGGTTATGGAAGAACTTATATTATGTTGCCTAAAGGCACCAAATATTATATTGATGATGCTCTATTTTTTTCACAACCTAGAAGAAACGTTTTAGTAATTTCAAAGATATATATCATAATGATTATCATATTAAAACCATCAATGAAGGCAGTAAATTAAAACCATCAATGAAGGCAGTAAAGAGCATCTCCTAATTACTAAAACGATTTCAAGCCAGAACTCGAATTGGAAGAATTGTCTGCTCTTTCTTTTAGAATGTATTATACAAAAATGAAAATAATTGAATCATATGTAGTAATGTACCAGAAGTGTATTGACCCCAAAGTATTTATGACTTGGCATGATCGTCTTAGACATTCAAGATAAATAATAATGAGACAAATTATTGATAATTCATATGGGCATCCCTTAAAGAATCAAAATATTATTTTATCTAATGAATATCCGTGATCTACTTATTCTCAAGGTATATTGATTATCAAACCATCTCCATCTGTCATTGTTAACTCCCCAACCTTTTTACAATGGATTTGCGGGGATATATGTAGGCCCATTCATCCATTAATTAGACGATTTAGATATTTTATAGTTTTAATTGATGCATCTAGTATATGGTTACATGTTTGTCTATTTTTCACTAAAAATTTTGCATTGACTATACTTCTTACCCGAATAATTAAACTATAAGCACAATTCCCTAACTATCCAATAAAAATCATTCGATTGGATAATAAAGGCAAATTTTCATCTCTAACTTTTGATAACTATTGCATGTCAATAGGAATAGATGTTGAACATTTTATTGCTTATACACACACACTCAAAACGGTTTAATTGAATCATTAAATAAAAGACTTCAGGTAATTGCTAGACTTTATTTATAAAATCAAAACTACATATTTCTGTCTAATAGAAGTTATACTTTATACAACATCATTGATTCGGATTATACCATCTACATATCATAAATATTTTCTATTACAGCTTGCATTTGGTCAACAACCAAATATTTCTTACTTTTGTACTTTTGAATGTATTGTATATGTTCCAATTATACCTCCACAACGTACAAAGATGGGTCATTAACATAGATTTTGGATATATGTTGGTTTTTATTCTCTATCTATTATTAGATACCTTAAGCCTCTTACAGAGGATACGTTTAAAGCATATTTTAAAAATTGTCATTTTTATGAATCCATTTTTTCACCATTGGGTAACAAAAAGTCGGTGCCTAAAACACAACAAGAAATTTCTTGGAAAAATAAAACTTTGTCTCAATTTGATCCTCCTACGAATGAAAATAAACTAAAAGTTTAGATGATTATCTATTTGTAAAGTATTGCAAATCAATTATTAGATATATTTACTGACACTAAATATGTGATAAAATCACATATTCTTTTTGTTAATGCTCCAGCAAGGATTGTAATCCCTAAAGGACAATTTGCTAAAATAGCAATAGATGATTCTAAGACACGCTTGAAGCATAGAAAACCTATTAGTGTAAAAGATAAAAATTCTCAAAAGAGAAAGATACAAAATGAATTTGATGTTATAGAAGAATCCATACTCACAACACAGGCTACAAGCGTAGTTGATACTCCTAAAAAGATCAAATATTTTATTAAAAAATCTCCTGAAAAATGACCTTCTGAAGAAGTATTTTATGAAATATCTTCCTCTGAAAATGAACATGTACCTGAAAATAAAGAGATATCGATATATTTCTTAAGTACTGGAGAAATTCTGAATAGAAATAAATTTGTTGTCGACAACATATTTTCATATGATGGTCCTTGACATTACCAAAAGTAATAAAAAAAATTGAGCCAAAAATCGCTGACGAAGGTCAACGTAGAAATGATTAGTCAAAATGAAAAACAACTATTAAAACTGAATTAAACTCACTAGCAAAACGAGAGATATTTGGCCTGTTTTCCAAACACCAAAAGGTGTAATACCTATTGGATATAAATGGATATTTGTACAAAAACGTAATGAGAAAAATAAAATTGTGTGGTACAAAGTACGACTTGTCGCACAAGATTTCTTATAGAAACCCATGATTGATTATGAGAAAATGTATTCTCCCGTTATGAATGCAATCACATTTAGATTTTTTATTAGTTTGATAGTCACTACATATTGATATGCGGTTGATAATCACTGCATTAGTTTGATAGTGCAATCACATTGGATATGCGATTGATGGATATAGTCACTGCATATTGATATGGATTTTTGGATCATGACATATATATGAAAATTCCTAAATTATATAAAATGCCTAAAGCATCTAATATAAATACAACCAAAAGTATGTACTCTATTAAATTTCAAATATTTTTATATGGATTAAAGCAATCCGAACACGTGGTATAATTGTCTCAGCGAATATTTATTGAAAGAAAAATTTGAGAATAATCATATATGCCCGTATGTTTTTATTAAGAAATCAGAATTCAAATCTGTTATTATTGCGATTTACGTTGATGATTTAAATTTTGTTGGAACTCCTAAATAGATCACAAGAATTACTATATATTTAAAAAATGAATTTGAAATAATAAACCTTAGCAGAACGAAACTTTGATTTGGCCTATAGCTCAAGCATTTGTTAAATGGAATTCTTATTCATCAGTTAATATATATAGAGAAAGTCCTTAAACACTTTTATATGGACAAAATTCATCATCTGAGTACTCCAATAGTTGTTCGACTACTTGATGTGTGGAAAAATCCATTTTGTCTTTGTGAAGACAGTGAAGAAATCCTTAATCCTGAAATACCATATCTTAGTGTAATTAGAGTTTTGATTTATTTTACAAATTGCACTCAACCTTATATTGTATTTTCAGTTAATCTACTTGTGAGATATAGTTTTACACCAACTCAAAGGCATTGAAATGGTATTAAACATATTTTCGTTACCTCCGAGGTACGATTAATGTGAGATTATTTTATCAATGTAGATTAAGTCCACAGTTAGTTGGATACACAGATATAGGTTATCTTTTAGATCTACACAAAGGTAGATCTCAAGCTGGATACATATTTACTTATAGAGATTTTGTTATATTATATAAGTCTGTCAAGTAAATAATATCTGACATATCTTCAAATCACTTAGAGATCATTGCAATTCATGAAACAATTCGAGAGTGTATTTGGCTGAAATTGATAAATCAACATATTCAAGAAAAATGTGGTCTTTCCATGATCAATAATAGCCCAATAATTTTATACGAAAATAATACTGCTTGTATCACTCAAATCAGATGAAGATATATCAAAAGTGACAGAATTAAACAGATTTCACCTAAATTCTTTTATACTCTCGAACTTTAAGAAAATATGAAATTAATGTCAAACAAATATGATCAAGTAATAATCTGACAGATTTATTTGCGAAAATATTACCAACTGCGACATTCAAGAAAATTGTGCAAAATATTAGAATGCGAACACTTAATGATCTATCGTCATGCACTTTTCAGGGAGAGTAAATGTCTTAAAGACTTGTGCTGATTATACTATTTTTCCTTCACTAAGATTTTATCTCATTAGATTTTTCTTGATAAGTTTTAATGATGCAATTCTAAAACATTTTGTGGTACATATGAATACTGTATTCTTTTTTTTTCGCTATTGATTTTTCTTCCTACTGAATTTTTTTTTGGTAAGATTCTAATGAAATATATTTTTTATGAGTGACTATTCAAAGAAGAGTGTTGTATATTGCTTAGTGATAAAGCTCATGAATGACCCACGTGTTGATCAAAAGCTAATTTAAATATCGACTCATGTAAATTTCAGCTTCATTGCTGGATTGGATACCACGTCTAAAGCCCTATATATATGGGCATGGAATTTAAAGTTTTTGACGTACAAAATTTAATACGATCATGATATTTTGAATAGCAAAAGCCCTATTATTTTCTCATTAGTTATATAACACGATGTATTCATTATTAGAAAAGAAAAATTATAGAGTGAAATTACACTTATAACACTCACTCTCACATGTTACTGTTTATATAAATAGTAACATGTGAGAATGAGTGCTATGAGTTTGGTTTCACTCTAACACTACTCATTAGACAATACCTTAATTCTGAATGTCATCAAAATCTAGTTTTACATCCAGGAAATCACATGATGACACGTAGGCATTCTCTCTAAGCCCCATTTGTTTTTAAAAAATATTACATCTTATTTTATCTCATTTCATATAATCATTACACATTTTTTATATCCCAATATAAAATAATATAAACAATTTAACTTTTTCAAATTCCAATACAAAAATTATATTAAAAAATTATATTATAATAATATATTATTTAATTTTTCACTTTAGTCTCAATTCATTTCATCTCACTCCAATCATATCTCTAAAAATAAACCAGATCTAAATTGCTGCTGAATCTTTGTGCACCCAAAAATCCCTTATTATTGAGGCATCGTTGAACTATCCTCTCCTACACATTGCCTAAATCACTGGTGCATACAAGCTCGGGAACGCTCTATGCTTGTCCTTAATTGAATCATTCAATAGCCTAAAGGCCTCATCCACCTTCCCCACCTTCGATATTGCAGATATTAGAATCTTTTATGTATTAATATCCAACGAAAGTCATAATCTACACACTTCATTGTAAAGAGTGGGGCAGAAGTCGATCTCATCGTACTTGCATATTGACTCGATTAGGGAGTTAAAGGTTACGACGTCGGGCACAAAGCCTTCCTTCGCCATTTTCGTCGCCATTTTTTTTCCTTCATCGACTCGAGATATCCAGCATTTAACAGGCCCTCAATCAGGAGGTCATGGCCGCGAATCGTGGTCGAAGGTAAGGAGTCATTGGCGTCGGGAGGGTTTGAATCGCAGAGGTTTTATTGAACTGGGGAATCCTTTGATTTGGGGGAATTCTCTTTGGGATCTCACTCTCAGCAGTAGGAAATTTTTAGTGCAGGTTCAGCAGTGATTTAGGTAAAAGGAAAATGCTACATACCCCGATTGAAGTTCTCCCGATTGCTTTCCCGCTTGACGTGGCTTGACTTTGAAACATTGACTTGGCAAAAACATATACACGACCCGCGTCCCTTAACGTGAAATAAACGGATCTTGAGTTTCCTTCTCTCCCGTAAGCGACCTCATTAGGATTCCAATATCGACGACGTCGTTCAACAAGTCACCGTCGTCGTCCCCATTCCGGCAACGTCCCTCCCATTCTGGCAACTGAAAAAATATTTTCTGGCGAGACCCCCAAATTTCAGACCCGAAAATTTGTTGACCCGTAGGCTCCCTCCTTCCTCCATCTCCATCTTCATCTCCGACGTCTATCCCAAGATCTGGCAACGGAAAAATTTCCGGCAACAAACCCAAGCTCCAGCTCCATATCCTACCGGCTGCAATGCTCTCCTCTAGTGAGGACTCCGATTTCCTCCCCTCCCACCTCCATTTTAGGTAAATGCAATTTCTTTGTCCGTTTCACTGCTATGCGATTTTTTAACCTGTAAATCCTTTTTTTTTTTTCCGTTTCCCTTCAATTCTTTGTTCTTCTCTCTTATTTGGATGTTGTGGATGAAGACTCATGAAGTTTCTCTCTGATTTCAATTTTTATTTGAAGTTTTTCTTTCATTTTTTTCCCCATAAATCCTTGGATGTTGGGAATAAGTTTCTCTGTCGAGCAGAATGCCACAATGAACCTGCACCAAGTCAAGTTGTCCTTCTCTTTACCATTTTTTTCCTTCAAAAAATTGGGATTTTAAAAGCATATATGTTGTGTATTAACGTTGGTTATTGTGGTTAGATTTTAAGGGATGTTGTGGTTAAAAGAGTGCAGGAAAACACAAAGGGAATTGCAAAAGTGGTGTATTATTGTGTCATGATTTAGATGGTAACACCAAATGATGTGAGGCTGCTTTTTCTTAACACTTGAAAAAAGCTATTAAATCTTTTGAATTTTCGGAAATTGCAGGACATGTTGAGCCATTAAATCTTTTGAACTTTCAAAAATTGTAGGAAATTCTTACTATATGAGTTTAGAAAAAGCTATTACATGTGCCAATTCCCTCATGGGATGGATCTGAACATGTTACCATATGAGTTTAAAAAAGCTATTAAATATTTTGAACTGTTTGAAATTGCAAGACATGTTGAGTGCAGGACATTGATCTATTCCTGCCGACTATGAAGCTTCTCGCTAGATATTGGTTTGAGAAGCTGTTATAGGAAAGTCTACTTCCTCTGAGGTTGCTGTTTTCTAATTATGATGTATATTTGCCGGTAGTATATTGTAATTTAATAGAGGAAGAGACCTCAAGGTTACTCTGTTTTTGTCTACTCGAATAAGAAGCTCTTCAATATAAGCCTCCATGTTCCCCTTTTTTACATCTTATCTACATAAGTATGTGACAAACACCTATATGATAAAGTCTTTTACTGTTTCTTGGAGGGTTTGCACTTTGCAGGAATGAGCAAGCCGGATATTGTAATAATATACTAAATGAAACAAACTGTAAAGCATATAAAACCAACATGATTGTAAATAATATTTTTCCATTTGATTAATCTGATTAATTTGCACATCATGTAGAAAATTAATAAACATTTCCCATCATCCAAACACGATGAGGCACTACTAATTACCAAACCGTACTGCATGCTTTAATAGAACAAAACATTACATGCCGGATTACAAATTAATGACCTAAACACGTCATTGTAAACAAGATTCAAAATTATCTCATGGCATCTATCAATCACAAAAGAAAGAGATCCCTCTCAGAATTAGCATGATGTCTACCAAGCACTGAAGTCTTGATGAAGATCCGAACTGGGTTGTATATTAGTTTTTTCCTGTAACTGCATAAAAAAATGTTACAGGTGGCATCACAATTCACTAAAAAGAATTACCAAAATAATTTAGTTTTAGATTACCTGTGAGTCGTCATGAGCAATCGAAGGAGTTAACAAAAAATATGGCGCATGTGTCCAAACTTGACTTTGTTAATCCTAGTGTTAAAAGTATAATTTTAAAATAAATAAAATAAGACAAAACAAAACATTCAAACCAAGTAGTGTGCCAAAAAATTTACTAATGTTTGAGAAGTCGCATGTTGTGTGCCGCTCACAATGCCTTCATCTGGAGTGTGACTGCTCCGTTGTGCATTAGAATAACCATTATAACTTAGCTTTATACATCTATAATAAGTGAATCGTAAATTTAGTATACAATACAAATAAAAGCAAACCTCAACTTCATTATGCTGTAATCGCCTTTTAGTACAATATTTCTTAATACTCTTTTCAGCGGGGTGCACTTTCCTCTTAAACAATGGCCTTCCTTTACTCCGAACTACCAACGGACTACGAACTCTACCTGTCATGCTCTCTATGGAAGTAGGTGTATCAACTGTGTTACTAATATCATGATCAGCAATACCAGGATACTGTGTCTTCAACTGTTCTATTTGGCTAATCAATTTAACACAACTGCTCTCTGCCTTTGAAGCATTGGAACACAGTTCATAGAAAGAATTTTGGATCCTATCATACCTTCGCACATCGTCGATGCTACTAGTATCATAACTACTTTTCACAAAAGTGTATTTTCACTTAAGATCTTTCCTCCACCGATCCAATATGTATTTTGATGGTATCGTATATTGACCCATATGAGTTAGGACACGAAGAGCATGCCTGCACAAAATATCCCTAAACTCAAATAACTTACAACTGCATTTCACATCAAGGGGATCTTGATCAACTTCGACACTAAATGTTACATGTTTTAATAAGTCATCACCAACTTGAACCTAATCAATAACAGTGAATGTATATCTACCACCCTCACACCCCATCTCCTTAGCAGCCAAATATATAAATCCTCGCAATTCCTCTTGTACTCTTTGAACTTAGCAAGAGTATATGCACTTTGAAATTGTTTCTCAAGAGGATAGCGAGTGATGCAAGGAATGTCTGTGTTAAATGACTTGAAGTTGGAAATTGCTTCATTCTCAACCTTCCTCCTAAGGGTCGAATCGTACTGGTCAACAAATTGTTTCAGAGCAGTTATTGAGTGTAGATAGTCATCGAAAAATGCATTCATTCCTTCACTACGCTATGTAGTTGACATTCCTGCCCAAAATGTGCCTCTAACATAGGCTGGCACCCAAAAATGACGACCACTATACAGTGATTCCAATCATGCATTCTCATGCAAATCATATGTTTCGAGCATACGACACCAATGTTCCTCAAACTCATGCTCACTGAAAGAATCATAAACGCACTTATGTATAGTACTCTTGATTTCCCCATATCGACAGTGTAATCCAAACTTCTCAGGAAGCTTTTTCATTATATTCCACAAACAAATCGATGCCTAGAATTTGGAAACACCCTCGAAATTGTAATTTTCATGGCCTTGTCTTGGTCTGTAATGATTGCATTTGGCAGTTGATTATTCATACACTGCAATCAGGACTCAAATAACCACTTGAATGTAAATGCGTCTTCGCTGGATATCAATCCGCACCCGAGTAGGACTGATTGCCCATGGTGGTTCACACCCACAAATAGTGCGAAAGGCGTTTTATACGCATTAGTCAAATACGTTGTATCAAACGTAATAACATCTCCAAATGATTCATACACAGCTCTACTCTGGGCATCTGCCCAAAACACATTCTTTAACCGCATGTTTTTGTCAACATCTATTTTATAATAAAATGTCGGATTTCTTTTTTGCATATCTTCAAAATAGTTACATAGAGCTACACCACCTCCAACCCCAAGGCGAAGTCGTCGTACTTTATCAATGTAGTTTCGACACTCCTTCTCCTCGCATGTTACATTCTCATAACTCCCCGCGTCAGCAACCACTGACTTGAAATTTTTGGCTATCTTTATTCCTGCCTCAGCATTTATTTCAAGTCTCCTAGCGACACAAGGATCAATCGTCTTAAAGCATCTGAAATGTCTTGCCTTTCCCGGACTACAGGCGTATGTGTGATCCAAAATCACCTTAGATACAATATATCCACCTTCATCGTTAAATACTGCATTAAGCCTAGCCTTACACCCCATCTTTACTGTTTGTCTCGGTTTCATAACATTGGCAGCCCTACTTTTTGCTGTGCCTTCTCGTGTGCATACTAAACAAAACCATCTTACAATCCCATCATCATCCTGTCTAATATTTTTTTTGGATACCCCAAATCCTTTCTTCTTGCCATATTTCATATAGTAAGCATGCACTTCTTCAACATATGAAAATTGTATTCCAACAGTAGGTTCTTCAATAGTTTCATCACATCCAATCTCCTTATTAGACTCATCGGACTCATCAGTTGGATATTCTATATCGGCATCCATTGCAACATTTGAATTATCTATAAAGATACCCAAAACTTGTTTGAGAATAAGAAAATGTATTGTATATGAAAGAACAAGCAAAAAACAAAAAAATATCATAAGAAGAGTGTGAATGTAATTTATTAATATAATATAATGGTGGCACATAATATTCATGAAGAAATCTATAGATTTATCTTTTCAAAGAATTCTAGTGGATTGTAATCCTATCTATTTGGAATATCTTCAAACAATTTTTCTAAAGCTTGGCTTATTTAGAGCATGAACATTTATAATTTATTTTATTTTTAATACTACTTACAATTGAGTTACCCATTGTTCGTCTCAATATTTAGTTTTCATTAGATAATGCCCTTCCAATAACATTTGTAGAAAATTTTATTCTTTGGATTTAAACAATAAAAATATTTATGGGCAAATCAGCATAGTCGTTGTTCAGGGATTTAAACGATAATTACCCATTATTGTTGTACATGCATTGACTATAAGAAATTCCGTAGTTCTTATATTTCTCTCTAAATTTTAAATAAGCCATGTGATTTCCATGTACACCTGGGATGAAACTAGCTGTGAGGAAAACTAAAGACTTAAAATTGAATAATAAAATTCATTGGTTGTTTTACAACTTTCGAAATACCAATACAAAAACAAAAATCTCATTATGGCATTCTGTCGAGCACTTGGTGTTCTGCAAATCAACTTGCATCAAGAGCTGAACTATATACAGATGAAATCCAAAAATTTACATGACTCATTTGCAAGCCAAGAAAATACAACCATCTCACAAACAAGCAGTTAAAAAAAGCGCACAAATTTACAAAGAATGTCCAAAAAATAACCCGCGGGTTCAACGGGTCTAGAGGGGAGGAGATCGGCGTCCTCACTAGAGGGGAGCATTGCAGTCGGTAGGATATGGAGCTGGAGCTTGGGTTTGTTGCCGGAAATTTTTCCGTTGCCGGATCTTGGGATAGACGTCGAAGATGAAGATGGAGATGGAGGAAGGAGGGAGCCTACGGGTCAACAAATTTTCAGGTCTGAAATTTGGGGGTCTCGCCAGAAAATATTTTTTCAGTTGCCGAAATGGAAGGGACGTTGCTGGAATGGCGACAGTGACTTGTTGAACGACGTCGTCGATATTGAAATCCCAGTGAGGTTGCTTACGGGAGAGAAGGAAACTCAAGATCCGTTTATTTCATGTTAAGGGACGCGGGACGTGTATGTGTTTTTGCCAAGTCAATGTTTCAAAGTCAAGCCACGTCAAGCGGGAAAGCAATCAAGAGAACTTCAATCGGGGTATGTAGCATTTTCGAATGCCTACATGGCATTATGTGATTGACTGATTATAAAACTGGATTTTGAAGACATTCAGACTCAAGGTCTTCTCTCATTATTATTGAGCCCAATTTAGGATATAAGAAATATTTAATTAATGATATTTAATTTTACTTATAACTTTCAACTCAACTCATTTTATTTTAACTCATTATCTAAACCCCAATATCTCAATTGTCCGAATTCACAAGTTTTATTACTAGAGATAGATTTTCCAACATCACTTGATTTGGAAATACATATTAATCATAGGATTTGGATTGTGGGAGCTGGGAGCTTTAGAAGATATTCCTAATACTAAAAGGTTTCTTATTTTACGTTTTATATATGAGATGAGATGAAAAATTATTAAAAATTTTAATCTAAAAAAAAAATCAGATACAACTCTTTTCAATTTTAAATTACAATTTTTTTATTTAATTACTTTTTTATCAACATTTACAAATTTCAAAATAAAACATAGAAATCAATACAACTTTTAATATATTTTTTCAAATATTGAAGTAAATATTATATAAAAAATTATATTCAAATGATTTTTTAACTTTCTAATAAATTTTTATTTAGGATTGTGCTGCATCCACCAAGGGTATAGCCTACATTCACCAGATAGGGTCATTCTGCCTTCTTTTTATACATTTTTTAATATCCTTAAATACCTTAAAAGAAAAGTTAATAACATCATTAAAAAGTATTTCCTCAATCACTAGGTAAAAAAATGAATTGGAAAATATCTCGGGAGCGCACCTCTCGATAGCCAAGCATTTTTCTTTTGTTTAACTTTTTCTTTATCACTTTTGAAATTTTAATAAAATATCTGTAGTTTCAAAGACCAATTCATTACTCTTTATAAAATTATTGGATGCACCATATATCCAAATGACTTCTAATTATTCCATTTTAACCATAGCATCGACTTTAGTAAAACTAGGGCGGCAAACAATCCGATCAAAGACGAATTTGACTCGAATTGAGTCGAACTGAACTCAAATAATTCGAGTTCGAGTTCGAGTCGAACTGAGAGTCTGTCGAGTCGAGTCGAATTCGAGCTGATCAAAGACGAGTTCGAGTCGAATCGAGCTATATATCGATCTTTCTTTTTACTCTCTAACGACTGAACTAAACTTAGTCGAGTAATTACTCGAGTTTCTTACTCTTTATAAATATTTGATTTAATAATTTTTTTGTAAACTTAATACATTATTATTGTAAAGAAATATAATGCTACTTCTACATAAAGTAACAAAATAATATATATAACACAGAAAATATATATAATAAAAGAATATATGTAAGAATATATGCAAGATTATATATATGTATATAGAAATATTACGAGTATTGTTACGAGCTCAAAACGAATCGAATCAAGTTTATACGAATCTTGTTCACGAACACAAACCGAGTTTATACGAGTCGAGTCGAGATTATACGAGTTTAACTCGTTTAATATTCGAACCAATATTAGTGCTCACGAACAACTCATTTATTAAACGAATCGAGTTTGAATCGAATTTATACGAGTCGAGCTCAAATTGTTCCCGGGCAGTTCTATTCGTTTGCAACTCTAAGTAAAACTAAATACCACGTTATTCTTGGTATGACACCCAGACCATGAATGATCATGACAACCCAACTAGTTAATGTGACTTAGTGGATCAAGAACAATGAAAATTCAAATAGAAGATCTATGTCATCTATCAACAAAGAATTCTCAGACAGAGCTCATAGTCGCAACGCTTCAATTTATCATTGATATTATGGTATTTTTGACTGAGTTGTGCGAGTTAATCAATAGATTAATTTAATAGTTGTTTTAGTTCTTACTTGTATTTAAGAAGCTTGATCTCTATTAGTCTTTTGATTACAGACTTTTTAGACTTATGATGTAATCAAGAAGGTCTATCACTTTAATGTTTATGAATTATGTTCTTAATATTTGAGATATCTTTAATTTTGTGCATAAAATTTGTTAAAAAGAAAATTATTGATTGTGAATATTACATATTACTAAATGCATGTTAGGAATATTGTATCTTTATCTGAAATAATGAGGATAACTAATCTTATATTTAATATCTCGACACTTCAATTGTCTGTCTGATCACAAACAAAAATCTGGGACATCGCGTTACAATACTTAACGTTATTATGGTAGATTAGAAAAAATATAATGAAACTTTCTAAAATGGAAACTTGTTGGCAAAATGAAATCTGCAAGATGATAAATCGGCCAGTATTGAGAAGTTGCAATTTAACAACTGGCCCAACATCGAGCCCGTCGTCTAAAATATTTTTGGACTAGACGGATTATAATCCCAGTTGAATTTCGAGTATTTTTTTAATTACATTACAGGCGCAAATTGTATTTTGATGAATATTGTTGTTGCTTTTAGTGGGCCTATCGGTTTAGTTAAGTTCCTAAAGAGTTTGGATTAGATGGGTTTTTTTTTTTATTATTTTTTTTTATGGGTTGAAGAATTTTTTGATAAGTTGAGTTATTTTTTCCGGCAGTTGAGTGGAGGCCCAAAATTCAAAGAAGATCCCATTTAGTATTTCTGTTCACTACGGAACATGGGCCAAATTTTTGGTGATGCACCTAAAAGCTAAAGCCCGTGAGATCATGAATAAGACCTAACGCCATGCAGGCTCCTATACCTCTAGGGTTTTTCAGCTACTATATATACACATATTCATGTATTGCCTTTGCACTTTCACCTTCTTTCCCTAGAGTTTAGGGTTGCCGCCATACACAAAAATCTGCCCATCTCAGCCACCCCCCTAAACCACCCCTGCATGGCCACAACCTTCCCTCATTCAAGCATCTTAATGGCCACCACCCTGTAGAACCCAGTGTCACCTCGGCCTCCACCTTGTCACTATTTCCAGATTGTTGTCGCACATCGGTGCAACATCCCAACATGGTCACGTCAAGTTCTTTTGTCCCAAGGGTTACTGCAACTGAGAAAAGCTCATCCTCATTGCTACCATTGCTGCCCTCTTTAGCCACCCCGTCACTCTAGACAGACTCTATTTTTGAAATCCAAAACAGAGGCACAACAAGTAGTGCCATCCTGCACAGTGGATCTCAACACGCAGTAGCCATGTCCAAGCTGGGCCTTTCCAGATCCCACATAGCTCCATCCAAATAGATGAACCGTCATATCATGTAGTAGCCACTATCCCAATGACGTTGCACCTCTGCAAGTTGTCAAGCACCAGCTTCATCACCAACAACCAAATCAAGACTCACCTTACCCCACGTTGATCAGCTCTTTCTCCCCATTTTTGTTTCCTGAAATAGAGCACCCATCTCCTACTACCAACCACTGCAAGCACCTCAATCGTGAGCCAACCACGCCTTAAATCACCTACAAACCCACAGAAACTACGGGTCTTCACCTCCTCGTCAACCTCGCACCGCCTTAGGCCCGCCATGTCTTCTTCGTGTCGGCTAGCAACCAATTTCTTCATCATCTCTCAAAGACGCACTTTGCTTCCTCTGCAAGTGGTTGCCGTCGTTAATCCCTAGTAGGTACCAAGAATGGCAGTCATGCAGCATTATCTCCTCTTTCATTGTAAGCATCTCACAAGGCCTCTCTCAGAGTGAACCAATTCAAAAGGTGCAGCGGACAAATATTCACTTTTATTAAAAGGTAAATGAGTTTGTTTGCCAAGTTGACAGAAAATATAATCAAAAGACTCAGCTTCTATAGACCCTAAATGAACTTGCGAAACCAATAGGCAAACACGAGAAAGAGAGGTATGACCCAACCGAGAATGCCATAACTAAGAAGAGACGATAGTGGTAGCAATAGAGCGACATATATGAGATGGAAGCTGTAAAGAAGCGAGTTCGAACAAACGTCTAATCTTATGGCCTATCCCAACGAGTCGACCCGTTTGTGGATCCTGCACATCAACAACCACATTAGAAAAGGTAAACTTAAGACATAACTCACAAAGTTGACCAATTGAAAGGCGATTTAAGGATAACTTAGGAACAAGATAGGTGTTATCAACAGATAAGGTAGGAGTAGAAATAGATCCAATATGACTAACAGATAAATAAGCGTCATCAACAGTATATATGCTAGGACTGGGTGACAATGTGTATTTTTGAGAAAAACTCCTGGGGTCAGAGGTAATGTGATTATAACATGCGGAATCAAAAAACCAAAAAGATGTATTTGAGGTGACAGACAAGGCACTAGAAGACCGAGATAAAATTTGATGAATCAATGCCTCAATGTCAGCAGCAGTAATATTAAAAAAATATTTTATAACAATATTTTATTCTTTTTAAAATTTTATCTTATCTCATCTCTCAAAATTAATATTAAAAAAATATATCATAATAATGTTAAAACAAGATGATTATGTGGATGGTTCAAGTTTGGGGTTCTATAGCCTAAGAATTATGAGGTTTTGGATTATCGGGGATTTTAGGAAAGAATTTTCAGATTTGATGTTTAGAATTGTGCAGATTACGAGGAATAATTGAATTAGTATTTAAGGTTCTAGAATCTACAGGTTTTAGGCAAGAAGTCTTATGAAATTTGATGTATAAGATTTTGCTGATTTTATGAGCTCACTTCTTGATTTTTGAGGTTTTAAATTCTGTAGACTTATTTTGTAGACCGCGCAAATATTTTTTAATAGGATTGAAGGTTTAGATTTTTGACATATTACCATTGTTGTCATGTGTACAACTTTTCATATATATATATATATATATATATATATATATAATGAAAACCACATTTTCCAATAAAATCTATTCTGTTGCCATGTTGGTCTGGCTAGCTCATGCATGGCTCCCTCTTGTTTCTCGTGTGCTAGTTGTATCATAATGTCACAAAACATCGACCCGGCCCATAACCATGCACGAAGCTGGCATAGCATGCATTGCTACTATACAACAACAACAACAACAACAACAATAATAATAATAGTAATAATAATAATAATATAAAAAAGACTTCTTGATTATTTGTTTAAGATTGACACATATGAAATTGAATAGCGCTAGTTTTCTTTTCATCATTTGAGAAGCCTCCCAAATAATGAAACGAAGCTCTTTTCCTAGGTATTATATATATATATATATATATATATATAAAACTCATGAGAAGCTGCACCCTAACCATCTCATGACAAGACAAAGCTTTTTATTTGAACCAATTCAGCTAAGAAAAAAATCTTAATATGTAAATAAATTTAAACAAATGGCATATGTACATCCAATTAAAAGATACATATTACACATAGAATTATATAAATGACAAAATACAAACACACTACTTCTGCTTTCAGAGCAGTTATTCATGAATTACAAGGAAAGCTCGCGTAGCTGAAATTTTAACACAGTTAAGATAAGATACATGCCTGAAAATAATACACAATAGCTAGATTTCTACCATGCTAAGAGATGCATGCATGGCTTCCGAGGGTTCCAAAGATGAAAGAAAGGAAGCTAATTATCACGCCCACTAATATTTATGCATAGAGGTAATCAAAGTTGAGAGAGGATGTCTGTCATGGAATGGCGTTGATTGCAAAAAGCCTCCAAAGGCTTAACCCTTGACATGATAAACCCTAAAGCTGGCTTCATGTCCACCAGCTCCTTATCAGGCCTCTGCCACTCAAAGCTCTGAATAATGGAACCCAATACCAATGAAACTACTCGCACGGCCATGCCAGAACCGGGGCATTGCCTCCTCCCCGTTCCAAATGGGATGAAATTGAAAGCTTCTCTTTCTCCGTTCATTGCTCCAAATCTCTCTGGCTTGAACTTTGTGGGATCTTCCCAGAGGTTGGGATCTCTATGCAACGCCCACGTATTCACCAACAACATTGTCTCTTTTGGTATCCTAAACCCACCAACGGTGCAATCTTCTGTGGAGAAATGAGGTATTAAGAGTGGTGCTGGAGGATACAGTCTAAGCGTCTCGTTGATGACACAGCGAAGATAGGGAAGCTTGGAAAGATCAGATTCATTCAACAAGCGTTCGTGTCCAGTCTGAGTGTCAATCTCTGCTTTAACTTTTTGCAATTCCTCTGGGTGATTCAGAAGAAGTGACATCGCCCATTCCATGGTTGTTGAAGTTGTATCCGTTCCCGCAACAAACATCATCTGATCAAGCATAGATCATGTACTTCTTCCAACGTTAGAATAAATTTTAATGTTAAACTCAGCATATTAAGATATAAAATAAATAATAAATTTTACTTCAGAATAATTGGTGATTTTACATAGGAGTGTTAAAACGTGTCAACGAGTCATGTTTGTGTTGTGTTAAGGTGTGTACATAATCGTTAAAATGTCAACATGATCACGACCCATTAAAGATTTTGTGTCAAAAACTTTAATCCTAACACAACTCGTTAAGATAATGGGTTGATACGACACGACCCGTTAAGACCCTTGACACTATATAACACGACACGACATGACACGACACAACACAACCTGACACGTTTCAACCCGCAAATCCGTTAGTGACCCGTTCGAGTTTAACCTAATTGATTTTATACAAATATTAAAACTTAAATAATAGTTATAAAACTTAAAAAATTAATTACAAGTTACAATCTTAAAATTACAATTGAATAAATAGTATGCTATAAAATACGATAAACACACAAATATGATTAACACATTGTAAAATATTATAATTACAACACAAACATATTAAATAACAATGAGTTAACTCATTAATAGCTTTGTAAGAAGTACTTAAATGGGATAGGGAAGTGTCTAAGGGTATAAAAGTAAATTTAAATTTCTTAACATATTTTAACAGGTTATAACGGATTTGACCCGTTATCAAATCGTGTCTTAATGGGTTGATACGATTTTACCCGAAATCCATTAAAGTAAACACTAATCCGCTTTTATCCTGTCGTGTTCATTTTGTGTTAATGTATCGTGTCACATATTGACACCCCTAATTTTACATAATATCAAAATAGAGGTATTGAGTTCAAACTCTGATTCATTTAATTAAATATTACGTACAAGTGTTGGGCCAGCCGTTGAGAGAGGATCTGACCCAAATGTGAGTAGAGCATTAAAATTTAAAATAAATAATAAAATCTACTTATTTTCATCAACTTTGAAAAAATGTAAATTTTATTATTTATATTATATCTAAATATGACGCTAGCTAGGTCCTTGTTTTATTTATTTCAGAAACTCAATCCAGCACTTTAAAGATCGCATCACAAAGCCAACCTAGAGATCAGTATCATTTCCTAGCTACATATCTTGCTCTACATAAATCAAAGGCAAGAATGAGATCTTAAAATGGAGATCAGTATCATTTTACTGTCGGGATTTTGTTGGGTCACGACTTTCTTCAATCAAGACGAAGCCAAGATACTTCTTATGGGAGGGTTGACCGTTATGTGAAATAGAAATTATTACTAGTAGTACTCTCTTATAACTGTCCAATTCACGAACAACCCAATCACTTGCAAAAATAGAATTACTCGACTTTTTGGTAAAGTCTCCAAACTGTCCACGATACAATTTGTACTAATTCTTTAGATAAATTGGATGATAGAAGAGGAAAATAACTATTATGGATTACGATAGGTTTGTCCACATAATTAAGAGGTTTCTATATTTGGAGTAAAGATCCGAAAGAAAGAAAAATGATATGGACAGACACGATTGTTGTACCAACTACAGTCTACTTTATAATTGACCATATGACTATCACTTTGTCCACACGTTTTATAGATACATGAATATATATATATATATATATATAAGAGTATTTTATTTAATTTAAAATCACAAAAAATTTATTTCACAAATCGACGTATTTTGCTATAATTTTATTAGCTACTTGTAAAGTTACTCATGTTATTATAAAATAAATATATCGGATCATAAAAAATAATAATATCAGTTTATAAAATTATTTTATCATGTAATTATTTATGAATGTAGAAAGTAGAAACTATTTTCTAGAAAAGGATCATATGATCCATTATCAGAGAAAATTGTTTAGTAAAACCCACAGTTTCAAAAGAAAGAGAAGACAAAAACTGATAGAGGTCGAAAAAGAAACATGTGGGTAGCTAAGTTCCTATATAAAAGCAAGCGATAAAAAAAGATCAGCTCCCATGAAAAAGAAGTGATTAAAAAAAAATTTTCAGGGAATGATGAAAGGGACTGAAATATGCTGCTCACCATCAGGACGCCTTTGATGACATCATCTGAATATAATTCAGGTTCCGATTCTTGGAGAGACATCAAAGTTTCAATCAGCGTACTCTTCTGTTCCTCGTTCATTTCCACAGCATTTTTCAGAAAACTGGTTTTCTTTTGCTTAATCTCCGCTATAAAATTATTCAACAATCCATTTCTCTTACCCTGCAAGCTTCTCATGTTCTTCTCCAACCCTTTGTAGCCAACCCACCTCAAAACCGGAAAGAAATCACATATATTCATTCCCAAGTTGGCAAAGTATATCCCTTTCATATGTCTGAGACGTTGCTTCCCCAGATCTGTGCCTGCAGCCTCCTCTTCAACGCACGGCTTTCCTGTCACCATTCTCATGATTACATTAAACATCAGAAGTGTGAACAAATACCTTAACTCCACCTTTTGAGGTTGATCTGCATTTGAGGACTTGAACAGTTGTCGAAGGAGGGAATGTACTTCTTCTTGTCGGATGTTGGAAGAGTTTTGAAGGCTGTTCTGAGAGAAGAGCTCGAGGTTCAAGAATCGCCGAAGGTTACGCCATAAATGGCCGTATGGAGCCCAGACTGGAGCAGTTAAGTTGTACGTGAAATGCTCAGCAGCCATGGTGAGTGGACGATTTGCAAATATAATGTCATTTTTGGTCAAGCATTCCTCAATAGCAGAAGGAGAAGACACAACGAGGATGGGGCGAGAACCATATTTGATATAGAGAATTGGACCGTACTGGAAAGAGAGGGTCTGGAGTGCTTGGTGGAGAGGCGGTTTAAGGTGGTGGAAATGGCCGATTATTGGTATGGAAAATGGGCTGGGCGGTGAAGAACTCTGTTTGCGGTGGTTCTGGTAAAGAAATTTGATGATGATCACGAAAATGATGGAGAGGAAGAGAGCAGCGTAAGAGAAGACAGCATTTTCCATGGCTGCCAGCGTACGTACCTATAGGAGAAGTAGTTCAACGTTTCTTAATATAATCCAGATAATACTGGTGTACTCAAGGTCGTAGTTCTTTACGTTGACGCACATGAGATTATTTATAAAGAAATGCAATATACAATTTTTAAACGGATAAATTTTATGTAATATTTTATAATTTGGGATTTGGTGGGACGGAATCCCTTATTGTAGCTCTCTTCGTCTCCGGTGGAGGTAAGCGACACTGCCCTTTCCATCGGAATCGGAGGGAGTCGGCGACTCCACCCCTACGACGGCGAGTCCCGACGACCTCCGGTGTGCTCCCGGCGACCTTAAACCCGAAAATATGTCTGGCTCCTTTTGGTCCTAATGGGGTGGACGGTGTCGCCCACCGCCGCCGACGACGGCGGGGGCTAGGTGAGGCCGACTTTCTCTTAAAAATCCATCTTCATATTATTTTTGTGTTGTATTTTTTTATTGTATTTTTTATTATGTTTTCTTCATTTTATTATTTTATTGTATTTTTTATTGTGTTTTCTAAATTTTATTTTTTTATCATATTTTTAATATTTTTTATTATGTTTTTTATACAAATTATAGGGGTTTAGAGGGTGAGCTACATTCACGCTAGGGTGCAGTCTCCCTAAAAAAAAAAAACTTTTTTTAAAATAAGATATACTTTTTTATAAAGACTTGTACAAGATTTAAATCACCTATAAAAATTATTTATCTTATTTAAAAAGTAATTTCGAAGCACTTCATTTAGAAAAATGTGGAATATTATATTAAAAACTATACAAACTATACTCTAAAACTATACAAACAATTTCTATGAGATTCAAGCATTGGCAGGCAAAGAAATCTTTAAAATGCGTAAATTATGTTGTTATATAGCTAGATATTATTGATTGATTCATGATTTTACCATAACGAATCCTAATAATACATATATATTATGAGTTTAATTTACGAGATTTATTTGTAAATCAAATATTTTTTATACTATTATAACAAAAATTAGGTATAATAAATTTTTTTTGTAATGATTTCATATCATATAATAAAGAAATGAGAATGATAACTAAAATATTTATAAATAAATATTTCTCTTTATAATAAGGTAGACTAATAAAACAAAACTATTAAGATATATATATATATATATATATATATATATATATATATATATTGTAATTATGCACTACGCTCCAGCTCGTAAAAGAAAAACAGATGAAATCAATAACATTTATAAGATGCGCGCTAA
The DNA here is from genome assembly GCA_036898215.1 of Platycarya strobilacea. Classification (NCBI taxonomy): domain Eukaryota; kingdom Viridiplantae; phylum Streptophyta; class Magnoliopsida; order Fagales; family Juglandaceae; genus Platycarya; species Platycarya strobilacea. The sequence goes on from CM072559.1 coordinate 35,254,357, forward strand.
CGAAATGAATTTTGATGAAAATTGAATAAAATATTGTTAGAATAATATTTTTTTAATATTATTATTATTTTAGAATTAAAAAAAATAAATTATTTATTATATTTTATATAAAATTTAAATAATAATAAAATAAAATAAATTGAATTGATATAAAACAGTACTTTCACTATCCACACATAAGTAGGATTTGTAAATAATTAAACAAACTTATGTGTTTTGTTTAATTATGATGTATTATCAATCATCTAAACTGTTAAAACTTAATTCAATCAAACTTATTTAATGATTGGGTAGGTGATTTGGTTGACTTACCAGTCAAATCCTCGTCATGTTATGCTGATCGTTTGTTTGGCAAAAATAAAAAAATAAAAAATATAAAATATAAAATAAAAAAAAAATAAAATTTTTGTCTAAACTTCTTCTCACTATAGGAAATTTGAGTTTTATGGATGAGATTTGTTAGGGATAAATTAAATTTCATATATAAAAATGATTTTTAGAGATAAATTTTAAATTTCATCCCAAGAATTTGACGAGTTGCAAAATTCGTTCAGACGGACCAAAATCAGTTCGAACAAGACATTTGGTGACCAAAAAATTCGTCTCAAAAAATAAAAATGCGTCTAAACGGATAATTTTTTGTCTAAACAGGATATATTTGGAGGGAAACGTGGCAAAAAACTTGCAAGACTGTCTGGACAGGAAATATACTGTTCGGACGGGGAATTAGATTTTAATTATTCATCACCATTAATTTGTGTATATATATATATTTTCATTAATTTGATTTTATCATTTTTAAAATATAAAAAATATGTTTATATTATATATTATGATTTACGAAGTGTTTCAAATATTTATAAATGCACAAATTAATTTTATTTAAGTTATATATTCTATTCTCACGAGCGGTAAGTAAAAAAAAAAAAACATTATTATGAACACTAAAAATATAAAACACATACTAATTATATCCTAAAATATATAATATTGTTTGATACAACACATAAAGTCAAATACTAAATAAAAATACAAATTACTACTTCGGTATTAAATCTATGTCGTCCTATACAGATTTGACCCATGACTCTATATCAGTCAGCTTCTTGTTGAGGCATTCATCTGTCTCCCCTATTATGCATCTAGCCACTCTCTCCACTATTACCTCTAACTGCTGTAGTGTAAATTCAGTAGTCTGGCTCCCAATAGACTGGGCAGCAATACTGGACATCACAGGCACATCCAATACGAGAGTCTTAACATGAGTTGGGTGCCTATTACTCTTGCTAAGAGTAATTTTGTTGAGAGACCCCATCTGTAGGATGATTTCCTCATCCACCGGCGGTGTAACTCTAGCTCGTAGTAGTAGGTTAGATATCATCAATCTAAAAGGGAGACTACCTCCACTCCCACAACGCAACTCTGTTCAGATGCGGAAGAAAATTTAAAGGTCTAGATCAATCAGCTGCATCTTCGCAACCTGCACTAGAAGTTTGGCTCGATTGATCCTAAAGTTCTTCTTATACTTCTTCGAGTCCAGGTTGTAGCCGACTATCAAATTTAGCATCCTGAAGAACTCAAAGCAGTCGACATATTTGATGATCTTCTCGCCGTCATATGGTGCAACATTCTAATGGCGCAATATAGCACATACCTGATCGTCTGTGAGACCGTTATCAAGTACATACTTCTCATAAGACTCAGTATCATCTGAGCCAGATTGCAGCTCTTCATCAGTGAATACTGGAGCTCGCCTTGTGGTTGAGACCTCTATATCCACATTGGCTGCCATAATTACTCCAGTTGCAGATGGGGCGGAATATGCGTTTGGGACGCGCGGGATATCTAGATAGTCTGCGATAATTCTCGAACTGAAAGCTATCCTGACTCCCCACACCGTTAGGACATAGTGGAGCTGCTCTCCGAACTGCTCCCACATGGTGCGGTAGAACTCGTATATCATCTCAAAGTACACAAAGTCCCCGCTCGGCGTGCATACTGGCCTCTATCCTTGCTCGGTGAAGATGTGCGAGATGTTGCATCCTTCCCCAAGTAGCTCCTGGAAATCAACCACATTGACCAACCGTTTTACAAGGATGCCCATTTCAGGAGCAGCAAGGGTAGCAGAGGCATCCTAGGAAACTGGAGCGATAGGGCAGCGGCTAATGGTGTCGCCCGGACTGGCTCACTAGTCGTATTGTTGCCAATCTCGGGGGGTGTGCCTGTGGGTACGGTGGTCTGGTCCCTCCCACACTTTCTTCCTCTGGATGCCATTTGTACATTGTTCAAGAAATGAGTGAGGAAAGATATTAGACTGTTGTTAAATACCAAAACACATGAATAGAAATCATATGAATGCTTTAAGTGTGCAGTGTGCCACTTACTCGTTCGGACAAATAAGGGTCATCTTCTTCACCTTGTTCAGACGGGGGTTATTCCCTGTCCGAACGAAAAACCTTACCGAGAGAAAACTCTGCCATTTCTCTATTCTCTATTCAGACCAAATCAACCTTAGTTCACTCCTAAAGGTCAGAATAAATGTATTCTTGAAAACAAAAATAGAAAATGGGTCAGATTCGATTTGAAATTTGACCCCTACAAAAATGGGTGTTCATAACTCATTTTCAACCAATAGAGAGTGTTAGAATACACATACCTTTGATGTTTTGATGAAAAAATGGAATGTGACTTGTTCTTGGACGATTGAGGGCAGTTTGGAAGTGGTTTTGAGATTTTATCGTTCGATGCACAAATGAGGCCATTCGAAGGTCCTGGGTATTATATACCCCAATAATCATTGGGACAAGCAAGTGAGCGACCAAACAAGACTTGCAACTGTTTGGTTCGTCTGGACGTTTTGTATAGCGTCTGAATGAGATGTCAAGATATTTGGCTTGCATCGGTGCTCGTGTTCATTTCGTGTCAAGACATGTAAACAACATAATTAATTATATTTAAAGTATCAAAATAGTACTACAAACTTATAAAACTAATTGTAAGGTTAAAAAAACATATACTTTTTTGGGTTTGTGTATGTGTCGTTCGTAATTGTGTGTTTGTGTGTCTTATTCGTAATTGTGACAACTAATTACTATCGAAAAAATTGTTTTACAAATGGGGATATGAGATTTTCTTGTAATATAATTACCATCAACTAATTAACCATTGTTTTTATGAAAATACTGTGCAATTAATTTGACCTAGTTTAACAATTAAATTGTGGTATGTTAAATAATTTCTCAATTGAGGTGTAACATATTGCGACATCTATTGCTATTATGTATTATAATTATAATTATACAACACATTATTTAATATTGTTATTAATTTCTTACGCTTAAATTAATTAGACTATACTTAATAGCTTTAGTTCTTATATGATCCATTCTAAAGCGTCTGAACAAATAGAATGTCTGTTTGGACGGATGTGGTAGCTATTCGAATGCCTATTGTAAAGTTTGGGGTTTGAACTTTCGAGTATCAGTTCGGGTGGTTATGACGACACTAAAAGTTACTATATGACAATAATAGTATTAGAAAATACTTAATACAAAAAAATATTAATATGTCTCAAATAATATATTTACATACTGTACATATTACTAATATGATAATATTATAGGTAATACTTATAGTGGTTAGTATTTCGTATATACCAATTGTACAAGTAGTATTCTATAATACTACTATACTAGTATAGAATACTTAGTATATAAATATTATACTATTTACACTTACTACTTAGTATATACTAATTAAGTACTTATATAGATTTCTTAATCTCTTAAATTGTTATTCAATTTTATATATAACTTTTAATATATATTTCTCAGTATAGCATTATCCTACTATTATAATATTAATCGAATAATATTATATTAAATTAATATTAAATTAACAGTACTTAGTATATTAATATTATAATACCATTATAAAATTACCTCATGATATAATATAATTATGTAGTATATTACTATTATAATAATATCTTTAATATTGCTAATAATCTGTAGCTACTGATAGTAGAGTTGAAAAAGTTGTGGGAACAAGGTGTAACTATGTATGATGCAGCATTGTCACAAGAATTTAAGATGCATCTTATAGTCTTGTGGATAATAAATGATTTTCCAACATAAGGGAGCTTATTCGGATAGAGCATAAAAGGTAAAATGGTTTGTCCTACTTGCAACAAAGATACGCAATCACAGTGGCTAATAATGGGCGAAAATCATGTTTCATGGGAAATTGTCGAACAAAATAATATTTGATGGGAAAACTAAGCGGAGGTCATCACCGCTAACATTGTCTGGTGATGATATCCTTGCACAACTACTTGAGGTTTCAGAAAATAGATTTGGGAAGGACGCACAAATGCAAAAGAGGAAGCGAGATGTAATGGAATTCAATTGGACAAAAAAAAGTATTTTCTTCGAATTGCCGTACTGGTCTACGTTAACACTCTGCTATAATCTAAATGTCATGCATATTAAAAAGAATATATGTGAAAATATTTTGGACATTTTGATGTCAATAGAAGGGAAGACAAAAAATAAGTTAACTCTCATAAAAATTTAAAGGAGTTGGAAATAAAATAGGGATTGTATTTACAAGATAATGGGTCTCAAGCCACCATAAAATTGGAGTTGCATTAACAAGATAATGAGTCTCGAGCCACCATATCCTTCAAAATGTATACACTATCAAGCGATGAGATAAAGAAATTCAATGACTGGTTCTTGTCAATCAAATTACCTGATGGGTATTCTTCGAACATGTCAAGATGTGTGCAAATACATTACTCGAAGATAACTATTCTTAAAAGCCATGACTATCATGTATTTCTATAGTGTTTGTTGGTAATTGGCGTGCGAGGAAAGCTTACTCAAGATATTCGTACAGCTCTCATGAAATTAGAGACATTTTTCAGAGGTATTTGTAATAGGACATTATAAGTTGAGGCATTGCTAAAAATGGAAGTCAACATCGCAATGATATTGTGCAAAGTAGAGGATTTGTATTCGCCTTCCTTCTTTGATGTAATGGTTCATTTGGTTGTTCACCTACCATGTGAGGCTTTAGTTGCTGGCCCAATTCAATATAGATAGATGTATCAGATTGAACGATTTTTATGAAAACTTAAGCGAACTGTGGGAAATAAGGCTCATCGAGAAAGTTTGATTACAAAGTCCTACATTGATAACAAATTGAATACTTTGTGTTGAATGTATTTTTGTGGGATTGACACTAGATTTAGGAAACCGAATCAAAATTATGAAGGTGAATAAATGGACATTTCATCATCATTTTCTATATTTTCACAAATTGTACGTCTACTGGGTGCACAGGGAGCTATGACCTGTGTGGGTGAGATTTTGATAGAGTAATGAATTTAGTAATGAATTTACGTATCAATCAAGTTTTTCATACACAAATCATATGAATATAGTATTTTTTTAGAAATTAATATTTCACATGAAAACGCGTAGCGAACATTTATAACTACTTAACTCTAGTGGTGTAGCTGACGTAGGAAAGAAACACGAAGAAGAATTCGCGTTGGGGTTTGAACATACGGTATTATTAACAAATTAATATGGATTTTCCCACATATTTAATATTATACTAAATATATTCATTGATGTAGGTTCTATCAAAACTTGCTGAAAATTATGAGGAGATTTCAACAAAAGTTTATGTATTGGCATATGGTCTAAGCAAGATGGCCATCTAATACTTGGGGTGTTTGGTGCGTGGATATAGATTTCACACACGTGACAGAGAACGATATAAAAAAATTCAGAATTATGGGATCGTGGTCGAAAGGACCCATGGGGATGATAACATTGACTTCTACGAAGTTGTAGAAGATATAATAGGATTAAAGTATGTAGGTGGTTATATTTCTTGGTTATTTAGATGTACTTGGCGGAATGTAAACACATCTTGAACCTGGTACGAGGACGATCCTTTCATTCTTGCCTGCTAAACGAATCAAGTCTTTTTTTAGATGATTTGGAATACGGGAACTCATAGTGAGTGGTGGAGAAGTTTGCACTAAGAAATGTATATGACTACATTCCAGAGGCAGATGAACCATATGAAGAATTTAATGGTTCGACAAATGAAAAAACATATCAAGAAAACAAACTAGGTGTCAATCTATTTATGGACCTAAGTCAATATGACATGGTCTCACTGCATAGAAAAGACATTGCACCAGAAGTGATTGAGGGTAGAATGTTGGAAGAATATGAATCTATTGACGTTACTAGTGAGGATGAAGGGACTCTAACAAAACTGATAGTGAATGAATCAAAATATATGTGTAAGTATGAATCTTATAAATCTCACAACATTTATATATAATATATTTAATTCATTACAATTTCAAATAGATATACCTCCGAAATGCAAAGTAGTATGTGCGTCATCCTCACCATCACCCATTATTGACTCATTTGCACGTGATTCACTGGCCAGCAATAATGGGCCAACATCACTAGAACCAAAGCCAGATATTTTATCAAATTATGGTATTTAACATATGAGTTAATATATATTTAACAAATTGTATACATCTATTTTAATTGTTGCACATGTAGTTGTATGCCAGCACCGAGAACGAGGCATTACAAGAGGTGTTTGCATAGAGAAAGTCAGAAAAATTGGTAAAATTAAAATTGAGATATTAGAGGGTCAAACCGGTGGGTACAATGATTCACAATCTTGGCTTTCTACTTATGTGGGTGTCCTTACTCGCACATATGTTCCGATGTCAACAATATACTGGATTAATGTTTCTAAAGATGTGAAAAATCACATAAGAAATTGTTGTATGGTAATGAGCTACATCCCATGAAACTAAGTATAAATCAAGTTTTGCATATACAAATCATATGAATATAGCATTTTTCTAGAAATTAATATTTCACATGAAAATGCGCAACAAACATTTATAACTACCTAACTCTAGTGGTATAGCTAACGTAGGAAAGAAGGATGAAGAAGAATTCGCGTCGGGGTCTGAACATACGGTATTATTAAAAAATTAATATGAATTTTGTCACATATTTAATATTATACTAAATATATTTATTGATATAGATTCTATTAAAACATTCTGAAAATTTTGAGGAGATTTCACCATAATTTTATGCAATGGCATTTAGTCTAGGCAAGAGGGTCATCTAATACTTGGGATGTGAAAAAGCATCGACCTTTATACTAATTATTTATAATTTTTTTAAGGATAAGTTTGATCTCGACTTTAGTTGACAAGAGCATTGAAAAGCAGTTGAGGCACTGATGTTGGGTGCATTTCGAGGGTACAAAGGTCGATGCCATAAACACTACGCCAAGTTCAAGACTGTGGCAGAGGCACACCAAAATCTATTCCAATCAATAATACCAAACGAGTGGGAGAAAGTTTGTGATTTGTTGAAGATCCTGCTTATAAGGTAATATTGCATTTATCTTTTTAATAATAGACAATGATAGATGTATTAGAATTTAAAACTTATAATATAATTTTTTTAGTAATAGAGTATTGCGAACAAAGAAAATATATCAAATTTAACGATACACCATCGTGCGGGTTCTTGATCTTTTCATCGTTTGTACAAAAAATGGTCAGTGCTACTAGTTCTAGTCTCATATTAAAATATGCACTTCTCTCATTCAAGTTCTAATATAGTTTTTATTTTGCAACAAGCTGAGAGTTCTTATGACTTTGATCTAACCCAGTTATATGTTAAAGTACATAAAGATTATAATGGTGTTTGGACTAGTACTGACACTGAGGCAAATTATGTAAGTTTATGTATATTAAGCCAAGCGAATACAATATTCTTATTATTTTTAACAACTTTAATGATTTTTTTGTTTGTACGAAAAGAAGAAATCTCTAAAGGAAGCTGCTGCGGATCCATCTAATAAATCATCTATTAACGATGCTCAAATCCTATCTGAAATTCTTGGATCACGTTCTGAATATTTGATGGGCTTAGGGAGTTGTGGGAAGCCATCCTTAAGTTCATCAATCTCTTCTAAGGCAAGATCCATTAAAAACAAGACTAAGGAGTTAGAGACAACACAACTTTAGATAGAACGATTAAGTAGAGGTGTCAAATTGTGTCAACAGGTCATGCTTGTGTCGTGCCAAGACATATATATTATACTATATAGGTCAACCCTAACTCGACCCGTTAAATTTATCGTGTCAAAATCTCAAATCCTAACACGACCCGTTAATATAACGTATCGTATTGTGTCAACCCATTATGACCCATTAATGAATATTACGAAATAAATTAATACGACAAAATATGATACGTTTTAACCTATTTATATAAATATGTTGAATATGTCTGAAATTAATCCGTTTGACTTAGTTAAACTTAGCATAACTTTATATAAATGTTAAAATCACAATATCTATAAAAATTATAATACTAACTATAAGTATAAATTACAATCTAAATAATAAAAATATTGAAATTAAGATTCTAATAATATTACTTTTAAATGTAAGGGTATACTTGTAATTTTAAATTTTTTAACGTGTCATAACGTGTCATAGCAGGTCAAAACACAAAACTAAGGAGTTAGAGACAACACAACTTTAGATAGAACGATTAATGGATTAAGGTCCAAGGAATAAAAGTTGCTAACCAAATTAGATAAAGTAGCATAGTTAAAGAAAAGAATAGAAGAGAGATTGGAGTCGAGGTCTCGAACAATGCTTGAAAAATGGATGAGGATGTCCCAAAACTCTATGTCACCACCATGGTCTTACAACTTGTTTTTTTTTTTTTATTAATTGTGCTTTTATTATTCTGTTCAACAACAATATTTGAACAAATTGGATGTATAAATTACATTTTTATTGTAATTGTAATGCATTTTTTAATAAAATGTGAATATATGTAGCAGTACCATTCAAACATTATTTTTACTATTTGAACAGTAC